>CM062618.1:47680178-47920178 GCA_025617555.3 Puccinia polysora
AAAAAACTAAATCAAAATCCAAAAAAATTAGAACTCAATCAAAATATTAAAAATTTTTGATTTTTTGGTTAAAAAAATAAAATTAAAAAATATAAAATAAAATAAAAATTGGTAAAAATACATAAAAAAATAATAAAAAAAATAAAGGAAACCAAAACACCGAAAATTAAATAAACAATGAAAGAGACTATGGAGGAGTCCTAAAGTATTAGTGCCAAAACATACAATTTCAACCTGACTAGCGCTAAAGTAAAAACACCAAAAAAAACAAGTTACATGAAAAGCCCTAAAGTAAAAACACGAAAAAAAAGACAAGTAACTAGACCAGCCCTAAAGTAAACATACCAAAAAAAAACTAAGTTCAACTTCTTTTAAGCTGATCTCATCACAACAAGTAAACATAGTCCTTATGATGGGATCATCCCAACACAAGTTGAACTGAATTACCAATAAAATCTTATTCAAAAAACTCGTCATAATGATGTTAACTCAAAAAACTCAAAATAATGATGTTCAAAATGTGATAAACCTTTAAATTAATAGAATTACATTTTACCTGGATCAGAATTAAAATTCATATGGAAACCCAATGATGAAATGATCTCATTAATCAAAGTCTATAATCTAGAATACACATGGAGTTGATCTTTGAGATGATCAACCCAAACAGGAGCTGTCTTTGAAATGAAAGCAGAGGGTTTTTCTACAATGGGAGGGATTGGAATCATTTCTCTCTCAAGTATTAATAGAACCCAGTGGTTATTTTTGAAAAAGGAAATATAAATAGGCTCTTATTGATCTGTAACACCTTTTTTCATTGGAGTATAACAACAAAATGACTCCAATGAAATGAAAAATATAGGTCTGGCATATGTGTCTGCTATCATTTGACCTATATCCAACTTAGCCAGCCATTTTGAAGAGGGAATCTTTGCATTGATGTCTTCAAAATCAATTCTTTTTTTTAATATTTTCTACCTTTTTTTCACCACCAAGCATCTTAATTTAGCATGCTTTATGTTTCTCCAATGTTTCAAGCATTTCCTCCCTCACTCTAAACCAACCATGTTAATCATACCCAAGCAATTTAGAAATGTTTCTTAATCCAAAATTCCCATCTCCAATTGGATCCCAAACCCCACCCAAGAAATTTTTTAATTTCTCAGGTATTTGATTGAGTTATTTCACTTTGGCGTTCCTATAATCAAAACAAAATCAGCCAAAATTCCAATAAATTAATTAATCACTTCAATACTCATCAAAATGAGCTTCTGGATAATGCTTCCTGGACGTCTTCTTCCTCTGAAGAGGAATCAGATTCCAAATTAAGTGAAGCTCATTCACTTTGATTCTCTTCCTCCGAACTATGTAATCCAGATTCTTATCCTGCAGACTTTGACTAACAATTATCAGCATATCATTACCAGTTCATTAAACCCAAAAATTGAACATTTCACAAATGAAAAGACGTACAATTTTGTTCTTTTTGTATTTGTTGCCCCTCTAATTCTCTTTTCCTTCTTAAGCTGCTTTTCAAAGTTCTCACATTGAGAATGATCCCTCCGGTTCTGTTGGTTTTGGAGATCCTCTGCTTGATCACAAAACTGTAGGTTCAATTCTTGGCTTTGATTGATAATTTGGGGTCTCCTGAATCAGGTGTTTCAACAGCCCGCCATGTTCTTCTTCAGGGTATCACACAATCATTGCATTGAGCTCCTCATTTAACTGAGAATTTCTGAGAATTTCATCCACTTCAACCTTTCAAAAATCAAAAGGATCAAAAATTAGTAAATTAGGAATCATCATTCAAAAAGCATTAATCACAATATGATTTGAACAATCCAAAAATCCAACTTAAACAAATTCACAGAACTAGAACAGCAAGGGTCATAATCCAACCTCCCCTGAGGGTGAAAATCCTCACGCACAACAGATTGTATGAACGCTATTAGTTCACCTATTTTGTGGGAACAGGGCAGAACCATAGTCTTGCAGTATCATTAGTGCACACTTCCTCATAATGTTTCCACTTTAATTTCTCAAATTTTTCCATAACAAGTTTAATTTCCTCTAAAGAAAACTTGTATCCAAATGGTAGCAGTTCAGTAGGAATAACTATTCCTATTTTAATTGATGAGTGTTAATGGGCAGCCTGAACCACTTTAATTTGATTGAAAATTATTCCCTCTAGGTTTTTCCCAAACATCCAACATGTTTCATGAAGAATTCACAAGGAATTTTCTGAGAGTAGAATGGGCCCCTTCAACCCAAGACGTTTATTCATTTCCAGATTCAGGATTTTTGCAAGTCTGTCACAACTTCCCCTGGCGTGCAAGGGGCTGAAGGCACAGGCACTACTGCTCACAGAACTCAGGATAGAGATAAGAGGTTGATTGCAAATGAGGAGGGGATGTAGAGTAAGGACAATGATGAGGAGATGAGTCCAGGAGTAAGGCTCTGAAGGATCTGATGAGGGAATCCTGTAAGAGTAACACCAGAGGGATAGGTGAGGTGAGTAAGGTAGGCTGGTTGGCTTTCTTGTGCTGAGATGACAACTATTGGATGAGGGGCTAACCAATAAGAAGTAGTATACTAATTCCTTGGGGGAATTAGTCCAAGGGGAGAGGAGTGGCCAGTATATGTGAGAGCTGAGAGGAGGCTTTGAGGATTGGATGACTGGTGCTGGGTTGGGAGGTCCATGGCATTACATGTGGACCAATTAAGTTGAAGGTTGCAGATTGACAGATTGAGTAATGGGCCTGTCCAGGAAGGTCATGTACTGAGCTGGAGTATGGGTTGTCCAGCCAGGAGTATGTACTATGGTTTTACTGTATGTACTTCTCATGCTAGATAGGGTTTGAAGGAGAGATGAGGATGCACCAAGCCATAGAGAGGTAGAGGGTGTGCCTGGGAGATTACCTAAAGGCTGCAGGATATGCAGGGGGATACTTCAGGATGTTCAGTAGTGGAGTGTGATTGAGCTGGGCTGAGGTTGGCTGAGGGCTGAGTAAGCCGGAGGAGACTGAGTCAATTTGGTTATGGAAAAGTCAAAGTCATTACAAAAATCCTCTTTGATACAGAAGATGTTATGATCCGTACACTCAAGTACATCCTCAATGTCTGCCAAGAAACTCTTTATAAAAGTAATAATGTAAGCAACCCAAAAATAGGAAGATTAGCAGTAGAGGAAGTGATTTGGCACTGAATCTAAGTTACGCATCATTGACCTCTTCCTCCTCCTTGGTTTTGGAGGCCCCATACTTAGCCCACAGAGGCATAAAGCTTTGCCACCCTTCAACATCATTATTAAAGTGAATTTTAAAGTAGGCTTTTATGTTTTTAGACAAGTTCCATTGATAAAACTGTCTTGTTGACTCAGGGAAACTTTGTTCTATAGCATGAAAAAAAAGCCTTTTCACTTTCAATCATAAATACTTTGTGAAGTCTTTCAGAATCATAAGCCAGCTCCTTTAGTGCATTTCAAGACCAATGTAGAATTCAAAAAATTTCTCTTGCTATAAAAAAAAGATATTTTTTTAAAATTTTTTCTGGTTGGGTGTAATTCCTACAACATGAAATAGGGGGATGTTTTACTCATTTGTTTTATAATTACAATCCAAAATAGCAATTTGATGAAATTTCTCCCAAGGCTTTAATTACTTGGGGTGAGCCAAGAATAGGGACTCCAAGTGACCATCTCAACTGAAGTTTGCTTGATGAACCCAACCTGAATCACCCAGTTTTTCAAAGAGGACCTCCAAAAAACTTTTTCCTTTATTTATTCCAGCATTTCCTTTTGCTTAGTGTTATAGATTGTTTGGTTATCGACATATTTTCCACCAGCAATCTTGCTAGATTTTCCTTTGATTTGAATTTTATTCAGCCCATCATTCATTCCTTTTTTTCAATTTACTAAGGCCATCCAAGAGATTCTCATCAGGTGAGGATGCACTGAGGGGTGTGGAGATTTTTGATGGTTATGTTGATCATTTCTGTAGGAGATTAGCCACAAGAGGGCTGCCTTTGTGAAACTTGAACAGATTAAAAAATTGCACCCAACCTTCCTTTTGTGTGTTTGCCTTGACCATTTTGCAAGCAATTTCCCAGAGTAAAAACCATGTCTATCACAGACTAAATCCACATATTTATCATGCTTTGAGTTGAAAAAGTTAGAGTTTAACCATGCTTCATTTCCCATGTTTGGAAATAGTTTTGTGCCCCTTCTTTAATAGGAAAAGCTCTCAGAGGAGGTGTGTGAAGTGGATCTGTCATAGCAACATAATAATAGTTTCAAGAGGCCAATCAGTTTACATCAAAGTAAAGGAGGCAAAGACCAGAGTAAAATAAAATGTTACACACCACCAGAGGTCAGGTCCATTTGTGAAACATTTTTTTCCTCAATTTTCACCCTAGATGAGGATTCAATTGGAGCTTCCAATGATTCCTTACCCAAATCCTTCTTGTCTTCAGTTTTTTTCATGGAAATATGAATTTAGTCCTTCAATGAAGAGATATTATAACAAGGAGGGCTTGCCACTATTCCCATAATTCCGAAAAATTCAATGGTATTCCAGTATTCAATCCAACTTTCAATTGAACAACTAAAACGTTTTCTCACTTTTCAGTTGAGAAAGATCAAGTTTAGCGGGCTTTTCTTGCATTTTCCTATAGTTTCACTTTAATTTCACTTTAGATTCACTTGATTTCACTTTAGATTCACTTTAGGATCACTTGGGGATTGCTAGGGGTGGTACATTACTCCCACATAGTATGCATTGATCCCAAATTTGAGTTAATAGAACCCAGATGTAGTCAAGGGGGTCTCAAACATTTTGGAACAAGCCCCAGGGCACTCCTCAAAACCGCCATGTACAGGGGTAAACAACTCAAAAAAGGCATGTACAGGGGGTTGTGTGTGTTTGAACTCACCCTGTCAAAGTGTTAAGACGCATGTATGGGCCTGCATGTGCCCTTTGGCAATGTGTATGGGCCCCCATGGAGACATTGGGACGTGTAGGGCCCTACATAAGTACAACACACCTGGGAGTGGGAATTTATGATGACCCTTTTTCTTTTGTCTTTTTTCCTTTTTTCCCCTTTACCTTTTTACCTTTTTATCTTTTACCTTTTTTCCTTTTACCTTTTTACCTTTTTTGCTTTTTTGCTTTTTTGCTTTTTTCCTTTTTCCCTTTTTCTCTTTTTTTCCTTTTTTCCTTTTGTCCTTTTTTCCTTTTTTGCTTTTTTTCTTTTCCCTTTTTTCCTTTTTTCCTTTTTTCCTTTTTTCCCTTTTTCCCTTTTTCATTTTTTCATTTTTTCCTTTTTTCCTTTTTTCCTTTTTTCCTTTTTTCCTTTTTTCCTTTTTTTGTTTTTTCCTTTTTTTGTTTTTTCCTTTTTTTTCCTTTATTCCTTGATTCCTTTTTTCCATTTTTCCTTTTTTCCTTTTTTCCTTTTTTCCTGTTTTCCTTTTTTCCTTTTTTTCCTTTTTTCCTTTTTTCCCTTTTTTTCCTTTTTTTCCTTTTTTCCTTTTTTCCTTTTTTTCCTTTTTTTTCCTTTTTTCCTTTTTTCCTTTTTTTCCTTTTTTCCTTTTTTCCTTTTTTCCTTTTTTACTTTTTTCCTTTTTTCCTTTTTTAAATTTTTCCATTTTGGCACTTTTCCTTTTGTCCTTTTGTCCTTTTTTCCTTTTTTCCTTTTTTCCTTTTTTCCTTTTTTCCTTTTTTCCATTTTTCCATTTTTCCATTTTTTCTTTTTTCATTTTTTTTTCATTTATTCATTTATTTGTTTATTCATTTATTCATTTATTTATTTTTCTTTTTTTCTTTGTTCTTTTTTGCTTTTTTCCTTTTTTCCTTTTTTTGTTTTTTTGTTTTTTTCTTTTTTTCTTTTTTTCTTTTTTTCTTTTTTTTCTTTTTTTCTTTTTTTTTCTTTTTTTCTTTTTTTTCTTTTTTTCTTTTTTTCTTTTTTTATTTTTTTCTTTTTTTCTTTTTTTCTTTTTTTCTTTTTTTCTTTTTTTCTTTTTTCCATTTTTCCATTTTTTCTTTTTTCATTTTTTTTCATTTATTCATATATTTGTTTATTCATTTATTTATTTTTTTTTTTCTTTTTTTCTTTTTTCTTTTTTTCTTTTTTTCTTTTTTTCTTTTTTTCTTTTTTTCTTTTTTTCTTTTTTTCTTTTTTTCTTTTTTTCTTTTTTTCTTTTTTTCTTTTTTTCTTTTTTTCTTTTTTTCTTTTTTTCTTTTTTTCTTTTTTTCTTTTTTTCTTTTTTTCTTTTTTTCTTTTTTTTCTTTTTTTTCTTTTTTTCTTTTTTTTTATTGTTTATTTTTTTATTTTTTAATTTTTTAATTTTTTATTTGTTTATTTTTTATGTTTTTTATTTTTTTTATGTTTTATTTTTTTTATTTTTTTATTCTCTTATTTTTTTTTTTTTTTTTTTTTATTTTCTTATTTTCTTATTTTCTTATTTTTTTTATTTTTTTATTTTTTTATTTTTTTATTTTTTTATTTTTTTATTTTTTTATTTTTTTATTTTTTTATTTTTTTTATTTTTTTTATTTTTTTATTTTTTCATTTTTCTATTTTTCTATTTTTTTATTTTTTTACTTTTTTTTTTTTTTTTAATTTTTTATTTTTTTATTTTTTTATTTTTTTATTTTTTTATTTTTTTATTTTTTTATTTTTTTATTTTTTTATTTTTTTATTTTTTTATTTTTTTATTTTTTTATTTTTTTATTTTTTTATTTTTTTATTTTTTTATTTTTTTATTTTTTTATTTTTTTATTTTTTTATTTATTTATTTTTTCCTTTTTTCAATTTTTTATTTTTTTTTTTTTCATTTCTACTTTTATGATTCTTTTATTCTTTTATTGTTTTATTCTTCTCTTCTTGTGTTTTTGTATTTTTTTGTGCTTTTCTTTTCTTTTTCTTTTTCTTTTTCTTTTTCTTTTTCTTTTTCTTTTTCTTTTTCTTTTTCTTTTTCTTTTTCTTTTTCTTTTTCTTTTTCTTTTTCTTTTTCTTTTTCTTTTTCTTTTTCTTTTTCTTTTTCTTTTTCTTTTTCTTTTTCTTTTTCTTTTTCTTTTTCTTTTTCTTTTTCTTTTTCTTTTTCTTTTTCTTTTTCTTTTTCTTTTTATTTTTCTTTTTCTTTTTCTTTTTCTTTTTCTTTTTCTTTTTCTTTTTCTTTTTCTTTTTCTTTTTCTTTTTCTTTTTCTTTTTCTTTTTCTTTTTTTTTTCTTTTTCTTTTTCTTTTTCTTTTTCTTTTTCTTTTTCTTTTTCTTTTTCTTTTTCTTTTTCTTTTTCTTTTTCTTTTTCTTTTTCTTTTTCTTTTTCTTTTTCTTTTTCTTTTTCTTTTTCTTTTTCTTTTTCTTTTTCTTTTTCTTTTTCTTTTTCTTTTTCTTTTTCTTTTTCTTTTTCTTTTTCTTTTTCTTTTTCTTTTTCTTTTTCTTTTTCTTTTTCTTTTTCTTTTTCTTTTTCTTTTTCTTTTTCTTTTTCTTGTTCTTTTTCTTTTTCTTTTACTTTTACTTTTTCTTTTTCTTTTTTTTCTTTTTTTATTTTTATTTTTCATTTTCATTTTCTTTTCCCTTTTGTGGTTTTCTTTCTTTATCTATTTCTTTTTGTTTTTGCTTTTTCTTATTTGTTCTTGGTTCTGTTTTCTTTTTCATTTTTCATTTTTGTTCATTTTTTCCCTTTGTTTCTTTTTCTTTCCTTTTTCTTTTCCTTTTCTTCAACAAGATAAAGAACAAAAAAACCAAAAAAAGAAGGCATAAAAATCAAAAAAAGACAGAGAAAAGAAAAAAAAATGAAAAAAGAAAACAAAAATAAAATAAAAATAAAGAGAAAAGAAAAATAAAAAATCAAAAGAAAAATAAAAGAAAAATAAAAAAAGGAAATGAAAAAAAAGAAAAACAGAAAAGAAAAAATCAAAAAGCAAAGACAAGAAAAAGAATAGAATAGAAAGAAAAAACAATAAAAAGAAAACAAAAATAAAAAAAGAAGTAAAGACAAAAAAAAGAAGGAAGAAGAAAAAAAAAGGAAGAAGAAAAGGAAAAAAGAAGAAAAAAAGAAGAAAAAAAGGAGAAAAAATAAGAAAAAAAGAAGAAGAAAAGAAAAAACAAAGAAGAAAAAAGAAGAAAAAAAAGCAGAAAAAGAAAGAAAAAAAAGAAAGAAAAAGAAAAAGAAAAACAAAGGAAACAGAAAAGAAAAATAAATCAAAACAAAAACACGCAAAAAAAGAAACATGAATTAAAACCAAGGAAAAATGAAAAAAAAGAAGAAAAAGAAAAAGAAAAAAGAAGAAGAACAAGAAAAGAAAAAATAGAAAGAAATAGAAAAAAGAAAAAAACAGAAAGAAAGAAAAAAAGTTCAATGTTAAATTGGCAACCTCAGGGTGAACAAAAGGCTTGAAGTTCTGTTCATAAGCCGTATGGGTAGCAAATGGCAATTCACAGCCCAAAAAGAAGCAAGCCAAGTTTCTCTCAACTTGCGCATCCCGGGGGGGGGTTGCAATTGGGGAATTGCAACCTAGAAAGGGTTGCAATTGCGGATGGGAAAGTTTTGAACAGGGGTTGCATGTGTCTCTTCCTTGCCCAATTGCGGTACTCCACCCCTCCAAATGGGTTTTTTGAGGTACTCCCCACCCAAATGGGCCATTTGAGGGGGGATTTGGGGTACCTAGGCACCCCTGGACCACATTTGAGTTCTTTCAACCCAAATTTGGGGATCTGGCATAGTACGTTGGACTACTATTGGAACACAAAAGAAACTTTGAAACTTGGAATCAAACCCTCTGCCTATTTGCACCACATACACACACAACACACACCCGTTGGATCAATTTATTTTTCTAAACCCAGAAGTCAGTAAACTTTTGGAGTTGTTGGATTTAAAATTGAAATGAATACTAAATTGCTGTTGAATTTTGTTGGTGTATGGGAAAATTGGCAAGCTCAAGCCCTCCCGGTTTAAACATGGCTACATGAAGGGACTTCATTGAAAGTGTGCTTAAAAAGCTTTGGTAGAATCTGGGGATTTTGGTAGGGAGTTGGAAAAGAAAAAATTGGTAGCCCCAATTGCATCCTCATGTAGGGTTACAATTGAGGAAAAAGATGTTTCTTCACAACTGGAATTAAAAGATGTTTCTTAACAAATGGAATTGACCAAAGGTGGTGAGTACCATTTTATTGTCATTTACTGAGAAGGATTTGGCTTGAAAATACTAATAGGGCCTATCAGAGTTAAGCAAACCCGCCATTTTTTAATGGAGGGTTTAAACCCAAATCCACCATTTCAAACCCACCATTAAAAATCAAAAAACCCACTTATTTCAGATCAGACGTGTCAGAGTTACCTTGAAATAAATGGGTATTTTCAAATAAAGTATATAAATGCTTTCACCAGTTCAACTGTGTCATTCTGCATCATCATCCCTGGTTTCAACTGTTGAGGATGTAATCCCTGTTGAGGGAAATATTAGGGAAAATATTGCTTATATAAATCCAAATCCATTACCAAAGGAAAGAGAAGGAAATTTGGATCATAATGGAAAAAAGAATTATGTAAATAAGTTTAATAACAAGGAAGTTATTAAAGATTCAATTCCTGTGAAACACAACACAGGAATGTCACAGAGGCTCAGCCTCATTCCGGTGACTCAAGCAGAGGAGCAGGACTATGGCTCCAATGAAGAAAATCAAAGGAAAAGAATAGATGAAATGCATCTATGGATTAAGAATGAAATGTACCAACTAAATATTGATAAACCATACCAAGAAGGGAAAAGCCAAAGCAAAGTAGAAAAGCCTGATGTCTTCAGGTTCACTGCTATTCCAGCTGTAACACCTAGAAAGAGAAAGGTGCATTCCAAGTGGGCTTGGAATAAAAAGCACCTCCCAATAAATGCTATTGAGAATTTAAAATTCATAGCAGTCCTGGTTGTCACTCCAAGGAAGACAGTGATACATAGTGCTATTAAGACAAAGAGGAAGAAAGAAATGTTGCTTTAATCCTCATGTCGTAAATGTCTTTTCTGTCTCTTCCTCCCTTATTGTAAATATCTTTCATCTCGTATTCATCTTGTGATTCCAGTCTTGTTGATGAGAGGCCCCTTCAATATAAAAGGAACTTTCATCCACCCACCATTTGTATGGAGACAGATTTGTGATCTCTCGTTACATTATTATTACCAATCAATATTATTTAGTATTTCATTATTAACTCCTCCACCGCCCAAATCGCTAATCGCGACACATTATCAGTACCACAGCAACCTCCATCACTGACGCCACCTTTGCGAAGGTAGCAACTTGCGAACCAAAAGGATACCAAGCACCACTCTCATTGCTCCCATTGTTGACGACATCCTTGCAAAGGATTAGTCAATACCAACATCAGATCTATTGCCAGAACCAATAAGAGACTCGCATCAACCCTTTCATCACCGAACGCATCGTCAAAAAAGATTTTTTTTTTAAAGTAGCTTGCAATACATTTTTTATTGCCAACATCAATCATCGCAAATTTTTTTCTTCATTCGCTCCATCCAATAGTTACCGCGAACCATGGCCGAAGCAACAAACTCCGCGTATGGTTTAAGCTCGCGGGTGTTGCTCAACAGCAACAACTACTTTGTGTGGTCGACTCTGCTCAAGAGCGAGCTTGACAATCTAGGGTGCCTCGGTATAACGACGGGCGACCTGACAAAGACAAACCCAGAGATGGAGCGCAAGGGCTACCATCTCCTAATCCGGTACCTAAATGAAGAGATGCTTGGCTTCGTCGCCGACGTCCTCAAACCCGAAGAGAAAGGGAGCGGTTCCATTTTATGGACGCACCTAAAGAACAAATTCGCGGGCAACAGTAGCCACGCAAAGAATGTGGCTTATAACAACCTCCACAACGTGAGTTTCCACAACTCACAGCAATTTATTGCTGATATGCGGAAGGCAATCTCAAGGTTTAGATCCTCTGGGCTCAAGATGGACTCCAAGTGTCTGTCTTTGAACATCCTTCAGAGACTGCCTAGGGAATTTGAGTCCCTGGTGAGAATTATTTCTCAAATGAATCCCATTCCGGATGAAGAAGAGGTTTTGAGCAGAATTGAGAAGGACAGCACTCAGTTCAACAGAAAGGAGAAGAATACCCAAGCCTTGTTTACCAAGAATTTTGGTAAAAAGACATTCAATAAAAAGAATGTAAAGTGTTACAAGTGTAACAAGATTGGCCATATTGCCAATGAATGTAAGTCTGGTCAAGGGAATTCTGCTAAAGGGTTTGAATCAAAAAAGAAGAAATTTTTACTCCAAAAAGGATGAAGTGGGGGAAGTAACCAGTCTTATGGCAAAAAGATCAAAAATTGAAGACCTTTTTACCACTGAACCTTTTGTGGAAGAAGAGGAAGGGTTCAAAAGAAAACTCAGTAACAGCAATGAGGCAGATCTGACCAATTATCCATTTGTGGATAATGAAGAAGGGTACCTTGCTGATGTGAGTAAACCTTTTACCAATGATAGTCAGCAGAATCACATGACATGTGGCCTGTTTTCCAATAAAGATAGAGGATCAAGTGGAATACTAGTGGATTCTGGCTGTACTGATCATATCTTTAACAAGAAAGACTACTTTCATAGTTTTGAGCCACATAGTGGTGTTGTAAATATTGGTGAAAAAGGGAGAAGCATAAACATCCAAGGAAAAGGTTGTGTTAAACTTGAAACAGAGAATTATGGCCCTGTTCAATTTAAAGAAGTTTATTTTGTTCCTGATTTACCATATAACTTGTTGTCTCTGAGTTGTTTATGGAACAAAGGTTGTCATATTGAGAACTTAGGTAATAAGTTTCAAGTCAAGAATGACAAGAAGATAGTGTTTGATGGCATATTTAAATCAAAGTTATTAGAGGCAAACCTTCATATGGAAGGGATAAGTGTTTACTCATCTGTGGTACACAGAAGATCTGGCCACAAAAGAACTGATGAGAAATGTGAAAGTTGTAAACTAGGAAAGATGACCAGAAACAAGTTCTCTAAGAAGAGAGAAAGAACAGAAGTAGTAGGAGAAGAATTCTCCATTGATTTGGCTGGACCATTCAATCCCATGTCTTTGGGAGGTTCAAAGTACTTCATTAATCTAGTAGACACTGCTAGCAATTTTTCCTGGGTAAAACCCATCAGAAATAAATCTGATACAGCTGATGAGGTAAAGTATTTGTTCAAGAAATGGGAAAGACAAGGAGTCTTGAAGAAACTCAGAAGAGTTATAACTGATGGAGGAGGTGAATTCTTAGGAAACAAATTTGAGGATATCCTGAAAGAGTTTGGAATAGAACATATTACAACCACCCCTCATACCCCACAGAACAATGGAATTGTGGAAAGAATGAATAGGACTCTTATGGATAGAGTCAGGACCATCATGATAGATGGAAACTTGCCCAAGTTTTTGGGGGCTGAAATACTCTCAACAGTTAGTTATTTACATAACATTATTGATGAAGGCAAAGGTTGCCCATATGAGAGGTTTATGGAAAAAGCTCCAAACACTAAGAAGTTAAGGGTAATAGGATGTCTATCCTATTTCAGTGTGCACCACTACAATGATTCTGGAAAATTAGATGCCAGATGTGGAAAAGGAGTTTTAGTAGGATATGACTATATGAGTACCTGCTATAGACTATATGACATTGAACACAGGAAAATTATTAGGACAAGGGATGTTAGATTTTAAGAAGAAGTGTTTCCCTTAAAGACAAAAAATGATGATTTTGTTCATCCCCCAATTGAACACTTGAATAAAACCAAGTCAGAAGAAGTAAGCAGTGAGCTTAAGGGGTCAGAAGATATTAGGCAATCAGAAGAAGCCAGCAATGTGCATGGAAATCCAGAAGGGATTGAGAAGCCAGAAGAGAAGCATTTGGTCAAAGAACCAGTCAAGAAGAGTCAGAGGAATAAGAGAAAGACTGACAGATATGGTGAATGGAAGGCATATTGTGCAGTTGTTGATAATATTGAAGAAGTTGTTCAAGAAGAACAAGAGATAATGGCATTTAAGGCATCATTTGAGATGGAGAACAATGTAGTTCCAAATAGCTTTAAGCAAGCTATGAATTTTCCAGATAGGCAAAAGTGGAAGCATGCCATATTTGAGGAATTAGACTCATTAGAGAATAACCAAGTTTTTGAGGTTATAAGAAGAGAAGAGGTTGAAAAAGAGAAAACCTTAGTTGGAACCAGATGGGTTCTAACACAGAAGTTCAATG
This sequence comes from Puccinia polysora, assembly GCA_025617555.3. NCBI lineage: Eukaryota > Fungi > Basidiomycota > Pucciniomycetes > Pucciniales > Pucciniaceae > Puccinia > Puccinia polysora. The sequence goes on from CM062618.1 coordinate 47,693,422, forward strand.
AGTTGGGGCAGCTACAAAGATACAAAGCTAGGTGTGTAGCTCAAGTATTTAAACAGAAAGAAGGTATTGATTATCAGGAAACCTTCTCCCCAACTGGAAGATTATCAACTTTAAGATATTTATTTGCATTAGCAGCTCACAGAGGTGAGGAGATAAGACAAGCAGACTTTGTCACAGCATACTTGAATGCTAGTTTAGAAGAAGATGAGACAGTCTATATGACAATACCAGAAGGGTTTAAGGAATGGCTTGTTGAGACAAAGCCTGAAGCATTGAGAATGAAGCATATAGATGCCTTCTTGAGGGGGGGTAATACTGAGTATGTACTCAAACTCAAGAAGTCATTATATGGACTTAAGCAAGCAGCAAGATCTTGGTATAACACAATCGCCAAGTGGTTAGATTCAAAGGGTTTTCAAACAAGTGAAGCAGACCCATGTTTATTTATTAATAATGGCACAATCTTATTTGTGTGGGTAGATGACATCATAGTCATTGGACCAAAGAAGGAAGAACTGTTGAATGAGATCAAGAAGGATTTCAGAATTAAGGACTTAGGAAAGGCCCAACATGTTCTAGGAATGAAGATAACCAACAGACCAGATGGGTCAATCAGAGTAGACCAAGAACATTATGTTAAGGGTTTAATAAAAAGGTACAATATGGAAGATGCAAAGGTTTTTGAAACACCACTCCAATCTAATGTGAAGTTGGAGAAAGCTACTGATGATGAAATTGAAGAATTTAAGAAATCAGGCCTTGACTACAGAGCAGCTGTAGGATCTTTGATTTATTTTTCTCAATGTACAAGACCAGACATAACTTATACTGTAGGGATCCTCTCTCAACATTTAAAGAATCCTGGAATGCAACATTGGAATGCATTCAAGAGATGTGTTAGATATTTGAAAGGAACTCAAAATTTAGGCCTTGAGTATCCTGTTGGAGGTGATTTTAACCTTGTGGGTTATTCTGACTCAAGTTGGGCAGAAGATGATTTAAAACAATCAACAAGTGGTTTTAACTATTTTCTTGGGAATAGATTGATTTCTTGGAGATCAAAGAAGATAGCAGCAATAAGTGTATCATCAACTGAAGCTGAATACAGAGCTTATCTCTCTGCAGCTCAGGAGGCAAAATGGATAAGGAAAATATTAGAAGACACTTATAAGCCTCAAGCTTATGCTCTAATCTATTCTGATAATCAAGGTGCCATAAAGTTGGCAAGTAACCCAGTTTTTCACTCCAGAACAAAACACATTGATGTTCATTACAATTACATCAGAGAAGCAGTAAAATATAAGGAAGTAGCATTAGAATATGTTCCAACTGCAGACATGACTGCAGACATAATGAATAAAGCATTGGATAGAACCAAACATATAAAGTTTTCCATAGATATGAATTTACTTCCCCCTACAGGATTAAGGGGGGGTGTTGAGGATGTAATCCCTGTTGAGGGAAATATTAGGGCAAATATTTCTTATATAAATCCAAATCCATTACCAAAGGAAAGAGAAGGAAATTTGGATCATAATGGAAAAAAGAATTATGTAAATAAGTTTAATAAAAAGGAAGTTATTAAAGATTCAATTCCTGTGAAACACAACACAGGAATGTCACAGAGGCTCAGCCTCATTCCGGTGACTCAAGCAGAGGAGCAGGACTACGGCTCCAATGAAGAAAATCAAAGGAAAAGAATAGATTAAATGCATCTATGGATTAAGAATGAAATGTACCAACTAAATATTGATAAACCATACCAAGAAGGGAAAAGCCAAAGCAAAGTAGAAAAGCCTGATGTCTTCAGGTTCACCGCTATTCCAGCTGTAACACCTAGAAAGAGAAAGGTGCATTCCAAGTGGGCTTGGAATAAAAAGCACCGCCCAATAAATGCTATTGAGCATTTCAAATTCATAGCAGTCCCAGTTGTCACTCCAAGGAAGAGAGTGATACATAGTGCTATTAATACAAAGAGGAAGAAAGCAATGTTGCTTTAATCCGCATGTCGTAAATGTCTTTTCCGTCTCTTCCTCCCTTATTGTAAATATCTTTCATCTTGTATTCATCTTGTGATTCCAGTATTGTTGATGAGAGGCCCCTTCAATATAAAAGGACCTCTCATCCACCAACCATTTGTATGGAGACAGATTTGTGATCTCTCGTTACATTATTATTACCAATCAATATTATTTAGTATTTCATTATTAACTCCTCCACCGCCCAAATCGCTAATCGCGACATCAACCTCCAGCCTCATTGGAGAAAATCTAGCTTGAACCTCATCCAAAAAATTTGATTTTCATTGCTCTAATCACTTCATCCCTCTCATCCCCTCATTGCTTCATCACTCTCACCTTGCTTCATCACTCTCATCACTTGATTGCTTTCATCACATCCATCCTCTCATTGCTTCATTGCTTCATCCCTGCTTTCATCATATCACTTTATCAATTAATTGCTTCATTGCTTTATTGCTTCATCCCTCATTGACGCTTTCACCACATCCCTTCATCACTTTATTGCTTCATCCCTCATCCCTGCTTTCATCACATCCCTTCATCACTTTATTGCTTCATCCCTCATCCCCGCTTTCATCACATCCCTTCATCACTTCATTGCTTCATCACTTTATTGCTTCATAACTTTATCACTTCATCCTTTCATCCCTCTTACTCTTTTTAAATAGCCCCTTCACAATCCTCCCCCCCCAAGTCCACTAAAAAAACCAATGGACAAAAGCAAACATCCCCCAAGAACTCAACATCCAACAATCCTCCCCCATCAGCTTCCAAAGGCTCAAGTCAGCTCAAGAGAGATGATCACATCATCCTGGTAAACTGGCTAAAAATTTCGTCCAACTACAATGGTTGCTTTGGATCCAACAATGAAACATGTGTTGGCCAAACTCCATCCTCTAAGGTCAATGGTTATCTCCTGATGGCCAATGAGCTCAAGAATAAAACAAAAGTTAGGCTGGCCCTGTCATCCAATCAGAAGAGGGAGAAATTCAAGAATTATCAAGCCAAGTACAAAAAGGCCCACTCCATTTCAATCTCCACCAGCTTTGGTATTGCAAACTCTGACAAAGCCCATGGAACCAACTTGGTGGTTGATAAGTTGGACTCCATTTTTCCTTTTCATATTAAAATGGATGAAATCTTTGGAAAGAAGGCCAACATCACCCCTCTTGCTGCTTTTAATTCCCAGAAATCAGATTCAGTTGATTCCAAGGACTTGTCTGTGGATGCTCAGCCTAGAAATGAGGACTCTGATGAGACCTTTTCCTTGGAGTGGCCTCCATCCAATGCCAATGAGGATATTCCAAAACAGTCGGCTCCAATCACATCTACTTCAGCATTTATTTATGAGTCAAACAGGACCTTGGACCACTCAATTCCTTCTTTTGATTGCTCTCTTCCTGGGGTTGAAGTGCTGGAGAACTTGGACAATGAGGAGGATGTTATTCCTGTATTGCCAACACCATCAACATCTGCTCAAGTAAGCACCCAAGTTCTTTTCTCTTCTTTCTGGTTAATCCTGACTGATTTAGATTTTAAAAAAGCAGGCTCATCCATTCCTGATTGGCCAAAAACTGAAGCCAATGGGGCTCCCCACATCCCCTTCAAATGAGAGCAACACAATTCCAAAAAAAACCTCCTCCGGAAAGGTAAAGCAAAAGGCCTCAAATTCCATCAACATCAACCCAAATAGCCATCAAAAGAGGAGAAATACTTCAAGCTTTGCTGGCTTTGAGGATATCATGGAGAAGCAAGATTCAAGTAAGCATGTTGGATTCTCCTTGCTTTAAAATCCAGCTCATTCCTATTCCCCTCTGAAAAACATTGAAATTGAAAATTGAATCTGAAAAACTTCAGTTCAAAAAGGAGAAGTGGGATTTTCAACTGGCTATGGATTGTCAAAATAAAAAATCTGAGAGTTTGGCTTGTCAACAAAATTTGGATGCTGAGGGGAAAATTAAACAGGCTGAGCTTGGGTTTCAAAAAGGGGAAAAGGAGAAGGATCAACAGGAATTTGGACTCCAAAAGAAAAGGGAAAGGCTAGCAACATAAGAAAAAGATAGGTTATCCCTAGCCATGGCAGGTATTGGTAGCAGTAGAACTGTGGATGAAATCAAGGAAATCAATCAATTGCTGGTCTTGTAAATATATTTACTTTAAGAATTTTAAAAATAAAAAAACAATATTTTTCTTGGCTTGTAAATATATTTACTTTAAAAATTTTCAAAATAAAAAAAAAAAAATTATTTTTGATTACTACAATGTTTGAGACTATTTGAGACTTCACCAATAAAAAAATATTATTCATTTTTATTTAAATCTTTTTTTCTAGAGTATATTGCCCCACTTTTTAAGTCCCTGCAGGTTTTCCTGGTGGTTTTTTTGATTTGCATGGACATAGCCATCCTTTTATGAGAGGCAGTGTCCACAGCAGCAAACATACAGTGTTTTTACTTATTTGCCTCCCAAAAAATTTTTAAAATACCTTTTTCTTTGAAATCAATACCAAAACCTAAGTCATGAAAAAAAAATTGCCCATCAGATACTTTATATTCATCCTTGTTTTAAATCATTTTTCCATTTGATTTTTTTGTTGCAACCACAAGTAAAAACAAATAGTATGACAGGTTGCCTTTGTCAATATGGGGACAGTTGTAGAAGCCATTGGAAGTGGAAGTGATATGTGGTGAAAAGTCAAAAGCATTGAGGCGGGATCCAAATTCCAAAGAAGAGAAGGAGGGGATGTGGTGGTCCATCATTATTTCCTGGTTGGAATAAAATGCAAGTTTAGCTAAGTTTCAAAAAATTTGGCCTAGGATTTGAGATACTTTGTCCAACCTAAGGTTGAGGAAAGCATACTCTTGAGGGGAACTTTCAGTTGCTTTTTTATTCAAATATCAGCCAAAAGTTTCAAAAAGGGTGCGTCAATTTTCTCCATCAAATATCCCACATCTTCCCACCCCAAGATATTGAGGGGCCAAAATTGTTGACAAAGTTTTTGATTGGTGAAGGAAATTTGTCAAAAATTTGATTTCCTTCTTCTCTTCCTCAGAGAAATTATTTAAATGGAGAAATTCAATTCTGGCCACAAGAGAGTCTTGATGATTGGTTTGGTCAAGAATGGAAAGTTTTCCACCAGTGAAGAAATGGAACTTTTCCATCTTCTGTTTGGCCTGTTCAAACTCTTCATGGGTGGGCTTTCTTTTGTTCTTTTTCTTTTCAGCAGAAAGGGCAGGGTACAAATCCAAAGGTTGCAGTTTTGGTCTATACCATAGAATCTTTTCCAAAAAAACTTCTTCAGCCACTTCCAAAGAGATTTTGGATTCTCTCATTTGGGCCCTCTTTTGCCAAAGAGCCCTCTGCTTTCCACCTCTCTTCATGTTTTTCAACGCATCTCCTTTGATCTTTTTCCCTCCCATGCAACTGCTTTGCTTGGGGTGAGGATCAAGATGTGATTTTATTTTTTTATAAAATTGGGAGAATGGCGGGAGAAGCACGGGAAATGCAGAAAAAGGGAATTCATGGGTAGAAACGGGGTCAAAAAGGGTGTTGCATTGCCGGGAAACCAAAAAAAAAAAACAATCATCAGGAACAAAAGTAGAAAATAAATACTTGTCCATCAATGATCATAGCCCCCCCCCAAAAAAAACAAGGTCAGTCATAGTCATTGATCAATCAATGAGAAGAAGGAGGGGAAGGAGAAGGGGGTCATGGTGCTCACCTTTGGGAATCAGCAAGGCAGGGTGGGGTCAGTTGGCTGGCCAAAGAGGGGGGTGGGGCCTTGGGTAAGTTGTTCAAGCGGCCAAGGAGGGGGGGGGCGTTGTTGGTTTGCCAATTGAGGGAGGAGGGGGGTTGGCCAAAGGAGGGGAGGGGGGGGCATTGGTTGGGAAAAGGAGGGGAGCGGGAGGCATTGGTTGGCCAAAGTAGGTAAGGGGTGGTGGGGTTGGCTAAGCAAGCAAGGGGGGGGCGGGCCACCAAGTGAGCAAGGGAGGGGGGGGCTTTGCTTGGCCAAAGGAGGCAAGGAGGGGGCTTAGGTTGGCTGGCTGAAGGAGGGGAGGGGGGGGGGGGTGCAGTTGGCCAAGCAAGCAAGGGGGGGTGGGCCATCATCAGTTGGCAAAAGGAGGCAAGGGGGTGGCTTTGATTGGCGGGCTGAACAAGGGGAGGGGGGGGGGTGCAGTCAGCTGCGGTTGGCAAAGAAAGCAAGGGGGGGCGGGCTTCACGTGGCTTTTGGAGTTTGTGAGAAATTTGGGGGCCATTGGCGTTGGTGAGCCAAGGGGGGGGGGGTGAAAGGGAGGGCAGCGTTAGTTTTGAGGGAGAGGGAGGGGGTGAGGGGGAGGGAGGAGGGAAGGGGCTCACCTGAGGGATTGAGCATGGCTGTCAGGGGGGACCTAAAGGTTGATTGATCAAAGGATCAGCAACTGGTGAGGGGCAGGAAGAGGGAGAGAGGGGAGGGGGCTTACAAGGGTTGCCAACAAAAGGGGGAGTGGAGGCAGTGAGTTTGGTGAGGTGAGGTGGTGATGGTGGGTGAGGGGGAGGTGTTGGGTGAGGTGGAGGTGGAGGGTGAGGTGGAGGCAATGGGTGAGGTGGAGGTGGAGGGTGAGGTGAAGTTGATTGGTGAGGTGGAGGTGGAGAGTGACATGGAGAGTGGACAGGCCGTGGGTGAGGAGGAGAGTTGACTGGTGGTTTTGTGGGGTGAGGTGGGTGGTTTGGATGTTTTGGTTCTGTTTTTGTCTAATTCCAGCCCCCCCCAAAAAAAAATTCCAAGTCAGCCTTGGATGCTTGGTTGAACAACTGAAACAAAAAAAAAATATTTGACCTATTTAAAAACCAAATGATACACACCAAAGTGAGCAAGTGTGAGGGGTACAATCTGCTCTCTAATGGAAAAAGATGAGGTAGAAGATGAGATGGGGATGACTTGAGGAGGATCAGGAATATCTTCTTCAAATATTTTGTCCTATTCATCCTTAATGTTGGCAAGCAGGTTGTGAAGGATTACACAAGTGATAATCCAGTTGATGAGGATCTTCATTTCCTTCCAATGTTGAAGCTGGCTTTGCATCTCCTGTAAGCTGGCCCATCTTCCTTTCAGGATTCATATGCAATTCTCACTCCAAACTTGTGATTGGACAAGATGATAGTTGAAATTTGTTTTTGTTTGATCATTGGACAAAAGATTCCAAACATTCCGCTATGCTGGAACTAAATATTTCCCGCTAGCATAAGCCAAATTGGCCAGAAGGTATTGATCTTGGTCAAAGTACTTCTCTGGTTGTTGAGAAATCCCCATCCAATTGAAAACATATGAATCATGACAAGAAAACAGAAGGAAAGCGTGATGGGATTTGAAATTCTTGTTGATATTGAAAACAAGTTGTAGGGCCACAGAGTATCTAAACAAAGAGATAAAACATATTTGGTCATTGTTTGATCCAAAGTTTTATCAAATTCATTGGAAAAGAATGAATCAATTGTCTCTTTTTCCAATAAAAATAGTGGTTGCCATCTAGCTTGGGTTATTGACTCAAGGGGATGGTGGTTGCATCAAAAAAACCAATGCAACCAGGAAACCCTTCAGTCTCCATTACTTGAGATATCTCCTTAAGTTCTTCTTTGGTTGGCCAAGAAAGGACTGATCAATGGAATGATAGAATAGCAATCATGACTATTTTTGTGTATGAGTCAATGGTTCCATAACTAACCCACAATAGATTTTCTAATTGATGAATTGCTGCTCCATTTCCATTTGATCCCAATCTAAAAAGAGCACCATCCAGTTGGATAAATTGATTGCGTTGAGGATTCCAAGAATTTTTCTGGAAGACGTGGTGGTCTTAAATCATATCCAAAGGTTTCATGAATGAAGGCAATAGAGTTTGGAACAGTTGCTGGAAGCTTTAGTAGGGGAGGAGATGAAGCTTTTGCCTTTCATACATAGGTTTGTGGAGATTTTGTCTTCTTGGATCCCCATATTTATTTTTGAATAGAGAATTCAAAGCCAAGCAATTTGATTCCAAATTGGAGTCTGAATCAGAGTCTGAATGGGAGTCAAATAGTAACAAAAGTTCAGTCAGCTTTTTTGCATTCTCAACTTTCTTCCAGGAAGTTTGATTGGACATGTTGAGAACAATGGTGATGTGATGTGGGGTGATGAGATGATGATGGGATTTGTGTGAAGGTGGAAATGTGAAGCAAGAGATGTGTAAGAATGGAGATGTGGAGCAATGGAGATGTGGAGCAATGGAGAAGAGATGTGTGTGATGTGATGGAGATGGGATTGGTATAGATTTGATGAGGTTGAGTTGTGGATGGATTTTTTGCATGCAATTGATTGTGGATGGATAAAAATGGTGGGTTTGATGTTTGAAACCTGCTGTTTTGAAATACACCAGTTAGGGGGTATTTTTATTTCATTAAAACGCCATTAAAAATTGTGGGTTTTGTCAAAGAAAAAGGTGGGTTTCTAATGGTGGGTTAGCTAACTCTGATATGCCCTTATGTAATTAAGGGGTGTCAGAACAGCTTGAACCTCCTCCTGTGGGAGCCTTATATAGTAAGAAAGAAGCCAAGATTTATTGTCAAAAAATGGGCAGCCATGCATGGCTATGAATTGACAACTTTCAAGTCAAGGAACAATAAATAGGTTAATATAGCATGTGACAGATTTGTGGTTAATGAAGGGCCATGAAACACCAAATGTCAAATTCAAACTCATACCAGGGAGGTTGGGTGTCAATTGGGGATTTGTGCAGATTGGAAAGTAACAGATCCCACAGGGTGTCTCTTTGTTAGAAATGATCAATGCAATCCTCATCCATCTGAAAACCCCTCAGTGCATCCTCAACCAAGGAGAATCTCTGGGAAAGCCTTTGATATACTTAAGGAAGGCATGAAAGATGGGCTCAATACAATTGAGCTCAAACAAAAATTGAGCAATATTGATGGTGAAGAATACATTGACAATAGAACAATCTATAACACTAAGAGGGAGGTAAAGCAAGCAGAACTGGATGGGAAAGATGTTCTGGATCTTTTATTTGAAATTCTCCAGGAATCCCATCGGGTTTCCAGGCCAAAATTTGGTTGAGAGGGTCACTTAAAGGGCCTATTCTTGGCTCCTCCTGAGTCTGTAAAAATTTTCAAAAATAAAACCATATTGCTTTGTTGGATTGTACTCATAAAACAAATAGGTACAACATCCCTCTATTGCATGTTGTAGGAATGACAGCCAACAAGGTAACTTTTACAAAGGCTTTTGTTTTTATAACAGAAGAGAAGTATGAGTTCTGCAGTTGGGCTTTGAATGCATTAAAGGAGTTGGATTATGATCCCAAGAGGCTTCCCAAAGTCTTTGTGACAGGCCATGGAAAATCTCTTATTTGTGCTATAGAACATAGTTTGTCTGAGTCATCCAGACAGTTGTGTTCCTGGAACTTGTCTAAAACTATTCAAGAAAAGTTTAAAGCATGCTTCATTAATGAAAATAAAGAATGGGAAAGTTTTATGACTCTGTGGGCAAAGTATGGGGCTTTTAAAACCAAGGGGGATGCAAAATTAAATGATGCAGAACTCCCAGTATGCCAATTTATTGCTTCTTCTATTGATCTCTGCTGGGATTGCTTACTTTGAAACCTGCATACATTGTTTCTTGAAAGAACATCCTGAGGATTTTCTTGAGTTTATGGAAAAGGATATTTTACCTATCAAAAAGAAGTTTGTAACAACATGGACTTGTTTCAACCCTAAATTTGTAAAAAAACCAACATCTTGGGTAAAAGGTGCCCATGCTACTTTTGTAAAAATTACTTGTGGGATCATTGGGAAACATTTTGGATGTGTGAAAACACCTTGCAGGAACCATTGAAAGCCAAATCCAATCATTCCATGCGTCAATTGAAAACTCTTGAATGAAGTTGGGAACAGGTATTCCAACAGAAATTTAACCTTTGGAATACAAAATCTCAATCAAGGCAATTAAACTCATTGGAAAACATTTTGAGAAGTTAAAGCGCAACTATGATGGCAAGATTTTCTCAAATCCTAATTCAAAAACAATGGTCTTGCCATTTTCCCACATTCTAGGTGAAAATTTATCATAAAGAGGATCTTTTGTGCCTGAGGATTTTCATCCTCAGTTGCAGTAAGACTATGACCCTTCCAACAAAGTAGGTGGGTTTATTTTGAAGGGTATCAATTATTGGATTGACAGATTAATTGTTGGATAAAAAAATTGATTATTGATTTGGTTTTTGAAAGTTTGAATCAAATCCAGGGATTGATGGCGAATCTGAAATTTTTAAAAAGTGGAATTCCATGTATAGGGAAAAACATAAATAACTTAGGTTGGAGATTCTCAGGTCAATGCTCAATTTAACAGGTGCTTTGATTTCCAAGCCAAGGATTGAGCCAAAGGTGTTAAGGTCCAGCCATGGTGAACACAAATTGAAAGCATTTTGTGGAATTTCAAAATTTGAAAATTTTTAAAGAGCAATTAAGAGGGACCAAACTTTTAAAAGGGGGCCAAAAATGCCAAAGATAGTAAATCTTTTATTTTGAGAAATTTGAATTTTCATGGTTTAATGGACTGAAAAGAAAATGATTTCTGTAGTGCAGGGAAGGTTCTTCATCTGAATTTTATAGTTGCGTGGAAGATACTAAAAGTTCATTTGGGTCCCTTCTGTTGGAATAAGAATTCTTTTTGAAGGAGGAAGAAGAATGAATGGAGGAGTCAAACAGAAGCTCATCTTTGGTGAGTATCAATTTATTTAATGAGATGAGGATTTTACCTAAGTAATTTTTCATTGTGGGAAGCAAAAGTGAATTACCTCAACCAAATACCTGAGGAATCACATAAAATCTTGGGGAGCTTTTGGATCTGGTTGGTGATGGGAGTTGTGGATTGAAATTCATTGCAAAATTGAAAGAATTTCAATCCACTATTATCTTTCTTTATTGATCTCTCTATGTCTTGTTTAAGCGCGCACTCTGCTGATCCTCCCACCCGGGAGACACTGTTGACTTAGCCTTACCCAGGGGTGAGAGGATTAGGGCCTTGTGGTTGGAGGTACATGACTCTCAGATCAATGGGAGTTGAATCGTTTTCTGAAGGGGGATTCTGTTTTATCTGGTTTATCCTTTTTTCTTTCTCTTCTTTCTCTTTCTTTTCTTATATTATCTCTATTCTCTTTTCTGTGTCTTTGTACTCAATATAATTTCTCAATACAACTAGGTGAATCCTTAACTCAAATACTCAATACTTTTATTCTTGAATTACTCTCCTCAATCAAATCTTACAATCCTCAAGTCTTTGTCTGGTAAGGACTGGAATCCTCATCACTCTCCAAGCCCAATGATTCTGAAATTATAGCTATATTGTAGTCATCATCTGCCTGCCTCTCCTTGTATCAACCATTCTTCTGCAATCAATCCGTTCTTCCCTTCACTGAAGATTGCCTGAAATGTTGGTATCTATTTATTTTTCTCATTTTATTTCTTCTGATTTGGTCCTTGCTTGTCTCTAACTCTCTATTTGAAGTCTTTTGGTTTCTAGTTTTAAGAAATTATACTTTTAAATAATCACGGTTAAAATCCAAGGGACATTTGCATCTGAACAACAATGAACAAACCAACAGAAGCCAACAATTATTTTCGCCAGGTTGCACTTAAAGCTTTGGAAAAGGTTATTACCCCTCTTAATGAAGATAACTACTTGATTTGGCAAGATAAAATATTGATTCTATTCCATCTAAGGCACATCAAAGACGCTATAACCAGAAACTTGGGACAACTATCCACAAAACAAGATTGCGTAATACAAGCCATCATACAATCAAAACTAGACATCATCACTCATGCCAATGTGGTTAACACTGCAAATAATTCATCCTCCAAGTTACTCTGGGCGGAGATCACTTATTTATTTGCCTCTTCAGAAACTGCAAAGAGAGCTTGCGTATTCAATCAATTTCTTCATGATCCTTTCAACAAACAGGCAATAGAAGGCTTTATAACCAACATCAGAAGGGCACTTACTTGTCTGGCTAATGTCGGAATTGAGTTAGCATTGGATATATTGACATATCTTGTATTTTTCAAGTTTCCTCCCATCCTGGAAAATCTCAAACAACAAATTATGCGTGTAGAAAAATTTCTGACAGTCAAAGTAGTTTTTAACCACCTAAATCAATACAATAATGAACGGAAGGCACAGCTAAAAGCAGGAAAAGTCACTCCAGATGTCTCATTAGTGACAACAAAGAGCAGATCATAAAAAGAGGAGAAAGAATTCCAAATCCAATGTAAAGAAGGCTTCCATGATCCGAATGCACCACACCCTGAATCTTCTTTCTTCCATCTACACCCTCAAATCTCACCTGGATGGTGGTTTGAACAGCAAAATGAATGTAAAAACAGAACCCAGAAAAATCCTACTATCAACTATCATGCCCCACTTACACTTTGGATCAATTTGGACAAAAATCCAAATTTCTTATTGGACTCCAGCGCCAAAATCCACATATCCAACAACTTAAAATAATTCTCTTCTATTAACATGCAGGATGAGCCAGAGGAAATCAAGAAAGGAAAACTTGAAGCCAACCTCAAAATACAAGGGACTGGAACAGTCAGACTTGAGTGGAACAAATCCATCATGACACTTGAAGAATGTATGTATGTGCTGGAAATAGTGGTGAATCTAATTAGTCCAGGACTTCTAGCAAAGAAGGGATGTAATCTCACTCAAGAAAAAGATTGCCTCTCAATCACCCAAGGCAGCAAAATTGTTCTGACGAGTTTAATCCAAGACAACTTGTTTGTGATTGAGAAACCTCAAATTGCTGGTAACAATCTCTTGGTTAATCTCACTAATCAACCTCTAAGTTCTTCATCTTTTGAAAATCATTCCCTGTCAGATATCCATAACATATACAGAAATGCTTCAATTTCTACCCTCAAATCCATCCTGAAGAATTGCTTTTCAAAAGAAGAAATGAATAATTTCCAATGTAATAGTTTTGTAAAGAAAAAATTTTAATATCTCCTTTTTCAGCAACTTTAAAGCCTTCTTCAAAACACCTTGAGAGAATTCACTTCAATCTAATCAGACAGATCACCCCTCAATCAAAGGAGGGTCATTGCTACATCTTAACTCTTGTAGACAACTTCACTGGTTACCTTGCTGCCTTTCCTCTGCTGTGTAAAGATAAAACCACAGATATAATTATCAATATTCTAAAAAAGGACTTTGAAAGATTAAACTATTACCCAACGGAGATCTTCTCAGACAAAGGAAAAGAATTTACCAACAACAAGTTGAAAGAATTCACAAAATCAAATCAAATTAAGTTGCTAATGTCGGAACCCTACCACTCTCAACAAATAGGTCAAGCAGAACAGGCCAATCAAACCATTTTACAGTCAGCAAAGGCAACCTTCTCTTCTTCTTGTCTAACTAAAAATTATTGGCATATCATGATTAAAAGTTGTTGCTTCATGTTAAACCAAATCCCTGGCAAAGGCAATGACTGTTCCCCCTGGGAACTTATGTTCAAAAAGAAACTTCCTGCTAATTATTTGAAACCCATAGGATCACCTCTTATTTACCTTGATAATCGTCTACAAAAAGGAAGAAATTTCAATGAAAAGGGTTTAGAAGGAATTCTAGTTGGGTTCAATCCCACTTTTCATTCTTATCTCATCTTTAAATCTTCTGGTGCTATCATTGAAACCAAACACTTCCAGTTTCTCAAAAACCATCTTTCTGAATTTCCTCTCCTTGAATCTCCTGGACTCAATCTCTTCTCTCAAGGAAGCTCAGAATCAAAAGAATCAGATTTCACTATGTTGGATAAGCAATAAACTATTCAAGAATCACATGAAAATCTTACCAAATCCAAATCTGATCATGAAGGAGCCTATTCCATAGAGTCATCAGATTCTGACCCTCCACAGCCAATTCCTCTAGAATCAATAGCTCAATCTATATCTCAAAGTCCCAGACAAGAAATTAAGAAGCTCCAACATTATGGCTTTCACCATTACTATGAACCTCGTTCCTAAAAAGCCGCACGCAAATGCCCTGAATGGCCCAAGTGGAAAAAGGCCGTGGATAACAAGCTAGATTGTATAGAACTCCAACAAGTTTTGGGAGACTACTATAAAACTCCAAATAATATTCTAAATACTACGTGGGTTTTAAAGTGAAGGAGAACTGCCATGGGGAACCAGTCAAATATAAAGCTTGACTCTGCGTTCAAGGCTTTGATCAAGTTCCAGGAGTTGACTATAAAAAAACCTGTGCACAAACTGGAAAGATTGGGTCATTCTGATTGGCCCTCTTATACAGTTTGAAAGAGGAAATGAAACTAACTTAATTTGATGTTAAAGGTGCCTTTCTCCATGCACCTCTTGAAGAAACTTTTATCATTAAAACTCCAGAAGGATCAAATAGAAAATATCCATATCTAAAATTAAAAAAAATCACTCTACGGTCTAAAACAATCCACTAAGAATTGGTACAAAACATTGACCTTGTTGATCAAGTCTCAAGGATACCAAGAGTCTACTAGCAACCCATGTCTCTATATCAACTTCAAGACTAAAGAGATCATTTACTTCCACATAGAACATCTAATACATGTGGGTAACTCTAATGACTTCAAATCTAATTTTCTGGATTGGTTCAAGAATTCATCTTTTCATCCTCCCAATACTATACTTGGAATGCTCTTGGAGATCAAGGAAAAAAAATTCTTTTAAGCCAACCTAATCATATTACTCAAGGGTTAGAGGAACTTAGTCTATCATCCTTCAAAGACACACAGTCACCCCTGACCCAAAATCTCAACCTCAAACCCGCCACAGACAATGATAATTCAAAATTCTGTTAACTAAATATTAACTATGGGTTGGCTATTGGACTACTCAATCATCTCTCTAAATACACCCAACCCAGTATCTCCTTCTCCGTTTCTATCCTGGCTAGGTTTAACACTAAACCCAGTATGAGTCACTGGAGAGAAGTTCAGAAGGTATGGAAATATCTCAAGACAACTCAAGACTTCAAACTTACTATCAAATATGATCCCAAACAAGAAATACTCTTGAGTTTTAGCAATGCTACTTGGGGGAGACAATCCAGCCTTTCCCAAATCCCAAATGAGATGTTTTATATTTTATTATGGAAGCCCAGTAATTTGGAACTCTACTTGTCAGCAAAACATTACTTACTCATCCACTGAATCAGAATTAAATGCATTACTTGACTGTTATCTCAAAATCAAATGTATCAAACATCTCATTAGTGAGATTTCTCAAACATCAAAACCTAAAACCTCACTGTACATTGACAATAAAGGCCTGGATGATAAGGTCAAGAAATTTGGGTCTCACTCCAAATCAAGGCACATAGATATAAAGACAAAAGGATTGGGCAAACATTTTGCAGATTGGGAATTTACTCTCAATCTGATTCCCAGTCAGTCTATTATTGCGGACTCTCTCACTAAAGCCTTGTCTATCAGCCCTCTAGAGCTTCTACAAGGAAATTTATTCGCTATTCCTGAAAGATAATCTTTTGGCTCCTACCCTTACCAGTCACGTGGGGTGTTAAGAATGTCAATCCACTAGTATCTTTCTTTAGTGATCTCTCTATGTCTTGTTTAAGCGGTCACTCTACTGATACTTGCACCCGGGAGACACTGTTGACTTAGCCTTACCCTGGGGTGAGAGGATTGGGGCCTTGTGGTTGGAGGTACATGACTCTCAGATCAATGGGAGTCAAATCATTTTCTGAAGGGGGATTCCATTTTCTCTGGTTTATCCTCTTTGCTTTCTCTTCTTTCTCTTTCTTTTCTTATATTATCTGTATTCTTGTTTCTGTTTCTTTGTACTTGATATAATTTCTCAATACAAATACATGAATCCTCAACTCAAATACTCAACACTTGAATTCTTGAATTACTCTCCTCAATCAAATTTTATGATCCTCAAGTCTTTGTCTGGTAAGGACTGAATTCCTCATCACTCTCCAAGCCCAATGATTCTGACAGTCTAGCTATATTGTAGTCTTCATCTGCCTTCCTCTCCTTGTCTCAACCATTCTTCTGCCGTTGATCCGTTCCTACCTTCACTGAAGATTGCCTAAACTGTTGGTATCTATTTATTTTTCTAATTTTCTATCTTCTTATTTGGTCCTTGCTTGTCTCTAAATCTGTATTTGAAGTCTTTTGGTTTCTATTTCTAAGAAATTATACTTTTCAATCAACAAAAAATCACTTGGGTATGATGAGAATGGATGGTTAAATGTACAAAAGGAATGGATTGAAAAATTGAGGAAAAATAAGATATGCTATTCTAATATCCTTGTGTTAACCATTTGATTCTCCCCTCTTCCTCACTTTCCCCTATTTCCTTAGTTTTTTCTCCTTTCTATTCTCCTAATGCTTTCTCCATGTTTTGTCTCTTGTGATCAACCTCAACTTGAACCTCCTCCATCTGAAGCCCAATGTGTACCCCAAACCCCACAGGGGACTCAACATGATTCTGTCATCTACAGACCTCAACCTTGTCCCTTATCAAAGAGTAGTCTTCCTTATTTTACTCACTCTTATCAAATTCACCTCAACCTTGTTGACTCCTTTCTATGACTCAATTGCAATTGCAGAACCAAAAGAACTGTAGGTCCTTAAAAGTATTCTAACTGTACATTGAACTTCAAATCAATCAGTAGTTCACTCCCACAGATCAATCCTTGTCTTGGTTGTATCAGTCACAGGAGTCATAAAAATCCAGAGCCAGAGCTCCGTGAATCAACTTCTGCTCTTGCCCCTCTCCTCATCTTGCACTCAAGGTTGTCTCTTATGTTTCTTTATCTCTTGGCTTCAGATGCTGTCTATCTTTTCCTTATAAGTCTGTCCTTAGGCCATGCTCTGGCCTACACACATTATCTCTGACCTGGTCCAGTTTCACCATATTCTTTAACCTTTTCATCTTGGCGGCAGCAAAGATGTTGAAAAGATATACAGAAGATTTAATTTTAATAACATAAATGCAAGGATTCCCTCTTCAAAATGGCTTTCAAAGTTGGATATGGGTCAAATAATGGCTGATCATTATGGAAGAAAAATATGTTTCATTTCATTGGATTCATGTTGTACTTATACTCCTATGAAAATGGGTGTAAAAGGACAGTAAGATCAAATCTTCATTTGATTTTTCAACAATATTCACTGGTTTCATCTTGTACTTGAGGAAGAAATTATTCCAATCCTGCCCATTTTTTCCAAACCTGCTTCTTTCAATTATAAAAAAGGATCTGTTTGGGTTGACCATCCAAAAGATCAAATTAATTTGTATTCCAATTTATAAACACCATATTTATTCCATCTTTGGGTTTGGTTTCTGATGCTGATCTTGTAATTTTATTAATATGAAGGGTTATTAAATCTTAAACATCATTATGTTCAGTGTTTTGAGGTAACCTCATCGTGTTGAGTGTTTTTAATGAGATTTTATTGGTAAGTCAGTTCAACCTGTGTTGGGCTTATCCCATCAAAAGGTGAATTTTTAATTCTTGTGATGGGATCAGCTTAACACAAGATGAACTTTTTTTTCTTTGGTGTTTTTAATTTGGGGCTAGTCAATTTAAAATTGTATTTTATTGCCACTTTTAATTTTGAGCTAGTCAGGTGGAAATTGGATTTTTTGGAACTTTTAATTTAGGGTTGCTCCATAGACCCTTTCATTATTTACTTAATTTTTGGTGTTTTTACTCAAAGGCTAGTCAACTTGAAATTACTTTTATTTATTTTTTTCTTCCTTGTTGGTATTCTTGTTAATGAATGAAAATAATTATTTCTTTTTGTTTTTATTTCTTTTTATTTATGGGCCCTTTATTTATTTTTATTTCTTTTGATTCACTTTTATTTATTTTGATTCATTTTTATTTGTTTTATTTATTTTAATTTATTTTAATTTGTTTTGTTTTAATTTATTTTATTTCCAATGTATTTTCTTTCTCTTCCCCCACAAATGGGTTGCAATTGGCTGTTCACAATGGAGAATAGGTTGTGAACAGAGGTTGTGAGGTCCCAACTTGAACATTGCGCAAAAAAACCTCAAATAAATGCAAATAAATAATTAAAAAAAGAATTAAAAACAAAAACAAAAAATAAAAAGGAAAAGGAAAGAAAAGAAAATAAAAGAAAAGAAAAGGAAAGGAAAGAAAAGAAAAGAAAAGAAAAGAAAAGAAAAGAAAAGAAAAGAAAAGAAAAGAAAAGAAAAGAAAAGAAAAGAAAAGAAAAGAAAAGAAAAGAAAAGAAAATAAAATAAAAGAAAAGAAAAGAAAAAAAGAAAAGAAAAGAAAAGAAAAGAAAAGAAAAGAAAAGAAAAGAAAAGAAAAGAAAAGAAAAGAAAAGAAAAGAAAAGAAAAGAAAAGAAAAGAAAAGAAAAGAAAAGAAAAGAAAAGAAAAGAAAAGAAAAGAAAAGAAAAGAAAAGAAAAGAAAAGAAAAGAAAAGAAAAGAAAAGAAAAGAAAAGAAAAGAAAAGAAAAGAAAAGAAAAGAAAAGAAAAGAAAAGAAAAGAAAAGAAAAGAAAAGAAAAGAAAAGAAAAGAAAAGAAAAGAAAAGAAAAGAAAAAAAGAAAAGAAAAGAAAAGAAAAGAAAAGAAAAGAAAAGAAAAGAAAAGAAAAGAAAAGAAAAGAAAAGAAAAGAAAAGAAAAGAAAAGAAAAGAAAAGAAAAGAAAAGAAAAGAAAAGAAAAGAAAAGAAAAAAAAGAAAAGAAAAGAAAAGAAAAGAAAAGAAAAGAAAAGAAAAGAAAAGAAAAGAAAAGAAAAGAAAAGAAAAGAAAAGAAAAGAAAAGAAAAGAAAAGAAAAGAAAAGAAAAGAAAAGAAAAGAAAAGAAAAGAAAAGAAAAGAAAAGAAAAGAAAAGAAAAGAAAAGAAAAGAAAAGAAAAGAAAAGAAAAGAAAAGAAAAGAAAAGGGGTAGAAAAATATGGAGATTGTGACATGCTCCAATACTCCAACACCCCCATTGCTAACCACCACCAGTGGGGCCAAAAAGGCCTTGATTAGTGTTCAGAACAACACAGTACAGTGGCTGGGTTAGCATATCCACAATCATATCCTTTTTTCCAATGTGGTGAACTTCAAAGACATTGCTGGTCCCACACTCAAAAATAAAGTGGTGACACATGTTGATGTGTTTTGTGCAGGAGTGATGTTTAGGGTGCTTTGCAAGGGCTTCTGCATCCATGTTTTTTAAAAAAAGAGAGACGGGTGAGTCTCTGCGCAGGTGGAGCCCACACATAATATTCTGCAGCCATAGGCCTTCTTTGCAGGAGTCCAACAGGGACTTGTACTCCGCTTCAGAGCTGGAGAGGGAGATTGTTGGCTGCTTCTTTGACCTCCAAGAGATAGCGCCACAGCCTAGGCAAAAAATGTAGCTGGAGATAGACCCCTGTTCATCACGGTCTTTGGCCCAGTCAGAGTTGGAGTGGCCAACCAGGGTGAGATTGTTGCTATCAAGAGTAAGACAAAGGTGATTTGTTGCGTGGATGTAGCAGGAGACACAGAGAGCTGTGTTCTGATTGTATATGGATGGGTCTTGTAGGAATTGGGACAGTTTGTTCATGGAAAAGGCAAGGTCCGCACAGGTACACTGAGAGATCGAGAGCAAGGAGCCAATGAGTTGGTTGTACTAGGGAGGAGACTCACTAAATCCTGAGACTCTCTTGGATAGTAGTTTGAACCACGTGTTGGTTTGGGAGAAAAAACCAGTGGGAGTCAAGTAAAGAAAGGAGGAGACCAAGGAAGAAATGTAGTGATCCTGACAAATGGAGACAGTTCATGGAGCCAGGTTGCTGTGGATGGAGATTTACAGAAAGAGAGAAAGATTGTTTTTGGTGCCAATTGAGAAACAATGGCTGATGTTTGAGATGAAATAGGTGATGAAATAACAGGTGCCAACAACAGCCAGATTGTCAACATGCGCAGAAATGGCACCAAAAAGAGAACTGTTGGACAGCTTGAATTAGAGAGGGGGGTTTTAAGACAACTGTGATTGACCAAGGGAAAGGAGGGCAAAGTTTAGCTCAATGTTCCACTGAAGCCAAGATTGTTTCAGCCCATAGATGGCCTATGAGAACCTAAAGACCCAATCTGGTTGATTGTTATCCTCAAAAATGGGAAGTTGAGAGATTTAAACCAGTTTATCCAGATGGCCCTTC
Organism: Puccinia polysora; assembly: GCA_025617555.3. Taxonomy (NCBI): domain Eukaryota; kingdom Fungi; phylum Basidiomycota; class Pucciniomycetes; order Pucciniales; family Pucciniaceae; genus Puccinia; species Puccinia polysora. The sequence goes on from CM062618.1 coordinate 47,713,669, forward strand.
AGAAAGGCAGTTTTGAAAGAAACTTGGCAACCAACCCAGCCCTTGTTTCCCAGCAGAGTCAGAAGTAGATGCAGAGTTTCCAGGCAGAGGGTGGCAGAAAATACCATGGAGACATCCAGCCCATGGACCTGAGAAAAGCCCATTGAAACAAGACAAGCCTTTGGTTTAATCACCAACCTGTCTGGTTGTTGCTTGCCTTGAAAGACCCACTTGCAGAGGATGACTTTGAAGCCTTGAGGAAGAGGTACTAGGACCCAGGTCTTCATGGCGTGGAGGAATGAAATTTCTTGTTGCGCAGAGGCAATCAAAAAATGTTGATTAGGAGAATTAATGAGCTGATTCCAAGTCTTGGGCGTAGTAAGATTGTCCTTGCCAGAAACAGTGCGGGATTAGTTCCCAAAAAAAAGGAAAGAGGATGGGTGGAACATGTGGAGAAACGTGGGAGATGGTGAGAGGGGGGATGGGGAGGAGAGGAGGGAGAGGCAGGCGGGGAACTGGAGACAGGAAGAGGAGAGGACAGAGATATGGGGGGGGACATGGATCCATTGGAGGAGCAGGGGCTGAAGGCGCGGTGGTGACAGGGAGCTTGGAAATGATTGAGGGGGAGGGATTTGATGTTGGGGGGGTAGCTGGCCTGGAAAGGCAGGGCGGAGCAATGTCAGCGGGGTCAGTGTATGGAGGAGATCGGAGAGAAGGGGCTGAGGCGGGGGTACAATGGATGAGGTAGGCACATTATTGGAAACAGAATGCGGGAGGGGGGCTGACACGACAGAAGGAACAAGAGGGGAAGGATGGGGATAGGAGAGGCAAGGCCAGGGAAGTTTGGAGCAGACGGGTACATGATCTTTATTTGCGTCCTGTGTAGCTGACCCATAGCAAAAGAGGGTTTTGTTGAAAATGCAATCCCTCAATTTTACAACCTTCTTTTTGCCAAGTTCCAGGAGACAATACCCATTTTCTTGGAGGAGATAGTAAAATAGGATGGAGGGAAAAGCTTTGGGTGAGAGCTTCTTCCTTTTTTGCTTGGGTACTTTGTACCAGGTAAGGCAGCCAAAGTGATGAAGGTAGGTGGGTGGAATATCTTTGTGCTTTATGATGGAATTGGGGGTGGTGAAGCCTTTGGGTTCCTTGCATGTGAAGGAGTTGAATGAGAAGAGAGAGTGACATAGGGCATCAGCCCAGTAGGACTTGGGAAGTTGAGAGGATTAAAGAAGAGTGGATAGAGTTGAGTATTTTTTGATTTGATTGTTTGGAAACACCATTCAGATTTGGGGAGTGAGGTGGGCCTGGCTTATGAACTACACCTCTGAGCAATAGAAAATCATTCACCTTCTCATTAACATACTTGCCCCATTTTTCAGTTTTCAGGGAGGAAATTGAGCAGTGGAATTTATTTTTCAAGAAGAAGAAAAAAAAATTGGTTCATTTGAAGAATTCAGACTTTTGTTTCACCAGGTAGGCAAATAGGGCTTTTGAACAGTTGTTGATGAAAGTGAAAAAATATTTATAGCCTTCTCTAGAGGTTTTTTCAAAGTTGCACAAGTCCAAGTGTATGATTTGACCAGGGTGGTTGGAGCATTAGCTAACACAAGAGGCAAAGGCATTCTAGACATCTGAAATTGGATACAAGTGGTGCACTGTAGAAATTTGTGTTTGTTATTGACAAGCGGAATGATACTGTACAACTTCAAGAGTTTTTGTAGTTATTTCAGGTTTAGATGAGAGAATCATCAGTGATATCCCAAAAGGATGGTTTCAGACAGGCTTGAGATGCTTGAAAAACTGATTCTTTGTGGGTTACTTTTTTTCTGGAAAGATAGTATAGATTTGATTTCCAATATCCTGTCATGACGGGTATTGTGTTGCTGGTGATGGTTTGACCTTTGTAGATTTTGCATCAATTGGTGGTGAAGGCAAACATGCATCCAAGATCACACAGGCTCAAAATGGAGAGTAGGTTTTTGTGGAGATTCGGAAAAAGTTGGGCCTTGATGCTTGCAAAGGGAAGGTTAAGTATTCCTTCCATTTGTGCTGAGATAGATGTTCCACCAGCCTGAGGTATGGGCGTGTTGTTTGGGTTTTTTTTCCAACTTCCATTCTAATGGGTTCATCAACATGGTGCATCCTGAGTCCAGATTAAAATCAACATTTTTTGATTTATTTGACCTTGTAAGGTTTCATGTTGCATAACTGGCATGGATAATTACTTCAGATTTGGAGAATTCATCTTTGTTATATTCACTTGCAAGCGTGGTGTGGAGACTCCTTTGGGATTGGGTAAGGTTTAGAAAATAGCTTGCTGGAAGTCACTTGAGGGGAAATTTAGTACTACAAATACTGATATGATAGAGGAAGACTTAGGGTGGTTTTGAATTGCCTGCCGCTGTAAGTACTATACTAGTCTCACAAAAATAAAAGAAAAGAGTTTGGTTGCTTATTTTCAGATAGAGCTGTTGCTTTTGTAGTCTCTATCAGACCTAGGATGAATTTTTTTAATCTTGATTGGAAGAAATGGTGAAACCAATGGTTGACTTGGAGGATAGAATCTAAGTAAGGGAAAAATCTTTTATCCAGTCTGAATCCTTTATGTAGTTTATCTTGTTTTATTGGTTACTGATTGATACTCCTTTGATGTTACAGGTGATGACTAAATAAGGTTGAAATGGTTGAGACTTTACTTGACAACTGATGATGAATGATTGATGATGATTGATGATGATGAGGTAGGTCATGATGATTGTTGATGATGGATGAGGTAGGTGATGATGATGGTTGATGATGGATGAGGTAGGTGGATGATGATGGTTGATGATGATGACGGATGATGATGAATGATGATGATGGATGATGATGAATGATGATGATGGATGATGGTGATGATGATGAGTGATGATGATGAGTGATGAGGATGATGATGATGATGATGATGATGATGATGGGTGTTGGTGATGATGATGTATGATGGTGATGATTGATTATGATAAATGATGGTGATGATGATGGATGAGTTAGGTGATGATTGATGATGGTGGAGATGATTGATGATTTTGAAGGTAGTTGATGATGAGTTTTCCATCTTTATTTATAAGTTTATAATATCTTTTATAGGGTTGAATTCCTTTTATGAGGGTTTAATATTTTATACAAGGGGTCAATACCCTTTATAAGGGTGGCCAACCCAGGCTGGGTGCCTGGGGGGATGTGGGGGAAATGGCTAAAGAGAGGTCCTCTATTTATAGATATCAGGGGGGATGCCACCTGGTGGTTGACTTTTGGTTGTGGGTGGTTTTTCTGGTTGTGAAGGCAGTACCCTGCATATATTGCTCCTGTATTATGTCCTGTAAGATGCTTTACAGCCTCTGCATGCAGTGTCTTGCATGTATTTCTGTGTATACAGGTGTGGTGATTTTTTTGGTGAGGTATAAATTGCTTCTGTACTGCATGAGCCTGCTTGCATGTATTTTGGTGTATACAGATGAGGTGATTTGTTTGTTTCTGTATTAATTTCTTCTGTAATGCATGTGCCTGCTTGCATATATTGCTGCGTACAGATGAGGTGATTTGTTTGGTGCTGGATGCAGTGTCTTGCATATATTAATTCTGTATAGGCTGGTGAGAAGTTTGGGTGGTTTATGGGTTTAATTTATGTGTTATGTACTTGAATTCTTCCAGAGTATGTCCATATATGACTTTCATTGAGCTGTGCCAGCTGATTGGGCTGTATCTTCTAATCCATGAGAGATAGAGGGGTACTTTGGCTGGGTGACTATAGGTTCTTTTTGGTTTAGAATCCATTTTTGAGGTTAATATGAGGATTTCGGCTTTCCTTATATGAGAAAAGCGAGTCTGATGGCTATAGGTTAGGTTTTGGTTTACCACAGGGGCGTTTGCTTTATTGGTATTTGGTAAGTTTTGGAGAGTCCTTTGACTTTGCTTGCTTCTTTTTGAGAATTCAAGAGATTCACAGACCTCTGGACACCTTGAAAAGGAGTTTCCTTCAATCTTGCAGTTGGTGAAGTAGTAGGTTCTTGAGGAGCTTGATCTTTCCCATTGAGGTTTCTTTGGAAACCTAGTGTAGGATTGAGATTTAACTGTGTTGAAGATGAGTGAGTCTTCATTTCTGGTTTAGCATTGTAGGTGTTCTTGTTTGAGTGCATTGATTAAGCTTGAAAAAGGTACAGAATCTTCATTCATCACGCTGGAGAAAAATCCAATCCAGTTGTCAGGGAGTGAAAGAAGGATGGAATTAAATTGAAGTTCATTTGAGGTGAGAGATTTTTTGGGAGTAATCAAAGCTGAGAGTTTTTTTTCATGTGAGAATATCTTGGTGAGGTACCTGGTAATTTCCTTGTTTTTCAGTCAATTGAGGAGTAGTTTTATAAGATGGTAAATTTGTTCACCTGAGGAGTTGTCTTGATGGGCATTGCAAAGTTAGTTCCACATTCCAATGGCACTGTCTTTTTGTTTCCTTATGAACTGGAAGTTTGAGGAGTTAATCAATATTGATATCACTGAGCATACTGCCAGATTTTCTCTTGACCATTTGAATTGATTGTTTTTCTCATTGGTTGAATTGAGTAGGTTTTCAACTCTGGAAGCGCAGAAATTTATTCTTAAGATAATTTCCAAGTCCAGATAATTCGATTCTGATCCTGGGAGCTTACAGGAATAATGAATGGAGTTTTCAAGACTAGGTGAGATTGACTGTCATCCATAGATGATACAGAGTAACAACACACTAGGTTCCAGATCATTCTAGAGAAGATGATTCAGTGGGGTTATTGGTTCTTGGTTTGTGTCTCTGGGATCTAAAACTTTTGCATTGAGGGCTGGGGGATAACAGAGTGAAAGCAAAAGTAGAATGATGATATTTAAGAGGTGAGATTAAAGGTGAAGGAGAATGAAGAAAAATACAGAACACAACTGTTGATTATCTGATTGACATCATCCCTTCTTTCTTTTCCTTCTTCTCTTCTGTCTTTCATTGTCTCTGTTCCTCCATTATCTCTGGTTCTTTTCGACTTTCTTTTCTTCCTTAACTACTGTCACGCCCACTGTGCGCTCTATCTGTTACGTTGTACCCAAAACTATCCGGGGATCCCCGCAGTACTCTTTATTTCCAATTCCATCTCATGAGATCTATCCTTAACTTCAAAATTGCGACCATCTTGATACTCACCTTGGTGACTCAACTGTTCTCACTCTCAACTTGCCAACGACTCAATAACCATCATCCAAAGAACTGTACGTCTCTCAAATAATCCAACTCTACATCAAGACTCATATGAGATCTTGATTTATTCTTATAGCTCTATCTTTGGTACCGGTCGGATCAGTCAACAGCGTCACAAGATCTCTTTCCAAAGCCCTGTAAATCTTGTCTGCTTCTCTTTCCTTCATTTTCCTAATCTGATTGTAGTCTCACTCACTTAATGCTCTTTGCCAGTTAGTGTTGCCCTAGTTCTGCTAAGTCTGTTCATAGGCCATAATCCCTATCTGCAGAATAGTACTCTGTGTTGGTGTTTTCTATCTTCTGTTCCAGTTTATTGTCTGTTTTCTGTTTGACTCTTACCTTTCTTTATTCTTGATGCAAATCAGCCTGGTCTAGGTTCTACAGATTCTTTCAACTCTTTCAACAACAAGACATAGAATTACTATAAAAAAAATTAAATGGTTTGAAAAACCTGGACCAAGCAGACATTTCGAGATGAGAATAAAAACATAGGTAAAAATTTGGAGATTCAAAAAATGATGAAAGAGAGATACCAACAGGCAAACACAATTCTTAAGGCCAGATTATGGCCTCTAAGCAGAGTAAGTATAATGGTGCACAATCAGCTAAATAGCTGAGAAAGACCAAGAGAATTGTTCTGATTGATCCAACTGCTCCTGCGCGTTTGTTCTGCCTTACACAAAGAGACGTGCGTAAATACTGAGGATGAGTTGGATGGTTGATGGCAACCTACGTTTGTTCCACAAGTCAGGTTGCTGGGCTGTCCAATTAATTGAGAGGGTATTCTTGAAGTCTTGATTGGATCTCTCTTGATGAGACGTTTGTCATTTTGGTTGGTGCCAGCTTGAGGTTAACTGAGCAGGGTTTAAATACCCAGGCTGGGTTTGTGATAGCTCCGCAACATGTTGGATAAGACATAGCGTGATCAGAGACTATAACTACAGACGCTCTACTGTAACTACTTGGGAGGATAGAGAAGACAAGCAGTACTCTGATGAAGTAACAAAGCATAAGAGGAAAAACAACAAGAATGATCAAAAAGCAAGACAGGCTTGAAGATAAAAAGACAGATAGACAGATAATCAACAATTACCTGAGGGATAACAGAGTGAAAGCAAAAGTAGAAGGATGAGAGAATAGAAACCTTCTACTTGCTTGTGCTGCGCCCTCAGGTAGACACCAGGAGTTGAGATGTCATATTAGACATGACATGATGAGAGAATGAGGAGCTGAGAGTAAGCCCGCTGAACCATTTGGGACACCTTGGGAAAAGAATTCAAAAATTTAAAAAAACATTTTATATATATTTTTTTGTCATACCTTAATTAAAAAAAAAAAAAAATTGAACTTAGAACAAATTTGAATCCTTCACTCCAACACTTCCCTGTCCCAGTGGTGTAGCTCCTCCTCTTCCTTCCATCGCTCCCACTTCCCTCCTAACCTGGGTTCAATCCCCCCTCCTTGCGCTCAGGCCTCTCTTGCAAACTTTTGGCCATGCGCGACTCATTGTATTGCTCCTCCTCATCCTCATTGCATTGCTCCTCCTCATCCTCATTGTTCGCATCCTTGATTGCTTCCTCACTTTCATCACAAACATCGTTTGTTCATCATGATTCTCCCCATCGCTTGGCCATGGGCGACTCATTGCATTCCTCCTATTCATCCTCATCATCATCGCCTCCATCATCATTGGGATCACCCTCTCCTCCTAGATTGGATGATTGGCAGCAACCGTCCTCCTTTTTTTCATTTGTTGTTCTCTTTCATTTTTTTTTCTCTCTCTTGCTGTTGTTTCTTCTTTTCATTTGATTTTTGTTTTGTTGCTTTTTTTTTGTTTCTTACTCTCTTTTTCAATTGTTTGCTCACTGCCCTTTTTTTCTTTTTTCTCTCATTTTTTTATTATTTTTCTTTTATTGTACGGTTTCTTTCTTTCTCACCCCCCTCCAGATTTGGATGGGAGGGGTTCGAGCGTTGTTACTAGGTGTGCAAACTTCCGCACGGACGTTCGCAAGCAACAGGCCGGGGTGAGAATCTCTCACCCCAGTCTGGAAGATTTGCAGAAGGGAACTGGGCTTCCACAAGCTTGAGCCTCATCATGATCAAAAAAAAAAAAAAAAAAAAAAAAAATCTGCTTTCATTTGTGTTATCCAATTGTAAATAGGTACAGGGCTATCTAGCCTATAAAAGAAGGGGCTCTCCCCTGATTTTTCCATCATCAGTTCTTCCCACTAATGAGAATTTGGAGCTTCTGATCCAAGATTTCCTTCCTTGGTGAAATTGGTCACTTATCCGGATATATCTTTTGATTATCCCTTGATCCTTATCCCTTACCCTTGACTTTTTTTAAAGTCTGAAACTCTGATCTGCCCTTCTGTGGCCCTGTTCCTTATCATCAACCATAGCCTTGCTGGTTGAAGAAGAATTCATTAAATTGAATTCTTGAGTGTGTTATACCACTCTTGATCCCTTTTTCTGACCATTATTTGGTCTTGATCATTCATTTGATTGTCTTTCTGGACCAGTCACGTTTGACTAAGAGGTTTTATTAAGTTTAAACCTGGAGTTTTAAACCTCCCTTTAATTATTCAAGTTGCATTCTGCCACACTATTCTTTAATCCTTGAGAAGTGTTGGGTTACTCTTAGTTCAAAATTGTTACTGTTTGTTTTCAGTGATCCATAAACATATTGCATTGTCTTGTGCAGCCACCCACAGTTTTCTGGTACCATTCAAGCGCTTGATTGCAGAGAGTTGGGCAGGTTAATTGAGAACCTGGAGGTTGATTGGTGTTGAGATGCTGAGACACTGCGTATCCAATCCTCAGCTTGCTTAACCCGCGGCACCCCAGAGAGAACCGGAGAGGTCTTGACCTTCAACTGAGAACTGGGGGATTCGGAGACCCTGTCTTTCTTGGGTTGATCCCCACTCAAACTTCATCCAACTTCAGCCTTGGGGTCCTCGGCTTCAGCCGTGGTCTTTCCTATTTTGTTTTTCCTCTTTGTCTCTTGTTTTTCTTCTTTGTCTTTTCTCATTCTTTTCCTTCTTTTCTTCATTTCTTTCTTTTCTCATTTTCATCCCTGTTTGCCTCGAGCATCACCCTCAACCACTTCCAAGCTCACGCTCCTCAGATCAAGACCATCAACGACTCAACCCCAGCCGACACACCCAGTTGTCTCCTTGATCCTGACTCAATTCTGACTGGTGAGAGTTGCTCCGTCGTCATCTCTGCAACCTCATTCTGATTCATCTTTCAGCTTCCCAATCTCATCAACACCCTCAGCCGTGCCTTAATTGTTCACCCAAGTAACCAAACGTTTGCCGACTCTCAAAGCGCCTCTGCCGGTCCCGTTGGTTCCTCTCATTTCCATCTACGCTGTCATTTCCTTTCCTCTCATGTGTGTTTCTTTTGTCAGTTATTTTGTCTCAAAACTCATGTCTGATTCAAACTCTTCAGCCCCTCTGTTGGTCTTAATTCAATTCAGATTTCTCAAAAGTTTCACGGTTAAAAGCCAAAAGGCTCACCACGACAACCAACGGAGGCACTCACAATGGCGGAATCCTCTAGCAACTTCTCCGGAGATGGCTTCTGACAGGCGATGCTCAAAACTGCCCTGGAAACCATCCCCCTGCTCTCCGAGGACAATTACGGTATTTGGCGTGATAAGATGAATGGTCTGCTCTGACTCAGAGGAATACTGGCTACCCTTGAATCTGGATTGGATCAACTCTTGTCTCTGGATAATGACGAAATCCAACTCCTTGTTATGTCCAAGATTGACTCGGTGACTCACAACAACATTATCACTGCCAACAACGTTAACTCTGCTAAAGCCATCTGGCAAGCAATCAAGGAACAATACTCCTCCTCAGAAGCCTCCAATCAAGCCCAGATCTTCAATGACTTTCTTCACATCTCTTTCAAAGAAGAAGACATCACTCACTTTGTCACAAAAATTAAGACAAAAATCAAGAAGATGAATGATATTTGCATTGATCTTCCTCAAGACATCCTGGCCTATCTCATCCTCTTCAAGTTCCCTGTCGCTCTTCACGACCTCAAGCGCCAACTGATGCACTCCGACAAAACGATTGGAGTCAACTTTGTATGCAACCATCTCATTCAGTACAACAACAAAGTGAAGGCGGAATCCTCCAACAAAACCATCTCCATACCCGAAACTGCTCTTGTGTCCAGCAAGAACAAATTCAAGTCTCAGTCAAGCAATTGCTGCGTGGAAGGCTACCACAACCCCAAACAAGATAAGAACCACCAAGAAAGTGAGTGCTTCCACCTTCACCCAGAGAAGGCCCCGGAATGGTGGAGGGAAAACCAGGCAAAGTGGAAAGAGAAGCAGAAGTCAAAAACCAAATCTGCCCACTACCATGCGTTCGTCACAGAGTGGATTGAATCAAGAGTAACATCAAACCAGAACATACTGATGGACAGTGGCGCCTTGGCGCATTTCTTCAATGACGAGAGGTTTTTCTCCAAGCTGATCAAATCCGACAACAGGGAACACATCTCAACGGGTAAAGACGGTGCAAACCTTCCTGTCAAAGGCTTGGGAACAGTCAAACTGGTCTGGAAGCACCAAACCATCGTCCTCAGCAACTGCCTCTTTGTTCCAGATTTGGTGGTCAATCTAAAAAGCCCTGGGGAGCTGATTTCCAAAGGCTGCTCCTTGAAATCCTCCAAAGGACAGTTCCGACTCATCCACAATGATCAATGCCTCTTGGAAGGCAGAATCGTCAAAAACTTGTTTGTGGTCAATAATCCCAGGAGCATAGGTCAGAATAACTGTTTCCTATCCCTATCCACCTCTAAAAATTCCATCACATCCACCCGCAACCTTCACCTCTCCCTAGGTCACGCCTCCATTGGCAGGCTCAGAGAGATTCCTGACCTCAAGATCAACGACAACAACTTCTTTGGCAAGGACTGTGCGCTCTGCAAAATTGCCAAGTCGCCTTTCAAGACACAAGCCACCCTTGTGTCAAAACCCTTCGAACGTATACATCTGGACCTTGTTGGACCAATCAAACCCGAATCACATCAACGAGAAAAATACATCCTAACCATTGTGGACAATTTCTCTGGATACTTGAGCGGCATTCCTCTCTTCAGCAAGGAAGATACCCCTAACACCCTCATAGAAATAATCAAACGACAGAAGTCCAAATTGGGATACTACCCCTGCGAAGTCTGTTCTGACGGAGGATCCGAATTTGTCAACAACAAACTCACCAGTTTCCTCAAGGAAATTGCATGCAAACAGCTCATCTCTGAACCCTATCATCCCAAGCACAATGGTAGGGCGGAAAGAGCAAATAGAACTATCGTCAAAAGTGTGCGTACATTGCTCAGCTCCTCCAACTTACCCAAGAGGTACTGGTCAGAGATACTTGAGGCTTGTTGCCTTGCCCTGAATCAGATTCCTTGCAAGGGCTGTCAATTGTCACCTTGGGAAATTATGCACGGCAGCTCCCTTCCACTCTCATACTTCAAACCCCTGGGAACCCCAGTCATTTACCTCAATCACCTCAGACCCAAGGGCAAGAAATTCCATCCGAAGGGCCTAGAAGGAAAGCTTTTTGGGTATAACCCAGAATTTTGCTCATACAGAATACTTTGCCCCAATGGATCCATCATCTCAAGCAAACATGTACGATTTGACAAATCATCCGCGAATCTCTGTGAATCAAATTCAAATCTGGATTTCTCGGTCGATGGATTTGAATTCAACCACGACCCAGTGGTCCTGAACGACCGCTCCTCAACAGCGGAAGAAGAGTCCTCCACACCGGCCCCTCCTCCTGACAGGAACTTCACCCAGTACAGAGAGACGCCGGAAACCCAGTCAGACTCTTCCGACTCAAACTCTCCAGAATCCAGCGACTCTGAGACCTCAAACCACCCTTCCGCGTCCCTTGAAGACCACTCACCGCAACCTAGTCCAATCCAGCAACCTCCTCCTCAACCCGCTCCTCCTTGACTCCTGCAAAATCGGGCAAATCTTAGACCTCCGCAGCGCTACGGGTTCCACCACTATTTTGAGCCCAAGACTTACCTCAAAGCCATCACTTGTGAAGAGGCCAAAAGATGGAAACAGGCGATAGTGAAAGAGCTGGATCAATGTGAGGATCTGGAGGTGTGGGAAGAGTATGATGGGCCAGATCCAATTAATCCACTCGAAACTACCTGGGTCTTCAAGATCAAATTCAATTGCCACAACGACGCTCTCATCTTCAAGGCCAGGGTGTGCGTGAAGGGCTATAACCGAATTCACGGTCTCGACTTCAAAGAGACCTTCGCTCCAACCGGAAAAATTTCATCTCTCAAAGTTATCCTTCAACTCGCTCTAAGAGATAACCTTGAAATCAAGCAATTTGACGTCAAGGCCGCCTTCCTCCACGCACCCATTGACGAGGAAGTAATCATCAAGACTCCCAACGGTTCTTCTCGACAGAGCAAATATCTGAGACTCAAGAAGAGTCTCTACGGACTCAAACAGGCCCCAAAGAACTGGTACCACACCCTCACGAGTTGGATCAAGCCCACGGGATTTGTGGAGTCCGACAGCGACCCCTGCCTCTACAAATCAATGGATGGGAAGTCCTTTATATTCTTTCACGTTGAAAATCTCATCCTTGTAGGAGATGGCAACGACTTCGAAGGCAAATTCAACGACAAATTCAAGAACTCTCAGTGCCATGCTCCCGACACCATCTTGGGAATGAAATTCGATCGGACCAGCGATTCAATTCTCCTCAGCCAACCAAAGCATATTGCTCATGGTCTAGAAGAACTTGGACTATAAAACACAAAAGGAGTCCAAACTCCGTTAACTCCTCACCTTCAACTCACGGAAGCATCAGACAAGGACTTCGAAGACTTCAAACGCCTCAACATCAATTATCACTCGAGGGTGGGTCTCCTGAACTATATTGCGTCTCGGACCCAACCGGACCTCAGCTTCTTGCTTTCAAGTCTCGCCAGGTTCCAGAACAAACCCGGCCTGACTCACTGGAAGGAGCTCAAGAGGACCTGGAAATACTTAAAGGCCACCAATGACGTGAAACTCACCCTAACTTATGACGGATCCGCCGAACCCCTGTTATTCTACAGCGACTCTTCCTGGGGTGAGGATCCCACTTCGAGGAAGTCCCAATCCGGCTACTTGGGTTCTTCCTTTGGCTCAGTCATATCTTGGGAAAGCTTCAAACAACGCAACATCACTTACTCCTCGACCAAAGCCAAACTCAACCCCCTTCTAGATTCCTTCCTGGAAGGTAGATAGCTCAAACACCTTCTGGGAGAGGTGTTCAACGTCTCCATCCCCTTCACAACCCACCTCATTGACAACAAAGGCCTTGAGGACAAACTCAAGTGATTTGGGTCCAATGCCAAGACGAGGCACATGGATCTCAAGAACAAAGGTTTACGGGAAGAACTTGCGCTTGGCAACTTGAAAGTCAAACTCATAACTACGGATCACATGCTGGCGGATCCCCTAACCAAAGCGGTGGCTAAACCGGCCATCCAAGCCTTTGTACGTATCCTTGACCCCGAATTCAAACTCGACGACTCATCTTAGTCAAACTCTCTCCAGTCATGGGGAGTGTTGAGATGCTGAGACACTGCGTATCCAATCCTCAGCTTGCTTAACCCGCGGCACCCCAGAGAGAACCGGAGAGGTCTTGACCTTCAACTGAGAACTGGGGGATTCGGAGACCCTGTCTTTCTTGGGTTGATCCCCACTCAAACTTCATCCAACTTCAGCCTTGGGGTCCTCGGCTTCAGCCGTGGTCTTTCCTATTTTGTTTTTCCTCTTTGTCTCTTGTTTTTCTTCTTTGTCTTTTCTCATTCTTTTCCTTCTTTTCTTCATTTCTTTCTTTTCTCATTTTCATCCCTGTTCGCCTCGAGCATCACCCTCAACCACTTCCAAGCTCACGCTCCTCAGATCAAGACCATCAACGACTCAACCCCAGCCGACACACCCAGTTGTCTCCTCGATCCTGACTCAATTCTGACTGGTGAGAGTTGCTCTGTTGTCATCTCTGCAACCTCATTCTGATTCATCTTTCAGCTTCCCGATCTCATCAACACCCTCAGCCGTGCTTTAATTGTTCACCCAAGTAACCAAACGTTTGCCGACTCTCAAAGCGCCTCTGCCGGTCCCGTTGGTTCCTCTCATTTCCATCTACGCTTTCATTTTCTTTCCTCTCATGTGTGTTTCTTTTGTCAGTTCTTTTGTCTCAAAACTCATGTCTGATTCAAACTCTTCAGCCCCTCTGTTGGTTGTAATTCAATTCAAATTTCTCAAAAGTTTCAATTGGGTTTGGGTTGATCACTCCCAAGCACCTGCTGACAACCAGGGATATTAGCATGTTGGCGCCATTACTTACAACTGCTTTTTTCTATTGGACTCTGAGCAAACTTTAACTTATTTTGTTCAAAGTCTTTCTCCTCATAATCTTGGTTCAGGTAGTGCTGCTTCCCCCCTCAGCTATTGTTGCTATCAAATTAACCCTATCCCATTTGATTACTCATTAAAAAAGGTTACTGGACCTTGATCCTGGTTACATTTAAATATTTTTTTAACACTCAGGAGGGAAGCCCAAAAAAGCACCTACCCCTCCACAGAACTGCCAACGCCCTGCGCCGTTTGGAGTCTACACCATTGAGCCCCTGTAGCCCTCAGAAGGACAATATTTGGACTTCAAAAGATATAAATAAAGAGCTCTTTAGGGGATATTGATACCCAGAGAACCAGTTTTATTTACATCCAGACACTGTGCCAAGGTAATCAAATACTTATAAGAGATAAGTAATTGACTTATTGCTTTAATCTGATTAATAATATCCATCCCCAACCTTTTTTTTATCAATTTAAACTGCTGAACAACCTTATAAACCCAGTATACAGGTTTAACCCATCAGGGCACATCCCAAAAAGGTACCCAAAGGATTTAATAATATACCAGTGAGTGTTATTATTGTTTCTCTGTCATCGAAGCTTGGTTACAAATCCCTGCCACTCCACTGTGTATTTTATATACATATTATCTTTCGGAAAAATATCCTTTAAACTCAAGGTCCCAAAGTAACCAGGCCTACGTGTTTTCATACTGAATTCCCTGAAGAGAGGTGTCAAAGATCCCCAAAAAATTGTGGCCCCTCTATAAAAATATTTAATAATCAATTTATCTATATTGATTTATAACAATAAACCATATCCAAACCAATTAACCTTGCAATTAGCTTTATCCAGTTATTTCATGGATTTTTTCTGCAGTTATTAAATAATATATTTATTATTTATTCAATCACCTCTAGTAGCTAAAGGATAGCAAGGTTTTTGGCATCCAGGAGGCTGACATCTGCAATAGTAGCAAGCTGACGTTCCCCTTCTCCAAGATATGGCCATATCTGAAGAAAAATCTGTAGCATGTTGGGACAAAATTAATTCAATGTGTATTTCAATTCCTTTTTCTGACTCTATAGTTTCTAAGTTTTATTGGTTTATCAGATATATTATTCTCTGGTAACCATTCATCTTTGTCTGCAGATTCTACTTTGTATCTTACTAAGTATAGTCTTACATATTTTCCTTGCACTCTCTCTTTCTTGTCTCTCAATATCCTACTGTCTTTCACTTTTTCTTTCACAGGTTCAGGTTCTATTGGGATCATTGCTGGAGGCAGGTTGCTACCCTCTCTGTGTTGAAAGTGTTTTACTAGGATAACAGGAAATACTGGGTCTTTTCTTGATAATTCATCACTCAAGATTACTTCTACAGCATTTTCTCCATGCATATTTTTGATAACGAATGGTCAAACAAAGGCTGGTTTCAGCTTTCTGTTACCTGCTCAATTTTTGAAGTTGGCAGTGGATATCAAGATCTGATCCCCTATTTTAGAGTTGGGTTCTCTATGTGATTTTTCCCATTATTTTTTGTTGTATTCTACTGCTTCTTCTACACATTTTTGAGAATGATTATTTGTCAGATCTATCATTCTCTTAAATTCAATAGATTTTGGATGAATGTTGTCTAAGCTATAGTTTAAGTTATTCCTAGGGAGTTTTGGAATCCATCCTCTTTCTAGTATGTAAGGGGCTTCTGTGGTAGTAGAATGTTTACTGCTGTTATAAGCCATCTCTAGAGCTGGGAGTAGGCTTACCCAATCATGGCAATAACCATCTGAGTTTATGTATTCTAGACTCAAGCTACAGAACCTTCTTAACATATCTTCTAGGGTCTGTATCATTCTTTCAGCTAATCCATCAGTTTGGGGATGGTATGCTGTAGAAAATGCTAGAGTAGTACCCAGTATATCATGTAGATTCCTCCAAAACTCAAGGGGGAATTTTGGGTCTCTGTCACTGATTATAATCTTTGGTATACCAACATCAGCTGTGATCCTATTCCAAAATAGTAGAGCTACATCCATAGCACTATTGTCTTTGTGGTTAGGTAAGAATTTTGCCTTCTTAGAGTATCTGTCAACTATAACCAGGACAGAGTTATATGAATGAGTACCTCCAGGGGGGAGGCCGATGATAAAATCCATATTAATAATTTAACATCTTGTTTTGGGTTCAGAGATCTTCTGTATTAGTCCAAAGCTTTTTCCAGTAGTTTTATTAGATTTTTTGCAAGCCTCACAGCTAGTAAAATAATTAATAGTGATTTCTTTCAAGTCTATCCACCAAGCAGTTTGATTTAATTTCTCCAAGGTTCTTTCAGTGCATAGATGCCCTGATGAACAGTTTCCATGGCATTCCTGGAGTATGTGGTGTATATGTTCTTTGTTGCTTAGTACTAATACACTGGAATGTTGGTGTCTGTATTAAAGGAGACCATACCCAAAGGTAAACCTTCCAGCTCTATAGGGTTTAATTAATGAAGCAGGTAAACTATTTATCAGAGCTGCTTCTGGGAATTCACATTCCATAATGGTAAGTAGCAGCTTGAAATCCGGGGAGTAGTTGTCCGTATGTTCAAGATAGGAAAGATATCTTGATCCTCAGGGTCATATTCTGGATTGCTAGAGTGATTAGGAAAAGCATTCCTACTTAGACTATCAGCATTCTGGTGTTTAGCTCCAGCTTTATGCACTATAGTCATCTGACCTCTACACTGTTGTGTAGCAATTTGCCCCCTGAGAATATGGGGTCTTCATGTTCATGAGAGTTATTGCATCATTACAGTTTGTGATCACTTGGAAAGTGGTGCCTTCTAAGTTATAGAGTAGCTTTTCTAAAGCCCATACTAGAGCCAAGCATTCCATATGACTGGCTCCATATCTCTTTTCTGTATCTTTGATCTGTCTAGATATGAAGAATACTGGTTTCTCCACTGGTTTTTCTTCTTCTATTCTGTCTTCATGTAGAGCATCTCCTAACCCTTCCATACAGGCATCAATGTAAAGCTTAAAGGGTTTGAAGTAATCTTGTTGAATTAGTAAAGGAGTAGAGGTCATAGCTATTTTAAGTTCCTTGTAGTTTTTCAATCTCTCATGTGTCTTTCAAAGAGAGTGTTATTTTTGCATATTTCATACAGAATTTTAGTTAGCATAGCAAACTTTGGTATGTATTGTCTGTAGTAACTGCAAAAACTAAGGAAAGACAGTAACTCTGTTTTATTTTGAGGCATGGTTCTGTTCATGAAATAAGCTATCTTTTTTTTATCAGCAGCTAGAGTTAGACCAGAGACTATATGCCCTAGAGCTTTCAATCCTCCATATCCAAAGTTGCATTTCTTCATGTATACTTTTAATCCTGTTTTGGAGATATTTTGGAGTACTAATCTTATTTGGTTTATTTGAGTATCCCAATCATCAGAATATATGATAAAATCATTTATATATACCATCATCCATCCTTGTCTGATTTAAGTACATATAAATGTATCCGTTGCTCTCTGGAAGTGTGATGGGGCATTCTTTATACCAAAGGGCATCCTAAGATATTCATATATTCCCAAATGAGAGATCATTCTAAAAAACTTTCTGCTTTCAGGGTTAATAGGTATCTGGTGGAAAATTTTAAGCATATCCATAGTAGTGATATATTTGGCCTTGGACAAGTTATGTAGAGCATGATCAATCCAGGGTATAGGATTATAATCTGCCTGATATAATTATTGAGATTTCTGAATTCTCCTACCATTCTCCACTTATCATCATGCCAAGCTATGATTACAGGCTTGGTCACATCTACCTACTCATTGTGCCATACTTTCCTTAATACTTGTAAGTCTATCAGTTCTTGGATATATTCCTCAAGAGCTATTCTAGACTTAAGACTAGAGGGATAACCTTTTTTTGTTAAGTTTGGAGAATAAGGAGGCTTAATATTCAATTTTAATACCATTTCATGTCCTTTGATATCACCAATGGGGTGATCTTTAGTACAAAAAGTATTTTGGTTCTCAAAGCAGACTTTCAATATATCTTTCTTCTGTTCCTCAGAAAGGTTCATATTTAGAGCTGCTTGAGAGAAGTATTTTTGATTGAATTCCTCTCAATGCTTTTGATAAGTGGAAGAGGAGAAGCTAGATTGGAAGGTGCTTATCTTAAACTTCTTGCCCCAATTACCACCCCCTTTAAAGTATCTCTGTTTACTCTGGAACACATCTATACTGTATAGACATACAGCATCATTACCTATTATAAGGTTTTCACATAATCCATTGAGCAATAAACCAAATTCCACTTTTACTTTCAAAGATCCTTTAGTATGGGGTAATAATATAGTAGCAGTCCATACTCCAATAGCATTCATGGTAGAGTTGCAAGAGATAAAATTGGCGTTTGGCACAGGTAGCAGGTTTTCTTTCCTATTGGGATCCCATTTGTGTAACAATTCAGTACAGAAACATGAGCAGAAAGCCCCACTATCCAGTAATAACCCTATACGTCTTTCCTTATACACTCCTGTTGCATAGCAAGTTTGAAAAGTAGTATAAATCGTACCCCTCATAGGTTTAACATCTGTGATATGTCCAGGAATTATGGTAGGATCCCATTGTTGGTGAAAACTAGAGTCCTCATGGATGTTATTGATTTATATAGAAGTGCCTATATCTCTTTCCATAACATCAAATGGTTCATCAGGATCAATTCACATTCAGAAAGGGATCCTTCAGTATAAGCTATATCTTCATAGTTCTGATTCCCTTAAACTCCTGCTCTCCTTCCAAGACTGCTATCTTTCTTTTTGGGAATGGGAAGTCTTGTCTCATATTCCCTGTCTTGTTACAATTCCAACAAGTTCCAGGCATTCTCTCTTTGTCCCTGTTATTAGGTTTCTAATAGTCAGAGATATTTATCCAAGGGGGTTGTTCTCTAGTTTTGTTAATGCTGAATTTCTATTTAGTTTGAGAAGGAACCTTCTTGTCTAACACATTCATGTCTATGAATTCTTCTAACACATTGATTAGAGTTGGTAAGTCAGCATCCATACTCATAATGCATCTGAAACTATGGTTAAGATTTCCAGGACACAAGTTGAGGAGTATTTCATTTAATTCCTTTTTTTCAGCATCTGGATAGAAGAAATCTAGTCTTCTCTTCTGTTCCAAGCACCATTTATGAGGCTTATCCTTGGAGGGATCAAATGAGAAATTTTCAAAATTTTTCATCATTTTTATTTTCCATATTCTAGAACCAAATTGCTCTTTAATTAGAATTTTCCAAGAACTCCATGGTAAGGATCCCACTTCCTCTCTTTTACTGATAAACAGGCCTAAAGCTACTCCTTCAAATATTCTGGGCAACCTGACTACAGCTATAGCTTCAGGCAGGTCATAAGAGTTAAGGGTGTATTCAACAAATTTAATGAAATTTATAGGATTATATTCTCCTTCACTGGAGAACTTAAGCCATTCAGAAATTGGGGGTAAATTTTTGAGGGCTTGTTCCATTTCAGGAGTAGGACTAAGCCTGAAGGTTTCACTCTTATGCATTCCTAGTAAGGGTGTTGCATAAGGTGTAGCTTTTTGTCTGGGAGGTTTAGGTTCCTCTGTGGTACTCCCCAAGGGGTTGGTCAGATGGACTTTTAAGTCTCTAAGATCATTCTTGATCAGATTAAGTTGCAGGTCCACTTTATTATTAAGTAGATCTAATTTCTCACTAAGAGACATAATGGAGCTGTTAGTAGTATTTAACAATTCTTCTTTTAAAGGTTGTAAAGACATAATAAAATCTTCTTGGATACTTTAAAACATATTCTCAATTTTTTGAGTCTGTCTGATTTTAAATTGATTAATTGTCTCCAATAATTGTTCTGTATGTTCTTTAATATCTTCCATTCCTACAGTTTTTGTTTTTTCGTTAATTAATTTGGCTACTACTGAGGTTGACTTATCCATTTGGGTATAAACACCGTCCAAATTTCCATAAACAATCTTGAAATTATGGTGCATATCATCAGAAAAGGAAGTAATTAAATCACAGATTGGCTTAGCCAAGTTACTGGGTTCAGAATTAGAGGCTAATTGTTGTAGACCTTTTTCCACTTTTGAGCTAAGGATATTATCTGATCCCAATCCTTCTTTCCCTTTGGCTTTGGATGGGAAGAAGATCTCTTCTTTCCTGATCCTTTGCCTTTCAGTTGGGCTAATTGATCCCAAGGATTCCACTTTTCTATGTAGGATTCTACCTCTTTCCTTGGAATCATTTTCTGAAGAGCTATCTGGGTAGCTTTTGCCTGGGAGATTATCTTTTTGATACATACCATTTCCTCTTTGGCTTGGGATTCTTTGAACTCTTCCCAATATTTCATGTGCTCCCTGACTAAGTCTTTGATCCTGGCTTCCTTGGCTAGAATGTGCTGGGGTGGCTGCAGGGAATCTTTTTGTAATGGAGGGGGGCTTAATCCTACTACCTTCTCCAGCTCTAGATTGGGGGAGGGAAGAAGTACTTGGGGCTGTTCCTTATCTATCAAAATTTGATTCACAGGCTCCAGTCCCCTCATGGTTGTCATTATTGGTGCTCTCACGGTTACAGGGGGCTCCTGGCAAAGATCCATAGGAGGGAATTCTCCCTGAGGCTCTTTTTTACATCTATTCATATTGAATAAAGTGTTTATAAGGATTTTTCTAAATAAAAATCCGTAGAAATATGTTTATTTAAAACTCACTTCAGTTGATATTCAAAGGTAACAGAAATTCATTGGGACTAAATTGGTCCTCAATAGGTAATAATTTGGGGTGTTGGTGTGTTTCAATGAGTTCTTCACCCGTCCAATCAATATTTTCAGCGCATCCAGAGATATCTGGGACTTCTTGATCCATTGAATCAGTTTCAGTGGCGCTGCTTTCTGGTATAGGAGGGTTCACTGATGATAAAAGGGTATTTTATTGGTCAATAAAATATATTAATATTATCTTAACAAAAATAATATGGTAATACAAGTTTTATACTTCCTTTTATATTTTAAAAAGTAATTTATATGGTATTTCTTCCAAGCTTTATTTTTCCTTAATAGGGCCTGGAGATTGATACGCCTCTCAAGATTTTCTTGTTCAAGGAGTTTATCTGACTGTTTACTTGCAGAAGAGATATTAATTTGCTCAGCTTGAGTTAAAGCTTCCCAACCTGTTGGTTTGTAATTTTGAATATATTCTTCTTTTCTTATCTTGAATGATTTCAATTATGGATTATTAAATTGGAATTGGTTTCTAAATCCTCTGCAAAAGAATTGAATGATAAATCACAGTTAAAAAGTCAGATAAATTTATCTTTGATTTAGTTTTACATGTAATGTCTGGTCCAAGGTGTTAAATATAATAAAATTTAATATTTACAGGCCAGACCCCCAATTTTCAGCCTCCTGGATGCCAAGATCCTTGCTATCCTTTAGCTACCTGAGTTGATAGAATAAATAATGAATATGTTATTCAATAAATGCAGCAAAAATCCTTAAAATATTTTGATAAAGCTCATTGCAAGGTTAATTTGTTTGGATGTAGTTTATTGTTATAAATCAATATAGATAAATTGATTATCAAATATTTTTATAGAGGGGCCACAATGATAATGGTGATCTTTAACACATCTCTTCAACAAATTCAGTATGAAAACACGTGGGCCTGGTTACTTTGGAACCTTTAATTGATATTCTCAAAGGATATTTTTCCCAAAGATAATATGTATATAAAATACAAGGTGGAGTGGCAGTGCTTTGTAACAAATCTTCCACAACAGAAAACGGATAATAAGACTCACTGGTATATTATTAAATCCTTTGGTTACCTGTTTGGGACGTGCACTGATGGGTTAAACCTGTTTACTGGGGTTATAAGGTTGTTCAGCAGTTTGAATTGATAAAAAGAGTTGGGGACAGATATTATTAATCAGAATGAAGCCATGAATCACTTAGTTATCTCTTATATTATTTGATTACCTTGGAAAGGTTTCTGGATGTAAATATAAGTGGGTCTCTGGGTATCAATATCCTCAAAAGAGCTCTTTATTTATAACTTTTTGAGTCCCAATATTGTCCTTCTGAGGGGTACAAGGGCTCAAAGGGATGGACACTGAGGCTAGCAGGGTAACCAGTGGTAGCCTGTTACATGTTCTTGGTGCTGTAGCACGGGTAGAATCTAATACCAGAGGGTATGGGAATGATTCTATTTTATAATTGATGTTTGGACGTGTTAATCACACTAATCTGTCCTTTTTATTTCTTATTTAATTCATTATCCTTAGTAAATGTTCCCAGTAAGTTAATTATTATTTTAATAGACATTCCTACGGATATTCTGATGTCAGGCGAGTTCTCATTATTTATTAAATAATTGGAGTAAAAGTCATGATATTGATTTTACTCCTTATTTTCAAATTTCAGTTGATTTACTAAAATAATTACTTAAAAATATAAGTTATGGATATTCATGTAATATTTTTACATCATTAGTTTTCTTAGTATTTCAAAAAACTATTGATGTCTAGAAATTCTCATAATAGTTCATTAAAGTATTTTAATATATTTTTACAAGTATTCATTATCTTATTTTCGACATTTTTGGTACTTTGAATTATATTTCACAAAAAAATACGTATAAAGGTTATTTAGGTATTTTTATATAAGTTTATGTATTTTGAGAATATCAACTATCCATGGGAACATTTATTACATATGTAGAATGTTCCTGTGTAGGTTGTAGCATGTTTACGTTGTACCTACGTTTCTCAGGCCGCCTTTCACTTTTTCAACCTGTAGTCCTGCAGCTGCATACTTTTCAAAGGCCCGGGGCTATGTAAACAGCTTTTGACAGGGTGACAGTGCTGTAGCTTAGCTGCGCGCGGGTGTTTTGGCTGCTACAGCTGCGTGCGGGAATTGTTACAGAACAACTTTCCACCTGTAACTCCTAAAATATATACAAACCCTGAATTCTGACTGAATTTCAGGTGTGAAACCTATACATGAAAATACATGTGAAATATTTAATTGGCCAAAAAGTTCAATAGTGGTGCCGTGGTATTTTGGTGTTTTTTTCCTTAATTATTTAAAAATATAAGGAGTTGGATTTGAAGGGTGGGGTCAGTTAGTGACCCCACCTAATTTTGGGTGGAGAATCTATTTTTGCAATAATATTTATTTTTTTACTATCCCTTCTTAGGTTAATTTTATTATTATTACCTTTATGTTATTTATGTTACTTTTGCAGCTTGCTCTGCAATAGTAGCAAGCTGACACATTTTGAGCTCTTGGTGGATGCAGAGGCCCTGGCGCAAATGATGAACTTGCCAACGCTTCCAAAAGCACAAATGACTAGGTGGTTAGTGTTCCTGCAACTATTTTCCTTTAGCATGGTGCATGTCCCAGGGAAGGTGTTTACAATTCCACATGCACTGTTGTGGTACCCTTTGGAGGATCTGTACCAAGGAGGGGAGCCTTTGCATGTGGAATCTCTGGTTATTTGGGTAGGGGTGGCAGAGGGCAAGGGTTTGCTTTCTGCTGCTTCAATCTGGAGGTTACACAGTCCTGTGTTCTTATTTGAAGGATCTCTGGTTGCCTGAAGGCGCAATAAATACGGTCATGCAATGGGCAAGGCGGTGTGTGGTGAACTTCTACCTCCAGGATGGGAAATTGTGGCGGCAGATTACCCCCTTCCCTCATGTGGCCGCAACTTCTAGGATGGATCAGGAGGTGATCCTGAGGTGTTTGCACAACAACCTTGGCCACTGGGGCAAGATTAAGACGCTGAAAAGGGTGAAGGCATGGTTCTGGTGGCCGGGGGTTGTGCGCGCAGTTTGAGAGTGGGTACAATTTTGAAAAGCCCGCCAGCGGCGCAGCTCAAAGTTGCCCCAGCAGGTTGATCACCTCAGGGGGGAAGCATTGTTTGGATGGGTTTCCCTTAATGTGGTGCAGGTCAAAGCAGGGAAGTTTGTGTACTTGCTTGTTGCGTGGGAAAACCTGTGGGGATTGGTGGAGGGGAACCCCTTGGTGAAGTTTTCAGCAGAAAAGGTTTCCCAGTCTTTGAGGAAGATTTGTTTGCTTGCTATTGATTGCTTGGTCTGGTCACAGTGGAAAGAGGTGCTTAGTTTGGTGGTTGTTTGATGGGGCTGGGTCAGAGTTGCGGGGCAATGTTTGGTCACATAAGGGAGTACTATCTGGAAGGCCTGGGGATGGTTGAGCAGGGACATCAACCCATCCAGGACGCAACAGTGAAAATGTGCGGGGAGGACAGCAAGAATTTGCAGGAGGCGCTTTCGGTGGTTCTATTCGCAGATTGGATCTCTATTAAGCAATTGACAGTTTAATCACCCTATGAGCTACTATTGGGACAGATTCCTGTTATTCCAGTGTACATTGAGTTGGAGAAGTGCTTGGGCATTGACTTGTGGAAGTTTAAAACCTCCACGGATCTCATTGAGGCATGTGCCAAGCAGCTCCTTAGGCAAAAGGAGACGTTGGCAAAGGCAGCAGAGAGCCTATGGAAGAACCAAATGGCATCAGTACGGTACTGGGAAAAGCCCTGTTCCCAGCACCTCTGTGACCCATTGCAAAAGGGGGACCTGGTGCTGCTGTTTAATTGGAGTCTGGAGTCTCATTGGGGGCCTATTTTTTCTTACCAATGGAATGGCCCATACCGTGTGGCCTCTGAGTTCATGTGCGGGAGCTATCAGCTTGAGGAGTTGGATGGGGCGGCTCTTAAGTGGAAGGTCTCAGCTTTGCATATAAAGCACTTTTTTGCGTGCGGGTCTGCGTCTTTTGATGAAATAGAAAGGAAAAACACATATTTTGAAAGTTGCGGTGCAGCGTTTGAAGCACTGAGCAACCATGTGGGCTTGGACTCTTTGGCCTCTGAGGAGCACGTTCTTGACACGCCACTCCGGCGGAGTAGATTGCTGCAAACTGCTGTGGAACACTTCCAAGCTGGGGGGGCGCTAGGAAGGAAGGGAAAGCCTGACCTGGTGAGGTGGTGCTCTAGACAGTGAGGTGTTGTATTTATAACCTTGGATCAGGAACTGCATTGCGGGCTGCGTGCTCAGAAGTTGGGTAGGTTTTGCTCACAATTTAGGGTGCATGCGGTCTCAGCAGTGCCTGCTGGGGGGCTCAGCAGTAGGAATTGTGGTGCTCAGTACCGGGTGTGGGTCAGGCCTACTTCAGGAATGGAAGGCTTGCAACCCCCTGGGACAACAGGGACCATGTAATTGAGCCAACCCAACCCAGTTTGCAGGAAGCTAGTTTGGGAAGAAGGAGCAAGGCAATAGCGGGGTTATACGCACTGGGGAGGTCCATGCAAGCATAGGCCCAAACCAATCTGCAGTTCACGGGATTTGCAGACATGCGCAGAGGGACAAACGCAGGGGGCTCCAAGTAGGTTGTGCAGGAGGGCCGCGCCATGAGGAGGAAAAACCAGACATATGTAACAATGGAGGGAACAGTTATGGAGGGAGTGGAAGCATTTGTTAGGGTTAGGCTAGGGTTCTGGGCTGTAGGGTTTTCTTTCTTTGTTGCTAGGCTTTCTGTTTGCACTTGTACTTAGGTTAGGGTTGAGAGGAAGGACTTAAATACCTCACTCTCAACTCTGGGTTGTAGGAGGGACATCTAATCAACTTATGATCTGAGAAGGAGAGCATTGTACTGAATTTGAAGGAATATGCATCATTATTTTGTTACCTTTCTCCCCTATACAATTGTCCCTCTCTCATCAAACTCATCAATCCCAACCTCCTTAAAGATGCTTGGACCAATAAATTCCCAAATTAAGGACAACTAAGGGGAGTATTGCTATTTTGTTTCCACACCAGTTCACAGCCAGAACAACTAGGCACCCCAGAATGTTTTTCTCCTTATTTCTTTAATTGGATTTGGTTCTTGGATTTCCTTTCTTTTTCCTTTTGTTGTCTGTGTTTGCTTCTATTTTTCTTTTTTTCTATCAACAGGTGTAATTTGTAATGGTTGTGGAAGTATGGCTGGGACACATGCAATATGAGCTTGATTTAGTGGGGGGGTGTCATAGCTGGTTCACAGCTGGAATGACTAGGCACCCCAGAATTTCCATTTCCCTTATTGTCTTTCTCTCTCAGGTGGTTGTGTGCGCTAGAAGTTTTTCTGTTTCATTTTTGTAGGAACGTTCTGGAGAACTGTGTGGCAGTTTTTCTGGGGCAGTCCAGGTACCTCACAGAGCTCTTGGACACTCACAAAGATGCCGGCTCAAGCGTGGTGGCAGGAATCACAGTTTCCAAATTGCGCCTGGGGAAAAGCAGGACTCAGGTTTTCTCACTCAATCCCTCAGGGTATGGGGTTGTTCTAACAGGACCAGTAGCTTAAGAAGGAATGCTTGCGCAGGAAACATGGATTTTTTTAAGAGTTAAGAAAGGTGCAGATAAAAAGAATGGAGAGAGGAGGAAAGGGAGTGCAAGCTGTTTAAGCCATTCTCATCATTTCCTCCATTTCCGCCTGCAAAAATGCTAACAGGGCCCTGAATGATGCCAGGAGCTTGCATTGGGATTCAAAGGATTGAGCACTGGGAGCCGCAAGGAAATTTTGTAACATCAAGGTCAACCTTTCACCAAAGTTCTCAAAGTTGGCTGCCAAGAGGGCCATTAGGGTGGGGATCTTGGTGATCTTGGCCGGGTTTGGTGGAGGGGAGGCAGGTGGCATAGAGGAGACTTCTGGAGGACCACTTTGGGGGCAAAAACGCAATCAAAATTGGAGATGATGGCGGTGGGGGAGTGACCTGTGGGGTTGCAGGCCTTTTTTCCAAGTCCAAAAGATACCTAGGCTTGGGTTCTGGTTCCAGAGCAGGAGTAGGCTGCGGGCTTGAAGGAGGATGCAGAGGAGCAGCCAGAGGGGGAGCCATGCGCAGTCTGAGTATCTCCTTAATGCGCGGGTACCTAGCGCCTTTGTTACTTGGACACAATTGGCCCAGTATTGCAGGGCAGCCTGGTAAACTACAAAAGTTGGGAAGTCCTCCTTCTGGGGGTGTCCCGCGCAGCAAGGGGCAAGGCAGAGTCCCAACCTTCACTCAGAGGAGCGCAGCAAAGAGGAAATCCAGGCAGAGTTCAAGAGTGCTCCTAGATTGTTTAGTTGTCCAGTGGAGCCCTCTTGCACACCCTGAGGCAAGAGCCCGTTTGAGGAGGGAGCCAGGGATTTCCCTTGCAAAGCAACCAGCCACACTGGCCACAATGG
Source organism: Puccinia polysora (assembly GCA_025617555.3). NCBI lineage: Eukaryota > Fungi > Basidiomycota > Pucciniomycetes > Pucciniales > Pucciniaceae > Puccinia > Puccinia polysora. Next base: position 47,740,553 of record CM062618.1, read on the forward strand.
CAGGCAGTGCACGCGCAATGGCCAGGATGATTGAACACACGTGCCCGTTCCGGGTGCAGAACTCACAGGGTATCATGATGGTGGGCAAGAGGAATGGTTGGCAGTGTGTGAGGAGGAGTGCAAGAAAGGAGTTGGTGTGAAACCCCCTACCAGATTTCACAGAGTCAGATTATATAATCATCTCTTCCAGCCCTATTTAAGTCCTCCTCCCCCTTACCCATCCTAGCTCTGCAGAGAATTCCTGACCTCTCCACATTTCTAGGTAAGATCTTGTAATTCTAATTCTTCCTTTCCAGTTCCTAAATTCTGAATCCTGTTACGGAGAGAAGTCCTGACCTCTCCACATTTCTAGCAATATACATATCTTGGTTCTAGAACTATCTCCAAGTCCTCAATCCTCTTCTAGTCCCATCCCATACAGTATCCAAATGCACATTTCCAGTGTAGGATTCCAGATCCTTACACTTTTTTTTCTAGAACCATCCCCTCTGTCACTCTTTGGCAGATCCTCATCACCAAACACCACACTTTGTTGATCCAAGACACCTTCTTCCAATTGTGTCAATCACTGCTTACTAATCTCAACGGCCCAACCACCCTTATGAGCACACGCTGCTCAAACCCCAACATCCATGTACCGGCCACTGACCCAGAGGCCATCATTAGAGCTGCCAACAACTTGAAAGGAGCACCAGTAGGCAGGCCATAACTAGAATGGCCAGACACTCAACACCAACACTCCCCTCTATGGACAACTCACCAACAAGCCCCGCGCCCCCAGTGGAAAATGCCCCAACCCTGGGACTAACACCACCTTGGGGGGAAAAAACCTGGAGAAAACCAAAAGGACCCTCAGCATTTCACAAACAACTATCTTTGCGCCCTTCTGGAAGCGCAACATACAAACATCATTCAAGCGCAGGCCAATCAAGAGGCCAGCTTGTCACAGATTGCCCGACTAGAGGAGGCACTGATCTCAATGTCCCTGAAGCAAGAGAACAGAAAACCAGTGATAGTCAACACCCCCAGAGGGTTAGCAGAAGGGAAAATTTACCTCCAACAATTTAGGATGTTGGATGGGCCCACCTACTTGGGCTCGTATCACCCGGTCAAGCCATTCTTACGGTGGATTCATAGAATTCAAGTTTTTTTGATGCTAAATTGGTGCTCCACAACGGGGATAAGATCCGGGTAGCAGGCTCCCTCATCCGTGAGACAAACACCCTCACATTATATGCCAACTCAGCTTCAACTCTGACACAGCTTTTGTGGATTGATTTTAAAATCAAACTCTTCAACTTTGCCTTACCACCACTCTGGGGCACCAACCTAAGACAACAGGTACACTGCCTCAGGATGTTGAAGGCAGAATACTTCTCAACATTTAGCACTCAGGCCCGCACCTTGCAAAGCATGCTGAACTTTGACAATGCAAAAGTGGGATACTTTGACCTAGCTGAAGCAGTCACATTTGGAACCCCGGCTGAGCTGCAGAGCTTGGTCAATATTTTTGAACTCCTGCTCCAATCCCCCTTCAAACATGCCACCTTTGAACAAAGGATGAATATCTTTTTCAAAGGTCTCCCTAAGCCTCCACCAAACCAAGTGCAATTCCCCACAAACATGGGGTCACCCAACGCCCAACGGGGGGGGGGGTGTACCTAACCAGGAGGACACAGTGTCATGCATACACGCCTACCTGGACTCGCAATGTTGTTTTCATTACTGCAAAAAATTTTGCGGCTCAACCTACTGCATGTGCCCAGGTCCCTTTGACAAATCATACAGCAACATCCCAGCCTCATTCAAAACGCCACTTAAACCTACTGACTACCAGCCACCAAAGGCCTTGACAGAGAAGGGCACAGGTTAAGTGGGAAAAGCAAACCAACCACCAGCTGGCCAACCAATCCAAAGGGTGGCATTGGTGGCAGAGATAACAATGAACTCCCTCTTTCCTGAACTGGATTCAGCCTTGGTAGCAGCCTATGCAGCCTTTGACAAGGAATTGGAGGCAGAGAGCAGAGACAAGTATGTGCCTCCCAAACCACGCGAACTGCTCATAGAGTTCCTGTTTAACAGTAGCAAAATTTGCGGACTTGTTGACACAGGGGCAGAAATTACCATCATCTCAAAGTAGGCTTTTGCCACAGCGGGGTGCTCCATAGTGTTGATTTAAAAGTATAATTTCTTAGAACTAGAAACCAACAGACTTCAAATAGAGAGTTAGGGACAAGCAAGGACCAAATCAGAAGAAATAAAATGAGAAAATTAAATAGATACCAACAGTTCAGGAAATCTTCAGTGAAGGTAATAAGGGATCAATGTCAGAAGAATGGTTGAGACAAGGAGAGGCAGGCAGGTGATGAAAACAATATAGCTAGACCGTCAGAATCATTGGGCTTGGAGAGTGATGAGGATTTGGATCCTTACCAGACAAAGACTTGAGGATCATAAGGATTGATTGAGGAGAGTAATTCAAGAATTCAAGTATTGAGTATTTGAGTTGAGGATTCTTGTATTTGGATTGAAAAATTATATTGAGTGCAAAGAAACAGAACAGATAATAAATATAATATAAGAAAAGAAAGAGAAAGAAGAGAAAGCAAAAAGTAGAAAACAGAGAAGACAGAATCCCCCTTCAGAAAAAGATTTGACTCCCATTGATCTGAGAGTCATGTACCTCCAACCACAAGGCCCCAATCCTCTCACCCCAGGGTAAGGCTAAGTAAAAAGTTTCTCCCGGGTGGGAGGATCAGTAGAGTGTGCGCTTAAACAAGACGTATATATATTAATAAAGAAAGAGACTAGTGGATTGACATTCTTAACACCCCATGTGACTGGTAAGGGTAGGAGCTAAAAGATTATCTGTCAGGAACAGTGAATACCTTTCCTTGCAGAAGTTCTAGAGAGCTGATAGACAAGGATTTAGTGAGAGAGTGGGCAACAATAGACTGACTGGGGATTAGATTGAGAGTAAATTCCCAATCCGCAAAATCTTTGCGCAATCCTTTTGTCTTTATATCTATGTGCCTTGATTGGGAGTGAGAACCAAATTGCCTGACCTTATCATCCAGGCCTTTATTGTCAATTTACAGTGAGGTTTTAGGTTGTGATGTTTGAGAAATCTCACTAATGAGATTTTTGTTCCATTTGAGTTCAAGATAAAATTCAAGTAATGCATTCAATTCTGATTCAGTGGAAAAGTAAGTAATGTTTTGCTGATGAGTAGAGTTCCAAATGACCGGGCTTCCATCATGAAATATAATATATCCTGTTTGGGATTTTCAAAAGGCTGGATTGTCTCCCCAAGTAGCATTGCTAAAAATTGAGAGTATGTCTTGTTAGGGATTGTATTTGATAGTAAGTTTGAAGTCTTGAGTTGTCTTGAGATATTTCCATACCTTCTGAACCTCTCTCCAGTGACTCATACAAGGCTTAGCATTGAACCTAGCCAGGCTAGAAAGGGAGAAGGAGATTTTGGGTTGGGTGTATTGAGAGAGATGATTGAGTAGTCCAATAGCCAACCTATAGTTAATATTTAGTTGAAAGAATGTTGCATGATCATCGTCTGTGGCGGGTTTGAGGCTGACATTTTGGGTCAAGGGTGACTGTGTGTCTTTGCAGGATGATAGACCAAGGTCCTCTAAACCTTGAGTAATATTATTAGGTTTTCCTAAAATAATTTTGTGGTCCTTGATCTCCAAGAGCATTCCAAGTATAGTATTGGGAGGATGAAAAGATGAATTCTTGAATCAATTCAGAAAATTAGATTTGAAGTCATTAGAGTTACCCACATGTATTAGATTTTCTACATGGAAGTAAAGGATCTCTTTAGTCTTGAGGTTGATATAGCCACATGGGTTGCTAGTAGACTCTTGGTATCCTTGAGACTTGACCCACAAGCTCAATGTTTCATACCAATTCTTAGGGGATTGTTTTAGACCTTAGAGTGATTTTTTTAATTTTAGATATGGATATTTTCTATTTGATCCTTCTGGAGTTTCAATGATAACAGTTTCTTCAAGAAGTGCATGGAGAAAGGCACCTTTAACATCAAATTAAGTTAGTTTCATTTCCTCTTTCAAACTTTATAAGAGGGCCAATCAGAATGACCCAATCTTTCCAGTTGGTGCACAGGTTTTTTTATAGTCAACTCCTGGAACTTGATCAAAGCCTCAAACGCAGAGTCAAGCTTTATATTTGACTGGTTCCCCATGGCAGTTCTCCTTCACTTTAAGACCCACATAGTATTTAGAATATTATTTGGATTTTTATAGTAGTCTTCCAAAACTTGTTGGAGTTCTATAGAATCTAGCTTTTCATCCGCGGCCTTTTTCCACTTGGGAAATTCAGGGCATTTGTGTGCCGCCTTGTAGGAAGGAGGTTCATAGTAATGGTGAAAGCCGTATTGTTGGGGCTTCTTAATTTCCCATCTGGGCCTTTGAGATATAGATTGAGCTGGCGGTTCTGGAGGAATTGGTTGCAGAGGGTCAGAATCTGGTGACTCTATGGAATAGGCTCCTTCATGATCAGATTTGGATTTGGTAAGATTGTCATGTGATTCTTGGATGCTGTATTGCTTATCCAACAAAGTGAAATCTGATTCTTTTGATTCTGAGCTTCCTTGAGAGAAGAGATTGAGTCCAGGAGATTCAAGGAGAGGAAATTTGGACAGATGGTTTTTGAGAAACTGGACATGTGTGGTTTCAATTATAGCACCAGAAGAGTTTAAGATGAGATAAGAATGAAAAGTGGGATTGAAACCAACTAGAATTCCTTCTAACCCCTTTTCATCAAACTTTCTTCTTTTTTGTAGACAATTATCAAGGTAAATAAGAGATGATCCTATGGGTTTCAAATAATTAGCAGGGAGTTTCTTTTTGAACATAAGTTCCCAGGGGAAACAGTAATTATTCTCTATAGGAAGTTTGTTTAACATGAAGCAACAACTTTTAATCACAATATGCCAATAATTTTTAGGTAGACCAGAAGAAAAGAAGGTTGTGCCTTCTGAATCTACAATGGTTTGATTGGCCCGTTTCGCTTGACCGTTGTGTCGAGAGTGGTAGGGTTCCAATGTTAGCAACTTGATGTGTTTTTATTTTGGGAATTCTTTCAACTTGTTGTTGGTAAATTCTGTTCCTTTTTCTGAGAAGATCGCTGTTGTGTAATAATTTAATCTTTTAAACTCTGTTTTGAGAATATTGATAATTATATCCGGGGTTTCATCTTTAGACAGCAGAGGAAAGGCGGAAAGGTAACCAGTGAATTTGTCTACAAGAGTTAAGATGTAGCAATGGCCCTCCTTTGATTGAGGGGTGATCTGTCCAATTAGATCAAAGTAAATTCTCTCAGGGGGTTTTGAAGCAGGCGTTGAAGTTACTGAAAAAGGAGATCTTACAATTTTACTCTTCATGCAACTATTGCATTGGAAATTATTCATTTCTTCTTTTAAAAAGCAATCCTTCAGGATGGATTTGAGGGTAGAAATTGAAGCATTTCCATATATCTTATGGATATCTGACAGGGAATTAGTTTCAACAGATGTAGAACTTAGAGGTTGATTAGTGAGATTAACCAAGAGATTTTTACCAGCAATTTCAGGTTTCTTGATCACAAACAAGTTGTCTCGGATTAAACCCTTCAGAAAAATTTTTCTGCCTTGGGTGATTGAGAGGAAATCTTTTTCTTGAGTGAGATTACATCCTTTTTATTCTAGAAGTCCTGGACTAATTAGATTCACCACTATGTCTGGCATGTACATACATTCTTTGGGTGTTATGACGGATTTGTTCCACTTGATTCTGACCGTGCCAGTCCCTTGTATTTTGAGGCTGGCTTCAAGTTTTCCTGTCTTTATTTCCTCTGGCTCATCCTGCTTGTTAATAGAAGAGAAGTATATTAAGTTTTGGAATATGTGGATGTTGGCGCCGGAGTCCAATAAGAGATTTGGAGTTTTGTCCAAATTGATCCAAAGAGTAAGTAGGGCATGATAGTTGATACTAGGATTTTTCTTGGTTCTGTTTTTCCAATCATTTTGCTGTTCAACCCACCATCCAGGTGCAATTTGAGGGTGTAGATGAAATCAAGAAGATTCAGGGTTTGGTGCATTCGGATCATGGAAGCCTTCTTTACATTGGATTTGGACTTCTTTCTCCTCTTTTTCTGATCTTCTCTTTGTTGTCACTAATGAGACATTTGGAGTGACTTTTCCTACTTTTAGCTGTGCCTTCCGTTGCAAGCTCTGTTTGCAGTTTCGGAAGATGCAAATCAACGAGTGATCTCCGCCCAGAGAAACTTGGAGGATGAAATATTTGCAGCATCAACCACATTGGCATGAGTGATGCTGCCTAGTTTTGATAGTATGATGGCTTGTATTCTGCAATCTTTTTTTACAGATAGTTGTCCCAAGTTTCAGGTTATAGTGTCTTTGATGTTGTTTAGATCAAATAGTATCAACATTTTATCTTTCCAAATCAAGTATTATTGTCATTAAGAGGGGGAATAGCATTGACCAAAGCTTTAAGTGCAACCTGGTGAGAATAATTGTTGGCTCCTGTTGGTTTGTTCATTGTTGGTTAGATGTAGGCATCCTTCAGCTTTTAACTGTGTGGATTTAAAAATATAATTTCTTAGAAGTAGAAACCAACAGACTTCAAATAGAGAGTTAGAGACAAGCAAGGACCAAATCAGAAGAAAGAAAATGAGAAAAATAAATAGATACCAACAGTTCAGGCAATCTTAAGTGAAGGTAAGAACGGATTGACGGCAGAAGAATGGTTGAGACAAGGAGATGCAGGCAGGTGATGAAAACAATATAGCTAGACTGCAAGAATCATTGGGCTTGGAGAGTGATGACAATTTGGATCCTTACCAGAAAAAGACTTGAGGATCATAAGGTTTGATTGAGGAGAGTAATTCAAGAATTCAAGTATTGAGTATTTGAGTTGAGGATTCATGTATTTGCATTGAGAAATTATATTGAGTACAAAGACACAGAAAAGAGAATAGAGATAATATAAGAAAAGAAAGAGAAAGAAGACAAAGCAAAAAGGATAAACCAGAGAAAACAGAATCCCCCTTCAGAAAACAATTCAACTCCCATTGATCTGAGAGTCATGTACCTCCAACCACAAGGCCCCAATCCTCTCACCCCGGGGTAAGGCTAAGTCAACAGTGTCTCCCGGGTGGGAGGATCAGTAGAGTGCGCGCTTAAACAAGACATAGAGATATCAATAAAGGAAGATCCTAGTGGATTGACATTCTTAAGACATAGACCAATTAACTACACGCAAATCTAAAGACGCCCCCCTCCTCTTAAATCATACCACCACCCTGTCCCTACAAGACCCCAAATCCCCTCTCAATTTCCCATCTGTTTCCTTTTTCCTGGGCTCCATTGATGAAAACTAAGATGTGATCCTGGGTATTCCGTTCCTCTCCGACTTTTATTTGTCTGTCTCCATCCAATCAATGAGCCTGCTCTGTGAATGCACTTGAATGACTATGTTAGATTTCCGTACTGTGCCCATTACTAGGGCGTCTACTGGAAGAAATGAAGACCTGTTAGACAACCTTCTGTCATTTGAGAAGCTTATTTTACAGGAGTTGAATGACCTCTTCCCAGATGACATTCCGTCCCTATCCATAAGCGCGCAGGACCCTTTGAGCTCTATTGACTGATTCCCATCAAGACTACAGTCAGTTTTGTTGCAGGTGCGTCATAAGATAGTTCTGACTTACCCAGGCATGACTATAAACAAGCGCCAGTACCCTTACCCCCAGAAATACCTCCAAGCATGGCAACAACTCCTTGACCAGCACCTTGCTTCTGGACAGATCTGCCAATCCTCTAGCCAATATGATTCTCCTAGTATGATCATACCAAAGAAGGAACCCACGGCTCTCCCTCAATGGGTTTTCACTACAGGAAGCTGAATAGCATGATGGTGTGGGACCGCTCCCCCCTACCTAAGGTGGAAAAACTGGTTTGACTGGTGGAAACAGGGAAGATATTCTCAATATTAGAACAGACCAATGCCTTTTTCCAGAATACAATGAGGGAGGCTGACATACCGTTAACGGCAGTAAAAACACCCTGGGGACTGATGGAGTGGTGCGTCATGCCAATGGGGCTCACCAATGCGCCCACAACTCACCAGGAAAGGCTAGAAGAGGCTCTTGGCGACTTGATAAACAGATGCTGCGTTGTCTACCTGGACAACATTGTGGTGTTCTCAAGCTCTATACAAGACCACGTCCATCACCTTTGCAAGGTCCTGACCCGCCTCAGCAAAGCAACCCTTTTCTGCAGTGCCAGGAAAACAAAGTTGTGGCGGACAGAGGTCCATTTCGTGGGCCACTGGATTGGGAGGGAAGGCATTCAACCCAATGATGATAAAGTCCAACAGGTAAGGGACTGGCCTTTGCCGCAATCCTTGAGACAGGTGAAGAAATTTTTGGGTACGGTGCAGTGGATGAAAAAGTTCATCTGGGCATTGGAAGAGTTTGTTGGGACCCTCACCCCCCTGACCAGCTCAAATCTTTAATAAAACACCCAAGTAGGTGAGTTGAGCGGACATGCAAAGAGGAGGAGACTTAGAGGGATCACACCTAATAAAACACCCAAGTAGGTGAGTTGAGCGGACGCGCAAAGAGGAGGCGACTTAGAGGGATCACACCTGGAGGACAGAGAGAATGACGAGAGTGGAACAGTGAGTATAGAAGTTGATTCACGCAGTGCAGAAAAGAACAACAACTGGGAAAGTCTGATAAAGCTGCCCAACCTGATAAAACACCCAAGTTTGTGAGTTGAGCGGACACGCGAAGAGGAGGCAACTAAGAGGGATCAAACCTGAAGAAATGAAGAGGAGTTAACACGATTAGAGGAATGACAACAGGAGGACTAGAGTAGGAAGGTTGAGAAGGAAACTTACCTGGAGGACAGAGAGAACAACAAGAGTGGAACAGTGAGTATTGAAGTTGATTGAGGAGGCAATCTCTGTCCTCCAGGCTCCATTTTAGCTGATTGACAACTTAGATTAGGTTAAAACTTTAATTATCATCACTGTTCTGCGTAGCCGCTGCCTGCGCTGTTGGCGTGGGCATTTGCTTCCAAAGCTCTACTCTCAATACCCCCCCTTCCTCTTCAGTTTGGGAGGTTCAAGGCGTGGCAATCCCGCACGTGCTTCACCTTTGGCAGAGCCTTAGTGAACATGTTGGCAAGGTTATCATTAGTTGGAATATAAGAGATTCAGACGGAACCGCTGTTCACAACCCCGCAAATCCAGTGGAATTTCACATCTATGTGCTTTGAGCGCAACTGATACCTCGGGTTGAGGGAAAGCATAAGGGCACCACGGTTGTCAACAAACAGCTTGGGGCGACGCGCCATGGTGTTTTTGAGGGATTTGAAAAGCGCAAGAAGCCAGACTGCTTCCTGAAGGCCTTTGTAGGTGGCTTTGTATTCCGCCTCTGTGGTGGACGTGGAGACAGAATCTTGCTTCTTGGACCGCCAAGCAATGACTGAGGCCCCCAGCCGTACCACGTAGCCGGAGTACAAGCAATGCGTGTCCTGACAGTTGTCAAAGTCTGAGTCAGTGAAGATGCTGACCTTTGCCACGTCGGCGCCATTCAAAGTAAGTTTGACGCTACAAGTCCCCAATAGATAGCGCAGCAGATGAAGGACTGCGTTCCAGTGGGACATATTAGGCTTCTTGAGATGCTGGGCCAGCTGGGAAACAGCAAACGCAATGTCTGGCCGCGTAGATACGGCCAGGTAATTGAGAAGGCCAATGGCTTGGCTGTAATTGATGTTGCTCTGGGAGAAGGAGGTGTGTTCATCATTGGTGGAAGCGCTGAGCAAAGTGTTGGGGACCATTGGGGTGGCGACGGAGCAAGACTCGGACATGTTGTATTTTGCCAGGATTTGCTCCAGATAGCTTTGCTGGGAGAGGGTCATGGAGTTGTTATCCCGTTGAAGATGGCTGCCAAGAACGAGCTTGGCCTCTCCCAAGTCCTCCATGAGGTACTTCTGGGTGATAAGACACTTGAACCTGGCCACATTGTGGCTGAAGATGATAAGATTGTCAACGTACACATGGAAAAAGCATTCCCAGCCGCGGAAGCTTGAGGCAAAGAGGCAGGGGTCTGCCGGTGAGGCAACAAAGCCAACAGACACAAGAAAATCTTGTAGGTCCCCATACCACACGCAAGGCGCCTGCCGCAGGCCATAAATCAACTTATTTAGCCGCAAGAAGAACCCGGTGGGAACTTTCATTCCTGCTGGAGGGCGGAGATAGATGGTCTCCTTGAGCTCCTCATTGAGGAATGTGTTCTTGGCGTCCATCTGGTGAATTTCATACCCCTTGGCCAGGCCAAGACAGATTGCAGTCCGTGGAGCCGTAGATCGACCGGTAGGGGCGTACGTGAGGTTGTAGTCCTCATCCTGCTGTTTGTTTCCTTGGGCACAGAGTTGCACCTTGAATTTGAGAATGTGGCCGTTTTTGTCAAGTTTCTTTCTGAAGACCCAGACAGTGCTAAGTAAGCTGGCGCCTGTAGGGACTGGAATTATATCCCAGACCTTGATTTGATCCATTGCCACGAGTTCATCTTCAATCGCCTTCAGCCACTCCTCCCATTCCGCAGAGAGCTTTGCTTCCCGGAAGGAAGAGGGAGCTGGGGCGTTGGTGGTGGAAGGGAGGGCCTGCACCGCCGCAAGCATGGCTCTTGGCCCTGCATTTTGTTTGTGGGACAGGATATTGGACTGATCCACGTTGGCACAGATATCCCCTGGTGCTTTGTCTGAGGATAGGACATAGTCCCAGCCAGGAAAAGTCTTGCGCGGCGGCTGCTTGTGGTCAGGAGGAAGGGATGCAGTAGGGCCGGAATCAAGGCCTGCAGTCGGAAAGGTGGCAGGTTCAGGCTGGTGCAGCAATGCTTGTTGCTCTGGCGAGTTGTCTGCGTCTGGGACGCCGGAAAGGAAGGTGCGGCTGGATGGAGTAGCTCCTTCAGTGTTTGGAGGAATGAAAGCATTGAATTCTTTGAGGAGCGGAACCGTGAGTTCCTCAGCCGGCGAGTCAAGGATACTTAGGCCTGGGAACTTGTCTTGGAAAAAGCGTATGCTGTTGCTCCAAGTAATTTGGCCATCAGCTGTGAGTACTCTCCAGTTGTTCAGACCTAGATGGAAACCAAGGATTAGTCCCTTTCTTGCCGTATTGCCAAATTTGCCCTCACGCGTGGCATTAGGGATGTTGACGTAGGCTAAGCACCCAAAAGTCTTTAGCCGCTCAAGATCAAATGGACAGCCAAACCAGAGTTGATGAGGCAACAACCATCCAGATTTCCTTCTGGGTGTCATGTTCTCAAGAAGCACCACGGTCATGACCGCCTCAGCCCAGTAAGAAGATGGGAGATTGGCTTGTTGCAGTAAGGTTCTGGCCTTCTCGCTTGTGGTACGTTTCCCACATTCTGCAACCAAATTTTGCTGGGGTGTATGCGGGCTGGTCACATGGACAGAGATCCCTTTCTGCTCAAAATATTTAGTAAATTCTTTGGAATTGAATTCACCGCCACCATCAACTACAACATTTTTTATTGTTTTTTTTTTCAAATTCTCCATCATAGTAACAAAAGACACGAATGTGGCAAAAGTTTCTGACTTGTTTTGAAGAATATAAGCAAATCTGTAGCCAGTGAACCAGTCAGTAATTTTGAAATAATAGCGTCCGTCTGAGAGGGAGGGAGGTGTGATCTTCCCGCTGAGATCCATGAAGATTGTCTTGAGTATTTCTGTGGACTGGGGCACTGTGCCTTTGAAGGGAAGACAATGGGATTTTGCCATGCAATAGCTTTTGCAGTGGATAGATGAAGCTTCCACTCCAAACATGTGCTTTAAAGCCTTGTTACTGGGGTGTCCGGCGCATCTGTGCAGCAGTTGAAGGTAAGTAATTTTTATGGGTTGTTGGGTGTTCAGAGCATATGGACCTGCCTTTGAGGTTGGCGCCTTCATCAAAATAACATTGTTGACAATTTCTGCCTTGAAGATGGGAGTATCTTCTCTGAGCAGACAAATCTTGGAGTCGCTCAGGTGAAGTATTTTAAATCCATTTTGGAGTAGTCTGCCGAGGCTGATGAGAGTCCCTTGCAGTTTTGGAACATGGAGGGCCTTGAGAGTAACCATTTTTCCGTTGAGGGTTTTCACCTCAACAAATAAGTCTCCTTCCACTTGCAGCAAGTTTCCGTCTGCAATTTCAACAGTGGTGGACCGTGCTTGATTGTTGGTGAAGATGTCCTTTCTAATGAACATATGGTGGCTGGCCCCGCTATCAAGAATTGCATTGTCCCCGGCGGCTTTGATGTTCAGTGCCTTTGCAACGCATACATAGTCTCCTGACAAAGAACGTGAGTTGTCCAAGCATGGGTCAGGAAAAGCCTCTGCGGTATTGGCCTTGTTTCTTTGTTTCCCCGACTTCTTTGCTTTGCGGCACTTGGATTCCTTGTGCTTTGTCTTTGAGTTGTGCACCCCATTGGAGCATACTGGATAGTTTTTGGCATGAACTTTCATTGCTTTCTCTTCTGTCTTGACAATTAAGTCAGAGCTGACACAGGATTCTTATTGCTTGGAGTCAAGTGCATCCATCACAAGCCTCAGTGTGAGTGGTCGTTTGGAATGTAGGATTTCCTTGGTGATTTCCAGAGAGCTTGGGATTTGACTGACGATGTATTCAGCCATAAGGGGTTTTTAAAGATTGACAAACCCTTGATTTTTGTCGCCAATTTTTAATCCTACTGCTGTTAACGCGTTGATGTGTGCATTGAGGTTGTTCAAAAAATCTTGGATGCTTTTGTTGAACAAGAGTTCCAGGAAATTGGTTTAAACCCTTGCCTGATTGTCTTTTGAGTGAGATTTGTAGCGGTTTGAGAGGAGAGACCATAGCGTGCTGGGACTCTGTTTGTTGTCGGGGTTGACAAAGTGTTGGATGTTTGGGTATCCCATGTACATGGTAAGGATGCCAGCCGTCCTTCTCTGCTCTTTGTAGAAGGTGTGAGGATTGTTGCCAGCTCCAGGGACAGCAGTGGTAAGATGGGAGAGCAGGTTGTTCATGCTGAGATAGCTTTTGATTGCTGACTTCCATACCGGAAAGTTGTTGTCCTGGAGCACGAAGAGGGATTTGAATTGATCTCCAGATTGCATGGTGTGTAGGATGTATTTAGCAAGCTGGGCTCATAACCTAATAAAATACCCAAGTAGGTGAGTTGAGCGGACACGCAAAGAGGAGGCAACTTAGAGGGATCACACCTAATAAAACACCCAAGTAGGTGAGTTGAGCGGACAAGCAAAGAGGAGGCAACTTAGAGGGATCACACCTGGAGGACAGAGAGAACAAAAAGAGTGGAACAGTGAGTAGTGAAGTTGATTTGCGCAGTGCAGAAAAGAACAACAACTGGGAAAGTTTGATAAAGCTGCCCAACCTAATAAAACACCCAAGTAGGTGAGTTGAGCGGACACGCAAAGAGGAGGCAACTTAGAGGGATCACACCTGAAGAAATGAAGAGGAGTTAACACGATTAGAGTAATGACAACAGGAGGACTAGAGTAGGAAGATTGAGAAGGAAACTTACCTGGAGGACAGAGAGAACGACGAGAGTGGAACAGTGAGTATTGAAGTTGATTGAGGAGGCAATCTCTGTCCTCCAGGCTCCATTTTAGCTGATCAACAACTTAGATTAGATTACAACTTTAATTATCATCACTGTGCTGCGTAGCCGCTGCCTGCGCTGTTGGCGCGGGCGTTTGCTTCCAAAGCTCTAATCTCAATAATCTTGAGTCCAAGAAATTCGCGTGAACTCAGAAAGAAGAGGTAGCATTTAACAACATCAAGAGGATCATGAAAACCTTGCCATGCCTGAAAAACATAGAATTTCACTCAGCTGACCCCTTATGGCTTTTCACAGACGCCTCTGGGTTAGGATTGGGAGCAGCACTTTTCCAAGGGGCATCATGGAAGACCGCTCACCCAATTGCCTAAAAATGACTCTAAATGACTGCAGCTGAACGCAACTACCCCATCCACAAACAAGAGCTCCTAGCAGTCTTTCATGCCCTAAAAAAATGGAAGATGATCCTGCTAGGCATGAAGATCAATTTTCTCACGGACCGCCATTCCTTGAGCTACCTCTTGAAGCAACGCAACCTGAGCAGCCGCCAGGCTAGATGGACTGAGATCTTGGCGGATTTTGACCTTGGCTTTGAATAAATTAAGGTGGAAGAAAACGGCGTTGCTGATTCCTTATCCCAAAAAGACTCCCCAGAGCCCAAAATTGACAAGGCGGACGTGGCATGCATAGCTGTGCTGATAGAATCCGGATTGGTTCTATTGGATTGGCTGAAAAGAAAAATTTCTGAAGCCTATGATGGTGACCCATTTTGCCCAAACCAGAGAAAAATTCTCCCACTCCGCAAAGGCTGCATGGAACGCGACGGGCTACTTTTTGTCAACAAGCACCTTTTGGTCCCACACTTTGGAGCCATCCGGAGAAATCTCATTGAAGACGCTCACCTGAAGCTGGGCCACTTAGGCTACCTGAAAACCGTCTTGGAATTAAGGCATGATTTCTTCTGGCCCCGGATGTCAAAAGACATAGAACAGTTTATACGCAAATGCCCTGTCTGCCAGATGTGCGAATTCCCCAAGTCCAAGAGCCCAAGAAGCCTGCCCCCGGAGGTATGCTGAGGCTGTCCTTTCCTCAAGAGCCATTGTAACATATTGCAATTGAATTTGTTGGGCTGCTCCATCCTACAGCAAACCATGACATGATATTGTCTTGCACGTGCAGGTTGACAGGTTACGCAAGACTCATTGCCGGAACTCAAAAGGACACTGCCGAGAAGGCAGCAAGTGGTTTTTTTACTAATTGGATTGCAATATTTGGTGCACCACAGACCATCATTGGTGACAGGGACAAAATCTGGACCTCCAGGTTCTGGTCCACTCTCATGGACCACATTGGCACCAAGTTTCACCTGACTACCCCCTTCCACCCCCAAGCAGATGGTTGTAGCGGGTGGACAAACAAGACACTTGGTCAAATCCTGCAATCCCTATGCTCCAAACGCCCAGGCCGCTGGCTTGAACTACTCCCAGCATTAGGATTTGAAATCAATTCAGCCTTTAATGTGTCAACAGTGTACTCCCCCCTCAAAATCTTACTTGGAAAACAACCTACGCTCTTCCCAATCAGTCAACTGTACACAGATACGCCACCAAGCCTGTCGACATGGCTAAAAATACGCCAATTAACCTGAGCCACGGCCCGAGGCAACCTAATGAACAGCCAGATTCATCAGGCTGTCCAACAAAACCGCAGGTTCAGAGAACCAGCCAACATTGAGGAGGGTGACCTGATACTAATCAACTCGTCAGACTGGCAAGGGCGACATCCTGGAGGCTGCAAAAAACTGAAGGATAAGTACAAGGGTCCCTACAAATTATCACAGGTGTTCAATGGAGGCCAGAACATAACCCTACAACTTCTGCCCAGCAACAAGCAGCATCATAACTTTCATGTGTCCAAGCTGAAGCCATTCACACCTAGAAGGACTCCTGAAGAGGATGAACAGAAGTAAGTCCCACCCATTGTGCACCTCCGGGGTTACCACTAAAATTCCAAAGCATTACCATGGCCACCTTGTGAGCACCGCACAACTGTTTGTTACAGGAGCAAGCAAGCCTCTAACCAGAACACACCAACGGGGACCAAACAACTTGTCAGCTTGCTACTATTGCAGAGCAAGCTGCAAAAGTAACAAAAATAACATAAAAATAATAATAATACAATTAACCTAAGAACGAGTAAGAAAACCTTGAATATTATTACAGAAATGGGTTCACCACCCAAAATTAGGTAGGGTCACTCACTGACCCCACCCTTGAAATCCAACTGCTTATATTTTTAAAAAATTAAGGAAAAAAAAAAACAAAAAACTACAGCTCCATTATTGAGCTTTTGGGCCAATTAAATATTTCACACACATTTTCATGTATAGGTTTCACCCCTAAAATTCAGTCAGAATCAAGGTTTTGTGTATATTTTAGGAGCTACGGGCGGAAATGTGTTTTTTCACAATTCCCGCACGCAGCCGCGGCAGCCAATGCACCCGCGTGCGGCTGAGATACAGCCTTGTCACTCCGTCAAGGTTGTGTATGCAGCCCTGGGCCTCTGACAAGTACGCAGCCGCGGGACTATGGGTTGACAGAGTGAAAGGCGCCCTGAGAGGCTCAGGTACCGCGTAAACATGCTACAACCTAAACGGGAACATTCTACATATGTAATCAATGTTCCCGTGGATAGTAGACAGTCTAAAAATACATAATATTATATAAAAATACATAAATAACCCTTATACGTATTTTTTATTTAATAGAATTCAAAGTACTAAGAATGTCGAAAATAAGACAATGACAACTTCTAAAAATATATTAAAATACCTTAATATACTTTGATGGGAATTGCTAGACATCAATATCTTCATGACATACTCATAAAATTAATGATGTAAAAATATTACATAAATTCACATGACTTATATTTTTAAGTAATTATCTTAGTAAAATAACTAGGACTCGAAAATAAGGAGTAAAATCAATATTATGACTTTACTCAATTTATATAATACATGATGAGAACTCACCTGACATCAAGATGTCCGTAGAAATGTCTTTTTATATAATTATTAAACTACTGGGAACCTTTACTAACGATAATTAATTAAATAATACATAAATAGGACAGATTAGTGTTATTCCCACGTCCTAATGTCTATTATAAAGTGGAATGATTCCCATACCCTGTGGAATTAGATTCTACCCGTGCTATAGCACCAAGAACACATGACAGGCTACCCCTGGTTACCCTGCTAGCCTTAGTTTTCCGTCCCTTAGAGCACCTACAACCCTCAGAAAGACAATATTGCGACTCCAAAAGCTATAAATAAAGACCTCTTTTGAGGATGTTGATGGGCAGAGACCCAGTTATATTCATATCCAGACACCGTGCCAAGGTAATCAATTACTTATAAGAGATAATAAAGTGATTTATGGCAATGTCTGATCAGTAATATCCGTCCTCCACCTCTTTTTATCAATCAAAACTGCTGAAAAAACTTATAACCCCAGTATACAGTTTTAACCCATCAGTACACGTCTCAAACGGATACCCAAAGGATTTAATAATATACCAGTAAGTCTTATTATCCTTTCTCTGTCGTGGTAGCTTGGCTACAAGTCCCTACCACTCCACTGTGTATTTTATATACATATTATCTTTGGGTAAAATATTGTTTAAACTAAAGAGCCCAAAGTAACCAGGACTACGTGTTTTCATACTGAAATCCCTGAAGAGAGGTGTTAAAGATCACCAATATAATTGTCGACCCTCTATAAAAATATTTAATAATCAATTTATTCATATTGATTTAAAACAATGAACAATAACCAAACCACTTAACCTTGCAATAAGCTTAATCCACATATTTTACATATTTCTGCTGCATTTATTAAATAATATATTTATTATTTACTCTATCACCTCTGGTAGCTAAAGGATAGCAAGGATCTTGGAATCCAGGAGGCTGAAACAACTCTTCTGGGGCCTACACCCTCCACCCTGACTTGTGAGACCAGTCCCCTTCTGTTCCACTTCTTCCACTTCTTCCCTTTATTCCCTTCCCCTTCCCTTTCACTGTCACCCCCCCCCCCAGATTGTGGGGGATCAAAAAAAAAAAAGTGCCTCTTTCCTTTTTGTATAGGGGGGGAGTATGTGAAACCCCCTACCAGATTTCACAGAGTCAGATTATATAATCATCTCATCCAGCCCTATTTAAGTCCTCATCCCCCTCACCCATCCTAGCTCTGCAGAGAATTCCCAACCTCTCCACATTGCTAGGTAAGATCTTGTAATTCTCATTCTTCCTCTCCAGTTCCTACATTCTGAATCCTGTTATGGAGAGAAGTCCTTACTTCTTCACATTTCTAGCAATATACATATCTTGGTTCTAGAAATATCTTCAAGTCCTCAATTCTTGTCTAGTCCCATTCCATACGTTATCCAACTCCATGGTTTCCAGTGTAGGATATCAGATCCTTACAGTTGGTTGGTATGGGGAGGGTAGGAAGCCTTCAAGGTAGGAATGGGGAGACCTCTGGCAAGAGATCTCATGTTGGCGGGATGTGGTGTTGTTATATAGCCTTGGTTTGGGAACTGTGCCTCATTTTGCATGCTTGGCATTTGTTAGGTCAGGATCAGCATCTGGGATGCGCACGGTCTGCGCAGTGGCCGCTGCGGTCTCAGCAGTGGCTGCTGTGGTTGGATGTGGTGTTGTTATATAGCCTTGGTTTGGGAACTGTGCCTCATTTTGCATGCTTAGCATTTTTTAGGTCAGGCTCAGCATCTGGGATGCGCACAGTCTCTGCAGTGGCGGCTGCAGTCTCAGCAGTGGCTGCTGTGGTCTCAGCAGTGCCTGCTGTGGTCGGATGTGGTGTTGTTATATAGCCTTGGTTTGGGAACTGTGCCTCATTTTGCATGCTTAGCATTTTTTAGGTCAGGCTCAGTATCTGGGATGCGCACGGTCTCCGCAGTGGCCGCTGCGGTCTCAGAAGTGGCTGCTGTGGTCTCAGCAGTGCCTGCTGTGGTCTCAGCAGTGGCTGCTGCGGGCTCAGCAGCAGATGCAGCAGGCTCCATAGTAGGCACCGTGGGGCTCAGCATACTGGGCAGGGGTTGGGATTAACTGGGTGTGCTGGGTTGTGGCCTGCTTGGACACTACTGACCCAAGGATGAAGCCAGCCCAATCAGGTTTGCGGGGCAGGGAATCACGTGGCGTGCCAGGTGGATATGGAAAACGTGGGGGGCTCCAAGTAGGTTGCCTCATGAGAAGGACAAACTGGGTTTGTTTTTAACAGTAGGGCGGCTTGGGGATTGTTGCAGTATGGGAAAGGGTTAGGGTTATGCTAGGGTTCTGCTTTCAGGGTTTCTTCTTTATTTGTTGTTGGACTGTTGATGAGCTTTTACTAAGGTTAGGGTTGAGAGTGGGGGCATGAATTTTTTGCTCTTGACCCCAGCTTGGAGATATATATATATATATACATAGGGGAGATCACGGCTTACAGTAAAGAAAGGAAAGGAAAGGAAGGAAATTAATTTCTCTCTTCCTCTCTCCAAATGGGCGCATCCTTATCCTTACAGAGGCTTGGACCATTGATTACAGAACTCAGGGACAACTAAGGGGAGTTCCTCTCTCTTTTTTCCACCTTGGTCATCTACAGATAGAGAGTGAAGAGCTAAAAGATGTTTGATTACCTGAAACAACAGACTAAGAAATGAAAATTAACAAACATGGAGAGAGAAGAGTAAAAAAGAAGCTTGAAAAAAGCTGAAGGTTCTCACTCAGTGCAGACATGCACAAAATTAAGGCGCTCAAATTACAATGAAAACAGGAGGAATGAAGAAATTAAACAGATGGGGCTGAATAGGAATTTTTCAATATTGGTCAGCAGTTGTGATGGGATCTGAAGTAAATCAACCTCACATATGAACAGGAAATGAAATTGGCAAAAGGATTGATTGAGGAGCGTGTCAACGGTTGAGGTAAGAGTTGATTGTCAAGGATAGTAGGTTGAGTTTTGGATGGTAGCTGATGAAGCTTGAGGAGCTTATATGAGAGTCCAGGGATGATGATGAAGGAAAAGCGGAGGAGAGATAGAAGGGGACGGTAGGACAGAATGAGGAGAATCGGGGATTTGAGTGGATGATGGAGGAGCGGATGTGAGTGGATGATGGAGGAGCAGATGATTTGATGATGGAGGAGTGGATGATGGGATGATGAATGAGGAGGAGCGGGTCAGTGGATGATGAATGAGGAATGGTGGTGACAAAGACGGGAGCGGGAGCAGTGTAAGAAGCTAAACTTGAGCAGGGAGCAGGAGCGTAAGAAGCAGATTTCCTCTCATTGTTATTAAGCACATCTAATTTTTCACTAAGGGATAGAATAGATCTGTTAGTGGTGGTTTCCAATTCTTCTTTTAAGGGGTGGAAAGAAGTAATAAAATCTTCTTGGATTCCTGATAACATATTCTCAATTGTTTAAGTCTTTTTGATCCTACCTTGATTAATTGTCTCCAATAACTGTTCTGTTTGTTCTTTAATTTCTTCCATTCCTACCTTCTTTGTTTGATTATTAATCAATTTGGCTACCACTGAGGTTAATTTATCCATTTGAGTATAAACACCGTCCAAATTTTCACAAACAATTTTGAAATTATGATGCATATCATTAGAAAAGGAAGTAATTAAATCAGAGGTTTGTTTGGGCTTAGAATTAGAGGCTAATTGTTGTAAACCTTTTTCCACTTTTGAGCTAGTGATATTATCTGGTCCCAGTCTTTCTTTCCCTTTGGCTTGGGATGGGAAGAGGATCTCTTCTTTCCTGATCCTTTGGCTTTTAGTTGGGCTAATTGATCCCAAGGATTCCACTTTGATACGTAGGATTCTACCTCTTTCCTTGGAATCATCTTCTGAAGAGCTATCTGGGTGGCTTTTGCCTGGGAGATTATCTTTTTCATAGATACCATGTCCTCCTTGGCTTGGTCTTCTTTAAATTTTTCCCAACATTTCACGTGCTCTTTGACTAAGTCTTTGATCATGGCTTCCTTGGCCAGATTCTGCTGGGGTGGCTGCAGGGAATCTTTTTGTAAATGAGGGTGGCTTGATTCTACTACCTTCTCCGTCTCTAGGTTGGGAGAGGGCAGAAGTGATTTTTGCTGCTCCTTGTCCATCAACATATGATTCACGGGTACTAGTCCCTTCATGGTTGTCCTTATTGGTGGTCTCATGGTTACTGAGAGCTGTTGGCAAAGATCCACATGAGGGAATTCTTCCTGAGGCTCTTGTGTTACGTCTATTGATTTTTAGAATAATATGTTTATAAGTGTTTTACAGAGAAAATCCGTAAAAAAAAATAATTTTTATTCAAAACTCACTTAAATTGATGTTCAAAGGTACCAAGACCTTATTGGGGTTAAATTGATCCTTAGTAGGTAATCCTACGGGGTCTTGGTGTGTTGCAATGAGTTCTTCACCTGCCCAATCAATATTTTCAGGTTGTCCAGAGATTTCTGGGATTTCCTGATCCAATAGATCAACTTCAGTGGCGGTGGTTTGTGGTACAGGAGGGTTCACTGATAAAAAGTGTATTTTATTGGTTAATAAAATATATCAATATTATTTTCTTAAAAAATAATATGGTAATTCAAGTTGTATACTTACTTGGATATTTCAAAAAGTAATTTATACGGTATTTCTTCCAACCTTTATTTTCCTTAATAGAGCCTGAAAGTTGATACGCCTTTTAGTATCTTCTTTTTCAAGCAGTTTATCTAAGTGTTTACGTGCAGAAGAGATATTAAGTTTCTCTGCTTGCGTTAAAGCTTTCCAACCAATAGGTTTAAAATTTTTAATATATTCTTCTTTTCTTATCTTTAAAAGATTTAAATAATAGATTATCAATTCTGCATTGGTTTTAAAATCCACTGCAAAAGAATTTCATGATAAATCATGGTTGTAAAGTCAGATAAATTTATCTTTGATTTTATTTTTTTGTGAAATGTCTGGTCCAAGGTATTAAATATAATAAAATTAAATTTTTCCCGGCCAGACCCCCAATTGTCAGCCTCCTGGATGCCAAAACCCTTGCTATCCTTTAGCTACCAGAGGTGATAGAATAAATAATAAATATATTATTTAATTAATGCAGCAAAAATCCATAAAAATATTTGGATTAAGCTTATTGCAAGGTTAAGTGGTTTGGTTATTGTTTATTGTTTTTAATAAACATGAATAAATTGATTATTAAATATTTTTATAGAGGGGCCACAATTATATTGGGGATCTTTAACACCTCTCTTCAGCTATTTCAGTATGAACACACGTAGTCCTGGTTACTTTGGGCTCTTTAGTTTAAAGAATATTTTACCCAAAGATAATATGTATATAAAATACACAGTGGAGTAGCAGGGCCTTGTAGCCAAGCTACCACAACAGAGAAAGGATAATAAGACTTACTGGTATATTATTAAATCCTTTGGGTATCTGTTTGAGACGTGTACTGATGGGTTAAACCTGTATACTGGGGTTATAAGGTTGTTCAGAAGTATTGATTGATAAAAAGAGGTTGAGGACGGATATTATTGATC
Organism: Puccinia polysora; assembly: GCA_025617555.3. Lineage (NCBI taxonomy): Eukaryota > Fungi > Basidiomycota > Pucciniomycetes > Pucciniales > Pucciniaceae > Puccinia > Puccinia polysora. The sequence goes on from CM062618.1 coordinate 47,762,803, forward strand.
AGACATTGCCATAAATTACTTACTTATCTCTTATAAGTACTTGATTACCTTGGAACGGTGTCTGGATATGAATATGACTGGGTCTCTCCCCATCAATATCCTCAAAAGAGCTCTTTATTTATAGCTTTTGGAGTCCCAATATTGTCCTTCTGAGGGTTGTAGGTCCTTGAAGGGAAGGAAACTAAGGCTAGCAGGGTACCAGGGGTAGCCTGTCATATTTTCTTGTTGCTATAGCAGGGGTAGCATCTAATTCCACACGGTATGGGAATTATTCCACTTTATAATAGACATTAGGACGTGTGAATAACACTAATCTGTCCTATTTATGTATTATTTAATGAATTATCCTTAGTAAATTTTCCCAGTAATTTAATAATTATATAAAAAGACATTTCTATGGACATTTTGATGTCGGGTAAGCTCTCATTATGTATTATATAACTGGAGTAAAATTCATAATATGGATTTTACTCCTTATTGTCAAGTTCCAGTTGATTTACTAAGATAATTACTTAAAAATATAAGTCATGTGAATTCATGTGATATTTTGACATCATTAGTTTCCTTAGTATGTCACGAAGATATTGATGTCTAGCAATTCTCATAAACGTATATTAAAGTCTTTTAATATATTTTTAGAAGTTGTCATTGTCTTATTTTCGACATTCTTGGTACTTTGAATTATATTAAATAAAAAATACCTATAAGGATTATTTATGTATTTTTGTACAATATTATGTATTTTGAGACTGTCTACTATCCACGGGAACATTTATTACATATGTAGAATGTTCCCGTGTAGGTTGTAGCATGTTTACGCAGTACCTGAGCCTCTCAGGCCGCCTGTCACTCTGTCAACCTGTAGTCCTGCGGCTGCGTACTTGTCAGAGGCCCGGGGCTGCGTACACAACCTTGACAGAGTAACAGGGCTGTATCTCCGCCGCGCGCGGGTGCATTGGCTGCTGCAGCTGCGTGTGGGAATTGTGACAAAACACATTTCCGCCCGTAACTCCTAAAATATACACAACACCTCAATTCTGACTGAATTTTAGGTGTCAAACCTATACGTGACAATGTGTGTGAAATATTTAATTGGCCAAAAAGCTCAATAATGGAGCCGTAGTATTTTGGTTTTTCTGACCTTAATTATTTAAAAATATAAGGAGTTGGATTTCAAGGGTGGGGTCAGTGAGTGACCCTACCTAGTTTTGGGTGGAGAACCCATTTCTGTAATAATATTTATGGCTTTCCTCCTCCTTCTTAGTTTAATTGTATTTTTATTATTTTTATGTTATTTTTGTTACTTTTGCAGCTTGCTCTGCAATAGCAGCAAGCTGACATTTGCATTGAATCTGAATAGGGAGGAGACAGGGTAGGAGAGGTCTGGTTGAGTTTGAGTGGCAATTAAATTGAGGTAGCCCGTAGAAGAGTGGTAGTTGATATTGAGCTTGGAAAATTTGGAAGCATCTTCATTGGTAGCAGGTTTGAGTGCAATGCTGGGAGTAATGGGTGTGTTTATTGGTTTAGATTCTGAAAGTCTGAGTTTGGTCAGTCCAGTTTAAATGTGATTGGGTTGATTTAGGCAGGGTCCTTCCGGCAAATCAACAATGTAGTTGCCAAGGATTTTGGTGAAAGGACCTTTGTGAGAAATAGAAAACTTGGTTTTTAGTTTTGTTCAGAATTCTAGTTAACTTCCAATAATGACCAGGTCATCGACGTAATAGAAGATAAAGAGCTGAATGGATTTATTTATGAATAGACACGGGTTGGCAGCAGAAGCGACAAAGTTTTGATCAAGAAACCACTGCTTGAGAGTGTCAAAACAGCTCTAAGGGGCTTGTTTCAGGCCGTATAGGGCCTTGTTTAATTTGAGATAGGGAAAAGGAGTATTGTATCCAAAAGGGGCATTGATGAAGATTTCTTTTTCAAGTTCAGCGTGCAGGAACGCGGACTTGATGTCCATTTGTGTTATTGGCAAGTTGTGCTGAAGAGCGTACACCAGAAATGTAAAAAGCATTGTAATTTGACCTGTGGGTACGTAGGTTTCCCCATAATCAAGAAATTCTAGTTGTCAAAAGCCTTGGACACATAGTCTTTCCCTGAAGATGAGACCATCATTGTTGGGCTCAATTTTGAGTTGATATACCCACACGGTTGACAGAGCCTTTTTGCCTTCTGGCAATGAGTAGCAGCCAGTCCAGACGCCCATGGATTCAATTCCAGTTAGTTCCTTTTTCATGCCAAGAGTCCAATTTTAAATATTGGGCAAGCGTTTGGCCTCTTCATAGCTTCTGGGAACGCTCCTGGTGAGAAATCCATAGCGTTGAGGACATTGAAGGGAGGAGCGGTCTCTGAGAGTTATGCTGGAGGGAATGAGTTGAGATACTAGATCCTTGTTGTCCAAAGAGTGGGAGTTTGATTGGGAAATTTGAGAAGTCTCCTTTGGATTTTCAGGGTCAGGCATGGGTTCTGTGGATGGTGATGATTCCGTGTGTTTGGAATTGTCAGAGCTTTGGTCTGAGCGTGGTGGATGATTTTGATTTGTCAAGACCAGGGTGTCAAGAAGGTCAGAGTCAATTTGAAGAAGAGTTTCAAATGGGTGTTTGCGCAAAGAGGAGGATTCAGTCAGCTTTATATTTTCAAAGATCTTGAAATGCTTAGAGCGGATTGTTTCCCCAAGTTCTGGGACAAAGATTTGATAGGAATTAAATTTCAGGTCATGACCCACAAGGATTCCTTCCCAACCTTTCTTTTCAAACTTTCCGAAATTGTGACAAATATTGAGAACAATGGTTTTGGATCCTAGGGTTTGGATCAAGTTGAGTTTGGGTTTGAGTCTGTTCCACATCTCCAAGGGGCTTAATTTTGATTCTTTTTCTGGCAGAAGATTGAGGATTTCACAGCTTCCCACCAGGATTTGATACCAGAGCTTGACAGGAATGGACATATTGATAAGAGTGGTCCTCGCGGCTTCAACTATTGTTTGGTTTCCTTACTCTGCAATGGGGTTGTGTTGAGGAGTGTAAGGTTTGGATGTGGTGTGGATGATTCCCAAGTCTAGAAGAAAGTTGGTGAGTTTGGAGTTTACAAATTCGCCACCGTTGTCTGAATGGATCAATTTGAGTTGATATCCAAACTGATTTGAGTGTACTTTGATGAATTTGATTATTTCATCCGTGACATTGGATTTAAGTTTAATGGGAAGACAGGTTTTGAAACAGGAGAATTTGTCGGTGAGTAATAAGAAATATTGATTACCAGTCTTGGACACTGGATGATTGATCCACATACATCAGCATGTAACCTAACAAATGGTTTGGTGCAATTTGGCATGTGGACCTTAAAAAATGATTTGTGAATTTTCCCCATTGCACACAATTCACATGATAGCTCACACCATTTTATTTTTGGGAAGTCTCTAGACAGAAGTTTGGTTTGATCCAAATGGGGGTTGCCAAAAACTTTGTGAAGGTAGTGAGCGTGACAAAGGCGTGGGTTGATTCAGATTGAGAGAGAGCAAGGTTTTTGAGGACTAGGAGATTGTCTTCTATGGATCCAAATAGAAATTTGTTGTGTTTTAATTTCACAACAAAGTTATTTGGTCCTAATAGATGGAGGGAGCAGCCCTTGTTCAGTAGTTGTCCCAACAATACCAGATTCACCGCCAATTGAGGAACGTAGAGTGATTGGCTTAGAAGAACACTGCAAGTTTCTGACAGAATTTTGGCTGTTCCAATACCTTCAGTGTAGAGTGACAAGTTTCCAGTTTGAATCTGGGTCTTGTCTTCTGTAAGGGCTTTGAAAACATCTTGCAAGTTGAACATGGATTAGGATGCCCCAGAATCTAGTATAATGGCTTGCTTGGAGAGAAGTCAAGAGTTGATCATGGAAAAGTTGTAGGAGGTACAGGATAGATTGGCTGAGGCAGGCTTGTTTTGTTTGGTTCAGAGTTTTTGTTGGGATTTGGATGGAGGTGGGGGTATAACCACCAGCATGCGTGCTTAGGATGGGAGGACTGAGGATTGTGCCAGGTGGCTTGGTATTTGATAGCTTCTTGCTTTGTACCTTTGTTCAACATTGCTGAGGCATAGGTGCTGGCAGCAATCTCATTCTTGATTTGATTCAGATGTTGGAGTATCAGATCGCCATTGATTTTGGATTCTCCCAATGAGTGGGTGATGGTGGTCTTGAGATGTTCAAGTTTGGGTGGGAACTTGTAGAGTATAAGGTAAGCAACTATATCATTGTCCATCTTGATTCCAATTTCTGAGATTTGAATTAGGCAAGCTTTGAATTTGGTGATGAATTTATCAACATGTTTTGTGTCAAATTGAAGGTTAAGAAAATTGAAGAAAACTTGAGACCTGTTTGCCATTTGAGACAAGGCATAGGATTCATTTATCAACTTCAAGAGTTCTATCCCATTGGTAAGATGATAGTCCTTGACACAATTGATATACATTTGATTGTTGAGCTTGGCCAGGATGTATCCGACCAATTCAAGATTGATTTTGGGAGGGCATTTCTTGGGTTCAGAGGTCAGGAACAATTTAGAAATACCTTTAAGGGAGAAACTGGTCATGAGTTTGGAGCGCCAAAGTGACAAGTTTTATTGCGTCAAAGTGGGGATAGAGTCCGTGAGGGTCTTGAGAAGAGGGGAGTTGAGATCTGTTGGTTCAGGTAGGGGTTCCATGCTCATGCTCATGGTGATTGGCGGAGTTGTGGCATTTTGGCTTTTAACCGTGAAGAGCCAAAAGATGTTTGATTACTTGAACCAACAGACTAAGAAATGAAAATTAACAAACATTGAGAGAGAAGAGTTAAAGAGAAGGTTGAAGAAAGCTGAACGTTCTCACTCAGTGCAGACATGAACAAAGTTAAGGCGCTCAAATGACAATGAAAACAGGAGGAATGAAGAAATGAAACAGATGGGGCTGAATAGGAATGTTTCAAGATTGGTCAGAAGTTGTCATGGGATCTGAAGTAAATCAACCTCACATATGAACAGGAAAGGAAATTGGCAAAAGGATTGATTGAGGAGCGCGTCGACGGTAGAGGTAAGAGTTGATTGTCAAGGAGAGTAGGTTGAGTGTTGGATGGGAGCTGATGAAGCTTGAGGAGCTTATATGAGACTCAAGGGATGATGATGAAGTAAAAGCGGAGGAGAGATAGAAGGGGACGGTAGGAAAGAATGTGGAGGAGCGGGGATTTGAGTGGATGATGGAGGAGCAGATGTGAGTGGATGATGGAGGAGCGGATGAGTGGATGATGGAGGAGCGGATGATGGGATGATGAATGAGGAGGAGCGGGTGAGTGGATGATGAATGAGGAGCGGTGGTGACGAAGACGGGAGCAGGAGCAGTGTAAGAAGCTAAACTTGAGCCGGGAGGGGGAGTGAAAGAAGCAGATTTCCTCTCAACAGAGAGAAATGATGAAATTGATGACAGGAAGATAATGGGAAAATGAAATAGATAGTAGAGAATTTTCCAATTTTGTAGCGCAGCCATGAGACAATATAATATGAGATTACAGGACCTAATGGGTCAGAAAAGGAAGGAATGGAATATAAGGAAAATGAAGATTAACGGTTTCAGTTGATGCAGCAAAGGGAGCTATTCATTTTGCAGAACTATATAGTTCATATGGCTATCTAGGCTTGTGTGCAAGTAGTTGTGGCATGTCCAAGAATGGAAGTCCAAGGCCAAATGATAACCAGGGGCAGAAAAGCTAAGCTTGAATGTATGGTTGCAAAATTGGAGTTAAATCCAAAGATTTGCAAGTAAATAGTGGGGACCCAAGATTTGAAGGTTGTTTTGCAAACTGGATTTAGTAACCAGAAGGCGGCATTGATCTTGTGCTTTATTTGTGTCACACTTGGGGACCGAGGCCAATGATACTGAGGAAAATGGAATGTTGAAGTGGTGAAGACAATGAGCCTTAACCTTGAAGCTTGACAGATAATCTGATTAAACAGCACCAAGAGGATGCTCTAAACCTGTCTCCAAATGAACTGCAAAGGATCCTTTCCAACCTAAAATGTTTTTACAGACCTTTCTTGGCTATTTCAACCCCAGTGATTTGATAAATCATTTTCCAGACACCTTTCCATCTGTGATCAAGTGCTTGAAAGATTTAAGTAATTTATTCATTTCCTTGTCTGAAATATGTTAAATTTATTTCTGAACCAATTAATATTGACTCATTGAATTTTATACAGAAGTAACCCCACCTTTGCCCTGAAAACCTTCATCTGAGTGCTTGCAGGTAACTTGAGAGTAATTAATCAAAGAAGTAAGTTATTTTCCTTCCTGACTTGGCTTTTATGCTAGATTGCCTGGCCATTATAGCCATTTATTTTGATAATACATTCTTCTTGAGTAATTCATCAAGGTTCCCATGATTTGAGGGTTTTATATGGTCCAAAGTGATCCCCTGAGAGGAGGTTCTTTAACTGTAAAGATACCCAGTAGCATAAGACTGTGGCCCCTCTTTATAATATATTGAAACCCCTTTAACCAAACCATCAAGCCTTGCACCAGCTCTTCAAATATTGATTATTTGAGCTTTTTATGTGTTTACGTTTTGCAATATTATAATTCCATCACTTATTCACTCTCTGTAGCTAAGCAACTGCAATTTTCCTGGTATCAAAGAGCAGACAGCGCCACCACTACCACCACCATACTTTGGAACACCAACCAAATTTTAGATGAACCAATTTGAAACCAAGATGCGAGGTGAAGAGAAAAGTAAGTTGGTCACAGAGGAAAAAAGGGAAGATTACTGGAGTAGAACAGAGGGAGGAAACAGAATTGGAAAGAAGAAAGGAGCTGGGGCAAATGGACCTGGAGGAGAGAAGAAGCAGTAGGAAATGGAATGTAAGGCAAAGGAAAAGGAACCCAGGTCCAAGTCATGGTGACATTTGAGACTGATGCAATAAGTTTTAATGGAGACATAGGTGAGGTTTTTCAGAAAATTTGACAGAAGAGGGCTCATGAAGGGCTGTTGTAAACGGACAAATGAAATGCTTAAAAAAAGAGATCTCAAACTGTGAGGTGGGGGGAAATGTTTGGAGAGGCATTGGTTGCAAAAGTACATTTGATGCAATGTATTTCCAGTTTAATAAATTATGAATCCCTCAAAGAATTTAAATCATTATTCATGGAATTAAATGCAAACTTGGAGAATTTAGAAGAAAAAATAAAAGAAGATTTAAATTTTATTTTTTAAGCTCTTTTTTATATTACTTTATTTTATCATTTTTTTTGAAAAATGAAAGAAAATTTATTTTAATGAATAAAATTAAAAGAAGGAATTGAAGGTATTTATAAAAGGGAAGAAGTTTTTTGTTCAAAAAGAATTAAAATGAAATTTTAAGAAAATAAAAATGAAAAACAAAGATGAATAGGATGGAACAAGATTGAGAATATGAGGGGATTGGATTGAATGGGATGGAACAGAATGAGATCTTTGAATGAAATGAAATTTTTTGCAGTGGAATTCTAGCTTTGAAAGTTTATCCATTATATTTTTAATGGAAATCTTGGTCCAGGTTGGTAGAGTTTCAAAGGTGATTGGCTGGCTCCCAGGAGGTGAAATCTTTGTTGGACTAGAAGCCAGAACATTCAAAAAGGAATTGCAGCTTTCCTCTTCATAAAATGGGATCCATAATACAGCTTAATTCCCACTCAAAATCATATTTGTCTTTGACTGGTTCAGGAGGGGGATGAGTCTTGCCCAGGTATAGGACTCAAGCTGCCTCTAGGAGAGACACATGAAAGACTGGTTGGATAAATTTCCTTTTTGCAGGTAAAGAAATTTCTGGAATCAATGACTGATTCAACTTTGAAGGGGCCAAGTTTCTTCTCAGAGAGTTCTGATGAAGTATTTGGATCCTGATCCTCAATTTCTGTTTTTATCACTCTCTCTAAAACCAGAGATTCTGGGATAGGCTTGGTCTACTTACAAATGAGTGAACAAATAGAAGGAGAGAGATAATGCAACAAATCTGAGTCAGTATGAGGAAAAGGGCTTCATATCAAGGCAGATATGATAATACAAGGAAATCTGACCAAAAATTCTGGAAGAATTTTATTGAAATCTTGGTCTATCTTGGTCTTTCCTTGGTTCTGTTTTTCTTTTTAAGTGTTTTTCTGGGTCCTTCTGTCTTTCTAGGCCTTTCTATCAGTCCTTCCATCCACTTTTGTTCTTTTCTTGTGGGGGTCATCATGGTTTTATTTTTTTGGCTTGATCTTGTTGATCCTGCTATCCACCTTGGTCTTGGTATGGTGTTGGTCTGGTGGGGGGTATCTTAGGTTTTCGGGTGGGGTGTGCAAGAGCTTTCTAGAAGGCTTGTCTGTCTGGCTGGCTTTCTAATGTTCTGGCAGGCTGGCTGGCTATCTGGCTGTCTTGCTTGTTGACTGGATTGCTGGTGGTCTGGCTGGCTTGCTGGCAAACTGAGTGGATTTGCTGACTGTCTGGCTAAGTGGAATTCTGGCAGCCTGTTTGAAATGCTGAATTCAGGCTGGCAGGTTGGCTGACGGTCTCATTCTTTCTGGGTGACTGAGGCTGGCAGGCAGGCTAGGGCTGGCTGCCTGGCTGCTTGTCTGTCTGGTGGTCTGGCTGATGTTCTGGATGACTTTCTGACTGACTGGGGGATTGGTGGGCTGTCTGGCCTTATCTGTACTTGCTGGCTCAAGTTGACTTGCTGGATTGTTCTTGGATTTCTGGCTTGGGCTTCTGGTCTGGCTAGGTCTGTCTGGAAGGCTGATTGGCAGGTTGACTTCAGGCTTTCAGGCTGGCTAAGGCTGGCTGTTGGGCTTTTTCTGTTCTGGGTAGGCTGGCTGGTCTAGGCTGAATTGATCTGGGTAGGCGGGCTTAGTCTAGTTCTGTTGGCAGGGGGCTGATTTTCTTCTTTTTATTTTTTCTGGCTGGGTCTGTGCTTTCCAGCTGGTTCTGATTTGGCTGGCTAGGCCCCCTCTGGCAGTCTTCAATGCCTGGTCTGGGTCTGGGCTGAGCTGCTGGGCTGGCTGGCTCATTGGGTCTGGCTAATTTGGGCTTGCTGCTCCTTTCTGGGCTTGCTGGTTTTTTCTTAATTGGAATTGTACTTTTGCAGAAGTTATTCCTGCACAACCACTCCAAGTTATCCCAATTGGGTTAACTTAGATGGGTTTCTTTGCTGGCTGGGAGGTCTGTTTGTTTGGTCCACTGGTGGCAAGGTTATTCTGGCTGGGTGTTGAGTTCTCCTTGGTTGACAACTGATGGGCAATAGTCTTCAATTTGCTTTTTGTGAGTGGCTGGTGGTTTTCTTTTTTGGTATTTGATGTAGTGGTTGGGTTTATGGATGGATTTTTTGTCTGTTTAGAGCTTGAGGCAGGGTTATGTTGAGAATTTGGTTGCTCAACTACTCAGAGTCATCCCAATGGGGATAAATCCAAGATGCAGCAGTTCTATTGCAAAACCCCATGCAACTCCATCAATTTATCTCAATTGGGATAACTCCTAGGTATTTGCAATGTTTTTATTCAAAAACAACTACAAACAAATCGACTACATTTTTTTATTTTTTTGTTTTATTTATTTATTTTTTTTGTTAAGATTTCAACAGGTTCTTGGTTCAGGCAAGTAATGCAAATATTCTAAGAATCAAGCCATATTTAACCTCCTGCTGCAAGGTTGGTTCCTTAGTGTAAAGTTGGTCTGCTTGCTTCTTTGAGTTTGGTTTGGATTTGTGATTGAAGAGATTGTATGAGGGTGAGTTTATTGGTAGCTGGATGAGAAGGCCCCATGTGAATAGAATCAAATTTTGGGTTTCTTCCATAAAGAGTCTGAAAGGGAAACTATTTGGTGGAGTAATGAGTGTATTTTTTGTATGTAAACTTGGCTAGTGGAAGCCATCTTCAGTTGTCTTCCCGTTGATAGGAGACATACATTCAAAGATACTGTTTGAGAATCCAATTGACTTCCTTGGTCTGCTAATCTTTTTTCAGGTTTGGCCTGTTAATAATTTGCAAGGGATCTTCATATTTTGGCAGAGGGAAGTCCAAAATCTTGAGATAAAAAAATATCCACAATGACTAACTAAATTATCAGGGAGGCCATCCTTTAAAAAGACATGTTCTATGAAGATATTAGCTAGCTCTTCTGAAGAGGCAGTCACAGTGCTTCAAAGAAATATTTCCATCTTTTAGAAGAAATCTAATACTGCAAAAACAGTTTCATAACCACTACAAATAGTGAATTGATAAATGAAATCCATTCAAATCAAATTCCAAGGAATTGGAAGAATTGGAAGCGGCTGAAGTACCCAATACTTTGGTTTTTTGAGGACTTGTTACAATTGAAATAATAGCACCCATTAACACAGTATTTTCCTTCCTTGGTAATAACAGGCCATTAGAAGTCTGTTGCAATCAACTGGTAGGTTTTATCCCAGAAATGATGAGCAGCAAGTGGAGAGTTTTGCAAAGACCCAAAGATATCAAACTTAATGCAAGGATTATTGGGTACTACTATACAATCTCTGTAAACTAAATCACCATCTTTTTCAATACCATGATTTCTTTTCAATATTGTCACACTCTTGCAAATTTTCTTGCACTTGTGGTTGTCAATTTGGGCTTTTGAAAGTTTGGAAGCTTTGTCCCAAAGATGAGTGATTAAAAAACTGAGTTGGGTGTACTGATTGGAGAAAATTGTCCTAGGATTTTCAGGTTTTTTTCAAAAAGGCGCTCCCCCCTGGGTAAAAGTTGTCCTAACGTGATAAAGCGTTGGGTACTACCACTTCTTTCCTGATGCAGTAATTTATTTTAAAGTTGAACTTGTAGAATTATTTGGCCCAATTTGCCTGTCTGTAAGTCATCATGAGCTCATAAAGTTTTTTTGAGAGAATTGTGATCAGTTAATACCTCAAAGGGTTCCATAAGACTGAAAAAAGGATTTCATAAGACTGAGAAAAGGGTTCCATAAGACTAAAAAGGTATGAAAACCATTTTTTCAAGCAATAAAAAATTGTAAGAAGTTCCTTGTCATGAATCTCATAATTAAGTCATGCAGAAAACACTTTTCAAGACTTCAAGTCTATGGGTTGAAAGAGGGATGAAGAAGAAGAAAAATGCAAGATTACTCCTTCAATTGCATAGTTACTTGTTCCTTTTTCCACAATAATGCAAGCTCGCTTTTTGAAGTCAACAAACATTGGAGAAGTGGTAAAAGCCTTTTTCATAGCTTCAAACTTCAGAGCAGCTTGTTCATCAAAAATAAATTACTTTCTTTTTGGAGAATATCAGTATGATTAACAATCTTCTGGGCGTACTGCTCAATAAATCTCCTGTAAAAATTACTGAATCCAAGCAAAACTTGAAGGTACTTGACTGAAGGAGATGCGGGCCAGTCCAATATGCATATGCTCTTGCCTGGTTCCCTCCATAGTCTTTGCTGAAAAACTATAACACTTAAAAACAAAAGAGAATGAGTACAAAATTTTCACTAGGAGGCTTTATCAAACAGGTTATTCTTTTGAAGTATTGGCAGAATCTCTTGCACATGTTCAATGTGGTCCTCAAGAGTTTTTGAGTAGAAAATTATATCATCAAGATAAACCACAAGGTATTTCTCTAAAAGGTGGGAAACCATTTCATTGAGAAAATGTTGAAAAGTGGAAGGAGTGTTGCAGAGGCCAAAAGGCAGGATTTTATAATCATAACTTCCAAACCCTGTTCTAATTGTGGTCAAATACTCATGGAATTTTGCAATTTGAATAAGGTTATAGGCACCTCAAAGGTTTAACTTTTATAAATAATCAGCTACATGGAAGAGAGTGTGGATGTCCAACATAGGTGATACAGGGCAGGCATTCTTCTGGGTTATCTGTTTCAGTTTCCTGTACTCAAAACAATAAGGCAAAGGCTGCAATCTTTCTTTGGGAGAAATAGGATGGGCAAGCTGGTGTTCAAATTTCTTGGTCAAATAACTCCTCTTGGTACATTTTCCACAATTTATTCTTGAATCGCACTTTCAGTTCTTGCTTCAAGATAGAGTAAACTGGTCTGGGTTCTGGGGGTGGTTCAGTTATTTTAATACTGTGATAATAAAAATGTGGAGGAGGTAGTTAATCTGCCTTTACAGATTAACAGACTTCAGTGAAGTCGTGGCAAGCCAAAGGTTAGGAATCTTGAATGATTGTTAGATCTTCAATCCTTTCATCATAGTGCACTGGGTTAAAAGTACTTTCACAATGCTAGAGGATTGGGGAGATTAAAATTCACCTTTTAGTAGGCAGATGTTTCACTTTGAAGGTGAAGAAATAGGGAAGTGTTAAGTTGGATAAATAAGCAATAAATCCAAAATCTGAAGAGTGAATTTGGCAATGAAGGTCAGGATATTTCCAATGTACTTGGGGAAAGTTTTTATCCAACTCAATTACAGTTTTTCATAACAACAACTTGACTCAGTCTCCTCAGCCATACTCAAACCTCAGCCAATCTCAATCCTCAGTACAATCCCTATTCAACCCCTTGGTCTACATGCAGCACCTCCTGAAGTATCCTCTTGTATGTCCTCCAGATTTTAGCCAACTCTCCCAGGCTCCTCTATCCCTCTTTATGGATTTTTGCTTTCATACTGACACCTAAATCATTCTAGCCTCAGCATCTAACCTTGGCAAACCCAATCTAACCCTCAGGCCTGATCTTCTTTCCAAGGAACTTCAACCTCAAGGCTCAGGAGACTTATATCAATACATTTCCAGTAAATATATACCTCAGGATCTTTATGCAGTACATATGTACATATAGTCTAACCTCATACATTATGCATATAGACTCCATGGCTTGCACATACTTAATCTCCCAGGTCTGTAAATACTCTAACCTTATTAACTCTGTCTAACCTGTGCTCTGTCATGGTTTATCTTTTTGGGATTCCTTATGTACATCCTCTTGAAAACTGTATTACATACTCTCTCTACTCAGTAAATAGTGTCATGAAATACATGTACACTTTATATCCTTCAACTGTATTCTCCCAACTTAGACATACCAGAACTTGAACCTTGCCCAATGTAGAAGCAGTCTAACCCAATTTAGTAGCATACCTGATCAGCCCTCTCTGTTACCTAGACTATTCCCATGACATAACATATGTATTCTGATCCCCAATCACTTGTACCTCTACTGTAGCTCCAACCTCTTGTTTATTTAAACTGGCCTCCTCTTCCTCCTTCCTGATTGATCCCCAAGAAATCATTTTACTACTTCTTACTAGGAATCCATCTCAGAAATTTTCAACAGCACCCTATCTTAAATTCAGTCCTACTCTGCTCCTTGTAGCACTTTCCAGTATCCTTGCCCCCAAGCCTACTGAGAGTAGAGTCCCCTTTGTGCCAAGCCCTGCTTGAATGTCAGCAGCCCTTGTGACAAGTGCATCTTCATCTCTTCTTCAACTCTATCTGGTATGATAAGTACATACTGTAAACCCAGATTACATACTACTGGCTGGAATTCCCATACTCCAGTTCAGTACATGCCATACCTTCCTTGACAGGACAATTACCCAATCCGTCAAGCAACATCCTCCAGCCCAATTGGTCAGCGTGTAATGCCATGGGGCATCTCAGCCCCAGCACCAGTCATCCCTCCTCATGGCCTCCTCTCACTTCTCACATATGCTGGCCTCTCCTTCCCCCCTGGACCAATTCCCCCAATGAATTAGTGTACTACTTCTTATTAGTTAGTCCCTTCCAACAGGTGTCATCTCAGCAAAAGAAAGCCAACCCAGCCTACCTTACTCATCTCACCTATGCCTCTGCTGTTACTCATATAAGATTAAACCTTCAATCTCCTTCAGAGCCTTTCTCCTGGATTCTAACCCCCTTTATCATTCTCATTACTTTCCTCTCATCCATGCAATCAATCTCATTTCTTGATCCTGAGTTCTGTGAGAAGTAGTGCCTGAGCCTTCAGCCCCTTTCACGCCAGGGTAAGCTGTGACACAGTTTCAAGTAGGCTTTTTAATTCCTCTTTTATGCAAGCATTAGTTTCCTGGGGTTGCATAGTTTGAATTTTCATCACTCCTTCTTTCTAGTTCACATCTGGATTCCAGTAGACAATAAAGGCATGGCCTAGAATGTTTTTTTCCATTCCAGGAATGTGCAAGACAAATGAGTCCCATTTGAAGCTTGGTAAATTGGAAAATGTGAAGTTCCATTTTGTCTTATTGTTGGAATAGCTGGTCTTCTGATCCAGGTCCCGTGGTGCATGAGAAATTCAATTACCTTTGAAATGTCTGATCTAACCATGGAACCCCAAGTCTTCCCTCCTCAACTCTCAACCAGAAAAAACCCAGCTGCGATTACTCACTCCTTGATCCATACCAAACAACATCAACTCCAAACTCACCAACTCACTCCCATTTCTTTTTTTTCTTTTTCTTTCATTCTCCTTCTTCTTTTCCTTCCTTGTTCTCTATTTCAACCTCAACAAATGACCAACCAGCTCGTATGACCAACCAGCTCATCCAACCTCAACTCCTTCAAACTACCAATCATTGAATCACTGACGCAAAGCTCAATACTATCAACTGGCAATTAATTCTCCTGATTGGTGAGAAAGAATAAGAAATCTTAGTCCTAAGATGTGCCTTAGGTTCTGATCTCCTCTTTGTGATGATTCCTGTCATGAAGATCTTAGCTCTTTAGCCAACTCGTCTCCTCAGTCCTCTACTAGTCTGTCATACTGTTCCTGCATACAGTATTGTCTGGTTCTTAACTTTTATTATTATAAAGGAATTTTCAACACTTATGGTTAACCCAATGGTGTGGATTTGTTACACTAATTAATAAATAGAAGGGAAACTTATCTATTTTAGAAGGCGTAAGATTTTTAGCAGTGGCAAAAGATGAGTGTATAAAAGAAAAATAAGCCCCTGAATTGATTAAAACTCAATAAGTAGTATTGTCAGAATGGAAATGAAAAAACATCAAACTTGGAGTTACAAGTGACTTGAAAGTGCAAAGACTGGCTCACTAATATTTATATATTGTGTAGTCTTCCTTGCAAGTATCAGAAAAACTAAAAGATGATTTTTTGACAGCTTAGAGGTTTTTCACAACTATTGAAATCATGCTTTCCTCTACTATACATTAACAACCACCTCATTCCCTCCTATGCCTTTCCAAATTCCAGAGTATACCAGTTTCTTTACCCAGAAAAGTTTGGTTTTCAGCAACAGCCTTCCCTTTTGGGTTGGAGTTTTAATTTAAATTTGGTTTGAAATTTTTGGATTCTTTTAGTTTTTCTTCAAATATTTGTCTGCCGTTGGAGCCAATGCTGAAAATCCATCATTGTTTTTTCAAAAGAAGTTCTTTTTGTGATACCATTGTCAAGCTCTATCATACAATTTATTAACTGCTGAAGGGAGGTTTTTGTTTGTCCCCCAATTGAAAGCTTTTTGATTAGAAATTCCAGAAAACTCTTTTCAAAATGTAATAAAAGTGATGCCTTGTTCCATTGGATGCAAGCCTTCAAGGTTTAAAATTGGGAGAGGTAAAGGGAACCCCTACTATTCTCCTTCATTACTAGGCCTTTAAGTTTGAATTCAGTTTTTCAAACCTTCTTGGGGTTGCCAAACAGGGTGAAAATTTGTTGCTTGAGATTATCCTAATTGTTGAGAATACAAGTGGCACTTGTTTTAGACAAAAGCTTGAGCTAGTTTTCAAACCACTGCAAGGCTCTACCTCCTAAAAAGGAAGAGCTATACATGAAATTTTGCCTGTTGGGGTGAAAGTTGTTGGGATTGGTGTGTAAAATGATTTTGAAAGACTGCAGATAGGATTTTGCTCATGGGAATGTTCTTTCATAAAGTTGAAAGGATGCTTCATTCCCAGATTTCAAAAGTCATGACCACTTGTGCTAGGTCTTGATGCATTTTGATTAAGCGCCTGGATAAAAGCAGATACAAGGGTCAAATTTTGTGTCTCAGGAGAAATTGTCAAAGCCTTGACCTACCGCAAGTTAAGTTTTCATATGACTATTTTTAGGAATCTTTGATTTTCTCAAGAGGATCCAAAAAGTCTTCAGAGCATTTTGAAGGAGCAGGAGGTTCATCAAGAGGTTCAACCACAGGGGATTTAGAAGAAGGAATAGGATCTAAGGGTTTTTGGTCCCATGGAGCACTGGATCTCCCTACCCTATTGATATCATCATTAAAAGAGGTGAGGGAAACAATTAGGTGAAATTGTGAAAGAAATCCACCATGCTACAATAGATGAGTGGAGTTATTCAATTTACCATCACACAACCACCCCATTTACTATAGGGAAATCTTCAGATGATTGTGAGTGAAAATGAGAGAGGCTGAATTTGAGAGAAGGGTTTGAGGTAGCAAGGCTGACTTTGAGGTGAAAACACATTGTTTTATGGTTCAAAAAACAGTCAGGGGTATGAATTGTTCCAATAGAAGAAAACCAAGGCAAACCCCAATGTGATGAATTGTCTTAGAAAAATTCAAGAATGTATGAAATGAAAAAACTGAGGAAAAAATCTTCAGGCAGATGCTGTGGTCTTTATAAGTTAATCAAACAATGACTTGATAAAACCAGATGGAAAGTTGCCTACAGCTAGAGAAAAATGATGCAATTAATTACAGGAACAGAAGGGGAAAATGAAATAGACTGTACACTCCTTTCCAATTTCATAGCACAGGTGCAAGGCAATAGAATGTGAAAGTACATGAACATAATGGGTGAGACATGGAATGAATGAAATTTGAAGAAAATGTAAATTAATAGATGTAGTTATGCAGAGAAGGGAGTTGTCCTTGGGTGGAAATATGAAATTTATACAGCTATCTAGACATGGGTCCAAGCTAGTTTAGTTGCATGATCAAAAATGGAAGTTGTAGGGCTAGAGGTACCCAGGGGTACACAAGCAAAGGTTTAAGTCGGGTCAAGAGAAATGAGCCAGGTGGTTCAGAAGACCAACTGCTGATCTATAGTTAATGTTGAGTTGACGAAATTTGGCGCAGTCGGCATCAGAGGCAGGTTTGAGATTTAGGTTCTGCGTCAATGGGATATGAGTGTCTTTACAAGAAGTCAAGCAAAGTTCTTCTAGACCCCTCTCAATGTGATTGGGTTGACTCAGGAAGATTCTATTGTTTTCAATTTCCATGAGCATCCCGAGAATAGTATTTGGTGGATGACATGAAGAATTTTTGAATCGTTTGAGAAAGTTGATCTCAAAGAGGTTAGAGTTACCTACCTGGATGAGATCATCCATTTGAAAGTAGAGAATCTCACCCGTCTTGGAGTTTAGATATAAGCATGGATCACTAGTTGATTCATGGTATCCTTGAGACTTGATCCACAAATTTAAGGTTTTGTACCAATGCTTGGGGGATTGTTTCAACCCGTAAAGAGATTTCTTAAGTTTTAGATAGGGAGATTTCCTGGTCGATCCTTCCGGGGTACTTATGATGACAGTTTTTTCTATAGGGGCATGAAGAAAAGCACCTTTTACGTTGAATTGGGTTAGCTTCATTTTATTTTTCAAGGCGTAGGTAAGAGTGACTCGAAGTGAACCAAGATTCCCGTTTGGTGCCCAAGTCTTGTTTTAATCGATCCCTAGGACTTGATCAAACCCTTGAACACATAGTCAAGCTTTGTATTTGACTGGATTGCCGTGGCAATTTTCTTTCACTTTGAAAACCCATGTTGTATTTAGTATATTATCAGGATTGCCATAGTACTCCTCCCAGATGTCTTGAAGTTCTATCAAATTTAGTTCATCTTCAGAGGCTCTCTTCCACTTTGGCCATTCAGAACATTTTTGCGCTGCCTTGTAGGAAGGGGGCTTGTAATAGTGATGGAAACCGTATCGTTGGGATTTTCTCACCTCCCTTCTGGGTCTTTGAGAAATGACTTGGATAGGAGTATCAAGAACTGGCAACGGTGGAGGAGAATGATCTGAGAGTGGATAATCTGCAGATGCCCAATTGTCTTGTTCTGATTCAGATTTGGAGAGAATTTCTTGAGATTCTCAGAATGTATATTTTTTTTTGAATGATGAGAAGTTAGGTTCTTCTGCCTCCGGACAAGTTTGAGTGAAGATATCAATCCCAGGTGATTCCAAGAGAGGAAAATTGTGTAGCGGACTTTTGAGGAACTGTGCATGTTTGGTTTCAACAATAGCACCAGATGAGTTGAGGATCAAATAAGAATGAAAAACGGGATTGAACCCAACTAAAATCACTTCCAATCCTTTCTCATTGAATTTTCTTCCTTTTTGTAGTCTATTTGCCAGGTAAATGACAGAAGATCCTACAGGTTTGAGATAATTAGTGGGGGGCTTCTTGATAAACATAAGTTCCCAAGGGGATTGGTCATTACCTTCCCTGGGGACTTGATTAAGCATGAAGCAACAGCTTCGAACTACTATGTGCCAATAGCACTTATTCAATTGAGATGAAGAGAATGTCGCGCGGGCTTACTCTATGATTGTCTGGTTGGCTTGCTCCGCTCGACCGTTATGTTAAGAGTGATATGGTTCTGATGTTAGGAGTTTGATATGTTTGTTCTTGGCAAATTCTTTCAAGGTAGTGTTAGTGAACTCGGTTCCTTTGTCTGAAAAGATGTTGGTGGGGTAATATTTTAGCCGTTTGTACTCTGTTTTGAGAATATTGATGATGACACTGGGAGTTTCTTCTTTATATTGAAGAGGAAAAGCTGCCAGATAACCCATAAAATTATCCACTAGAGTCAGGACGTATTTATGACCAGCTTTAGACTGAGGAGTAACTTGACTGATCAAATCTAGATGTATTCGTTCAAGTGGTTTTGATGCGGGTGACAAGAAGCCTGAGAACGGACCTTGCGTGATTTTACTTCTTACGCAACCGTCACATTGGAACTTATCTAATTTGTCTTTTGAGTATTGATCTTTGAGAATTTATTTAAGCGTGGAGATTGAAGCGTGTCCATATGTCTTATGGAGATTGGACAGTGACTGAGATTGAGTAGAAGTAGTCGTGGATGATTGATTGGATAGATTAACCAACAGGTTACTTCAAGCAGTTTGAGGCTTCTCTATTACAAATAGACTATCTCGAATTAGACCTCTAAGAACCATTTCATTGTCTTGTGTGATGAAGAATCGTTCTTGCCTTTGAGAGAGACTACATCCCTTCTTTGCAAGAAGACCAGGGCTAATTAAATTGATTAAAATATCTGGAATGTACAGCCATCCTTTGAGTGTAATGACAGAATCCTTCCACTCAAGTTGAACGGTACCAGTTCCTTGTATCTTAATATTTGTCTCCAACTTGCCTGTTTTGATTTCCTCTGCTTCATCTTGTAGATCTATAGAGGTGAAGTACTTGAGATCATTAAAAATGTTTATGTTCGCACCAGAATCAAGGAGAAGATTTGGTGTGCTGTCTGCATTAATCCAGAGAGTTAATAGTGCATGATAATTGATTGTGGGTGTCTTTTTTGTCCTATTCTTCCACTCATTTTGCTGTTTGACCCACCATCCGGGAGCGATTTGGGGATGAAGATGAAAACAAGAAGATTCCAGATGGGGGGCATTTAGATCGTGAAAGCCTTCTTTACATCTAATGTGGATCTTCCTATCTTCTTAATTGGATTTGTTTTTGAAAGTAACTAATGAGACATCAGTTGTAGATTTTCCAGTCTTAACTTGTGCCTTACGCTTGTTATTGTATTGGGTTAGATGGTCGAATATAACTTCTACAGTTATCAACTTCTTGCCGTGCATGATTTGTTGTTTCAAATTCTCTAGGGTTGGAGGAAATTTGAATAGTATTAGGTAGGCCACTATGTTGCTTGGTAGATCTAACCCTACATCTGTCATACAAGTAAGAGATTTTTGAATGTCCATTATAAATCCTTTGATGGCAAGTTCATTGAATGGGGCGTGAAGAAACTGGTTGAAAATGCGTGCTCAATTTGCTGTCTCGGATGAGGCAAACCTACGAGTTATTTCATTCCAAAATAGTTTAGAAGATGTGATATTTGAGGCGTTAACAACATTTTCATGGGTAGTAGCGTCGAGTTTGGATAGGATTATTGCTTGGATTCCTCGATCTTGTCTAGTAGGCAGTTGTCCTGCATTCTTAGTCATAATATCCTTGATATCCTTGAGATCAAACAGCATTAACATTTTATCACGCCAGATAGAGTAGTTGTCTTCGTTTAGAGGAGGAATAGCATTGACAGAAGCTTTGGGAGAAACCTGGTGAAAATAATTGTTTGCTCCTGCTGGTTTGTTCATTTTTGATGGTGCAGAGTTGTCCTTTGTCTTTTAACTGTGATAAGATTTGAATGCAATTTCTCTGAACAGAAAAACAGCAGACTGTAGACAACAAGTTAGACTCTTGATAGATCAAATAAGAATTGAGAGAAAGAAGGGAAAAGTGAGAGGACCAGCAGCTTTGATTTATTCAGCAAATAAGACAAAGATTAGACAGCATAGGGTTTTGGAAGAGTGGAAGCTGGAAGAGTTCAGACGTAGAAGATGGAGGCTACAACTTAAGTGAGGTTGTCAGAGAGATCATGTTAAGACGGTGTTGAGGATTGGATTCTTACCAGGCAGAGGTTATTTCACAAAGAGACAAGTAGGATAGGAGAGTTGGATTGAGATGGATTTGATTAGAGAAGAGTTCATCAAGCGTGGAGGAGAGAGTTCATCAAGCAAGGAGGTACAAGAGAGATTATGAGAAGAAAAGATATAAAAAGAATAAAAAGAATAAATAGAAAAAAGAACAACCATCAAGAGATGGAAGAGATCTTGCAGAAGGAGAAGATATATTAGAATCCGCAGTAGTTGACCAAGCCAGGAGTTCACCCGGGTCACCCGGTAAAGTAAGAAGACCCGGGTGATACAGACATGTCACGCGGACTTGCCTCAGTTCATTGAACAGAGAACACGGGATAAGATACCTCTACAATCTCAACACTTTCCTTTTTTTTCTTTAAGGAACTTTCTGATTTTTCCTTTCCCTTTGTCAGGATCAGATTCCACAGGTATGTCTGGTGGAGGGATTTTCTCTCCTTCTTGTGGGTGAAAGTGTTTTATTAGGCTTACTCGGAATACTGGGTGTTCGCTGGAAGGTTCAAAACTCAGGATCATTTCTAAAGCATTCTTTCCATGAAGCTTCTTATTAGTGAATTTTTCCACAGAGGCAGGTCTCATTTTTCTTTTTCCTGAAATTTTGTTAAAATTAGTAGTAGAGGTTAGGACTTTATCTCAAATTTTAAAATCAGTTTCTTAATGTGTCCTGTTCCATCTCTGTTGATTATACTTAACAGCCTCTTCAACACATTTAGTAGAATGTTCATTGGCTATGTCTATCATTTTTTTAAATTCTACTGAGGTAGGATGTATATTGAACATGTTATGATTAAGATTATCTTTGGTTAGCTTGGTTTTCCATCCTCTTCCTAGGAAATAGGGAATTTCTTCGGTGTTAGAATGTTTTTGCTGTTGTAAGCCATTTCTAAGGCAGATAAAAGACTAACCCAGTCATGGAAATATCCATCTGTGTTTTTGTATTTTATTCCAAAGGAGCAGAATCATCTGAGAATTTCTTCTAGAATCTGTGTAATTTTTACATCTAATCTCTCATTTTGGGGATGATAAGCTGTGGAGAAATTTAAGGTATTTCCTAACATATCATGAAGATTTCTCCAGAATTCAGAGGTTAACTTGGGGTCTCTATCACTTAGAATAATCTTTGGGACTCCTACATCTGCAATGAGCCTGTTACAGAACAGTAGGGATACTTCCATAGCATTATCACCTTTGTGGTTTGGTAAGAATTTATCTTTCTTGGTGAATTTGTGCACTATCACTAATTACTGAGTTGTAAGAGTCAGCGCCTCCTGGAGGTAATCCTGTGAGAAAGTGCATTTTGATGATTTCCCATCTATTGTTGGGTTCACAGATCTTCTATAATAAGCCAAACCTCTTTCCAGTTGTTTGTTAGATTATTGGCAATTTTGACATCAAGAAACTTATTTTATGGTGGAGTATCTCCAATTAATCCACCAGGCTGTTTGCTTGACCTTTTCTAAATTCCTATCAGTAAATAGTTGTCCAGAGGAACAGTTATCATGGCATTCAGCTAGGATATGTTTGATATGTTTCTCATTGGTTAAGACTAGGACACTGGAGTTTTTATGCCTATAATATACTAATCCATCCCATAAAGTAAATCTTCCAGCTTTATATGTTTTCAATAGTGGTTCAGGCAAGCTTTTGATTATTTCAGATGGAGGGTTAGTGATTTCCATAATAGAGATCAAGGTTCTCAGACTTGGACTGTAAGTTTTCCTAATGGATTCAAATTAAAATTCATCTAATTCACAGATATGTATCCCAGTAATTGGAGCTTCAAGATTAAGCAATTTTATGTTGGGTATGGGAAAAATTGGGTCATGAGAAGGGTTACTAGGATCATTTGGTAAGGCATTCCTCCTCAAGAGTTAAGCATTTTTGTCTTTGCTTCCAGCTGGGTGAGCTATATTCATCTGTCCTCCATACTGCTTGATAGCTATCTGCCATCTCAACATATCCCTTCTACGATTTTTCATGTTCATTAAAGTTCTAACAGCATTGCAATCAGTGATGACCACAAAGTTAGTGCCTTCTGTTAAAATATGGATGCACTCAGGTAATGTGCATATTGGTGTGTAATCCAAATGGGATGCAAAAATGGGGCTACATGGCCCATTGGACATTACATGGGCCATGTGGGCCTATGTGGATGTTTTTGGTTTTGGGAATTTGGACGCCAAAACACGTTTTCCAAGTCAATTGGGACACAGGCCTTGATGGGCCTGTCAGGTTGGATGGGCCACCTTAGCCAGATGGGCTTATCTGGGAATTTATGGGCCCAAGGATTATTATCGACATACTTGGCCAGATGGGCTGGCCCGCCAAAGAATGTTTTTTAGGGACATTGGGCCCTGGAAGCCCATTGGGGCCGCCCCCTGCATTGCAGCCTGCTTGTGGCCGCTTGTTTCTCACCTGGGGCCTGTTGTGGAGCCCAACAGTCCGCGCGTGGCCGTTGTAGGGGGCAGGGGACTCCATTTGGAGTCCCCCCACTTGCTGTGTGCAGGGCCGCAGCCCCGGTTGCGCCATCTGGCTGGTCAAGGCCGCCGGGGTGGGTCATGGCCGCGGGGGCTGGTGGCTCCTGCCTCCGTCCCTCCCCTTGCTTCGTCGTGAGGGGGAGGGAGGATGGCTGGTCCCTCCTCTACCATACAGGCCAGCAAGTGTGGTGTTGTTATATAGTCTTGAATTGGGAACTGCACCGCGGTTGGCCCGCTTAGCATTTGGTAGGTCAGGCTCAGGACTTGAATGCGCACAGTCTCAGCAGTGGCTGCAGTGGGCTCAACAGTAGGCACTGCGGGGCTTGACATACTTGGTATGGGTTGGGCTTGATTGGATGTGGCAGGCCGCAACCCGCTTGGACATTACAGACCCAAGAATGGAGCTGGCCCAACCAGTTTTGTACGCAGCTAGTTTGGGGAGGTAGGGCGGGGCGATTGGGGCTATGGGCTTGGGGCAGGAAATAACGCGGCGCGCAAGGCAGATACGGAAAAGGGGGGGGCTCCAAGTATGGTGCGCTGGAGGGCCGCGTCATGAGAAGGACAAACTGGATGTAAGTTACATTAAGTGGGCAGGGAATGGGTTAGGGTTAGGCTAGGGTTCTGGGCTAAGGTTTTCTTTTACATTTTTTGTTGGGCTTTCATTGAGCTTGTACTGGGGGTAGGTTTGAGAGTGAGGGCATAAAGTCCAGGCTCTCAAACCCAGCTCTTAGGATTATATATCATTGGATTGGAGTTGCAAGGAATGGAAAAGGGCAGGCAAGAGGATGGATTGAGGGATTGAAGGATTAAAGGATACTGAAAGGAAAGTAAATTCATCTCTTTATCTCTCTCTCCCTCTCTCTCTACTGGAGAATCTTTATTCTTACAGACCCTAGGACCATTGATTCCGGAACTCAAGGATAACTAGGGGAATATGACCCTTGTGGCTTCCACATCTGGGGGTCTGTCCAGGAACTTCTTTTGTCTCAAGTCTCTCAAAGGTACTCAAGATGCTACCAGCAGGTGCTTCTCCTTCTTCTTCCTCCTCCCGCCATCTCCTCATTGACCCAAAGGATTACCCTCACATTTGATTCAACACCGCGGATTTGGAGTGATTCATCTCACAATATGAAGTGATTGCAGACTCCAAAGGTGCATTGGATTCCAACAAGGCCCACCATGTTGTCCTGTTCATCGTGGACACAGGAGAACTTTGGAACGTGGAAGAGATGGAAGGCTACCAGAACCTGGATTGGCCAAAACTGAAGGGGGACATGTTGGCAAGATGGGGAAGCACAATCCTTCTTTTTGGGAAGGCAATTTTAAACAATCCACGGCGGGGGAAGGTGCGCGCGGAGGGGTCTGGTTGCAAGCAGAATTGGATTATGAGGCAGGCGCAGATGGCAGGGTCCGGTTGCAAGCGTAATTGGATTACAAGGCAGGCGCGCATGGCAGGGTCCGGTCACAAGCAGGATTGGATTACGCGGAATTGGATGACAATGCAACGTGTGCCCCGGCCCCACTGCCGGCAACCATCCCTTGGGTTAGTGAACTTGCAGACTTGTCAATGGATCTTGGAATCTATTTGAAGGATCTTCAGCTCCCTAGTGCGCCAGTGCCCCGGGTGTGCATTTATGGTGAAGAAAGCGGCTATTGGCGGTTGGGATGGGAGAACCAGACAAGACAATGGATTCAAACGCGGGATCGGTTTCCCTAGCGGAGACAGGATATGCCTTGGGAAAGTTGGTCTTGGCAGAGTTGGATCAGCAAGTTGCTATGAAGCAAGCAAGGATGAGGGAATGGAAATGGGATATTGTGCATGGCTTGGGCATTGATGGGTGGCAGAAAAGTTTTGTGGAGAAGAGGATGGGAGTAGATATTGTGTGCAGCTTGGGGACCAATGAACGGTGGAAGGGTGTTGCAGAGAGGATAGGAGCCGTGGCGGAAGGAGCAGGCCAGTATTTGGATGATTGCAACTGGAGTTGGACCCCTTGGAAGGCGGAGTGGATGGATGTAGAATGGAAGTACGCGGAGCACGGGGAATGCAGAATGGGTGGGACAAAGGTGGGCCTGTTGCCATCATGGCTAGCGGAGATTTTGGCATTGGTGCAATGTAAATGCGCGGCAGGGCTTCAATGCAATAACTGGTGAGAAGAAAGTTGCAATTGCAAGGGCTTTGGTAATGGAAGGGACGCCTGGAGGGAAGGTTGAGAAAATGGCCAGTGGACACAACCCGCGTGGTATTAGATGAGGCCACCTGTCTCTCTCTCTCCTGGAGGAGTGGAATATTGAAAATTGCTGGGGAAAGCTGCCAAGGTGGGCGGCACTAGGGAAGAAGGGTAAACCTGATTTGGTGAGGGTGGGATCTAGCAGGTTCACAGCCGGTGTGGAAACTAAGCGGGTAACACCCCTGAAGTCATCCTTGAGTTCCGGAAGTTATTGATCAAAGCGTCTGTAAGGAGATTGGATGCAGCTGGTCAAGAGAGAGAGAGTGAGAGGGAGAGAGCGATAGAGCAATAATAAGATGAATCCCTTTCCAATCCAATGCCATAAAAAGTGATAACCTAAAGTGCAGTCCAGTCCCTGAAGTGAAGTGAAGTAAAGTGAAGTGATTCCCCCCTTCCCGTTCTCTATCATAAGATGCCCCTACAACCCGGAGTTGAGAGAAAAGTATTTAAGTCCTCCCTCTCAACCCTAACCTAAGTACAACCACAAGTAAGCAAGAATGATGAAATACAACCCCTAAGCACAGAACCCTAGCCCAATCCTACCTCTACATCCCTTGCCCCATAACCCATGCCCCTCAATATTGATGTATGCCCCGCTCGCCCGCCCGCGCGCGTCCGCCTGACAACCCGTTCCAGGTATCCGGGGCGTACCCGCGTGACCCAATCCGCGCGTCTTGCGATGCGCGGTCCAATCCGTGCAAGCTTTCTGATCCGCGCAAGCCTTCCAATCCGCGCAAGATTTCCAATCCGCGCAAGCTTTCCAATCCGCACAAGCTTTCCAATCTGCGCAAGCTTTCCAATCCGCGCAAGCTTTCCAATCCATGCAAGCTTTCCAATCTGCGCAAGCTTTCCAATCCGCGCAAGCTTTCCAATCCACGCAAGCTTTCAAATCCGCGCAAGCTTTCCAATCCGTGCAAGCTTTCCGATCCGCGCGAGCCTTCCGATCTGCGCAAGCTTTCTGGTCCCCGCAATCCGTCGTTTCACATCTCCAGGTGCTGAGCCCGACCCGACCGCTGCTGGTTCTAGCTGACTGCTGCTGAGCCCGCAGAGCGGCTAGCTGCGGCAAGGCCCTGCCGATTTGCTGAGAGCGCCTCCCGCAGCCCTTTCCCAACTCGCGTCCATAAAAGAGCACCACACCGGGACAACTTGACACCCCAGAATGTTTGTTTTATTATTTCTTTGATTTGATTGGGTTCTTGGATTGGTGCTGGCTTTTGGTTGTAAAATTTCAAGAAAGCGGGCGCGCCGCAATGCTGGGTAGGTATATGCAAGGAAAATCCCCGCGGAGGAAACAAAAGGTGGAGCAGAAAGCGGGACAAGGAAGTGGGACAAGGAGTGCTTCAAAAAAAAACTCTTTCTTTCCTTTTCTTTTACTTTTCCTCTTGTTCTCTGGGTATGTTTCTCTGTTTTTTTTTTCTCTATTGATGGGCATAATGGGATGAAAGTATGGTTGTTTTAATGTGGGAAAAGCTTTACTTGGTGAGAAGGTGTCCTAGCCATTTCACATCCGGAATAACCAGGCACCCCAGAATGTTTGTTTTCCTTATTATCTCTCTCTCTCTTGGATGATTGTGTGTGCGCGCTGGCGGCTTGTCTGTTTATCTTTTGTAAAAAGGGTACGGTGAACTGTGTGGCAGCTCTTCTGGGGAGGTTCAGGTACCTTCCAGGGAACATTGGCAACTCAGGAGGCCCACACGCAGAGTTTTCTCTCACTCTCATTCATGGTGCAGGGACGCAGATCTTTTTCTCACTCACTTGCTCAGGGAGTGGGTTTTTCTCACAGGATAACTAGCTTGGAAGGGAATGCATTCACGGGAAGCATGCATCTCTGTAGAATTAAGGAAGGCGTGGATACATGTAATGGAGAAGGAAAAAAAAAGGGGGGAAAGGCGTCTACACCATTCTCATCATCTCCTCAATTTCTGCCTGTGAAGATGCCAGTAATGTCCCAAATTTCCCCAGGAGCTTGCATTGGGAATCCTAGGATTGTGCGCCGGGAGCCACAAGCAAAGCTTGAAGCATTGAGGTTGACCTTTTGGCAAAGCTGTCAAAGTTGGCCGCCAAGAAGGCCATCATGGTGGGGATCTCTGGGATCTTGGGTGGGCTTGGGAGAGGGGAGGCAGGCCCTTTGGAAGGACTGCTTGGAGGGCTTGATCCAAGAGGAGGCCACAACGCAATGACTATGGGGGATGGTGGCAGCAGAGGAGTGACACACGGAGTTGAGGCCTTTTGTCCAAGTCCAAAAAATTGTGGGAATCAGGTTTGGGAGCCAGAGTAGGAGCCAGAGCGGGAGCCAGAGTTGGGGCCAGAGGGGGGGGCACGCATTTTCTAAGGATTTCCTTGATGCGCGGATCCCTTGCACCTTGGGTAACCCAGACTCAATCTTCCCAGTATTGATGAGTGGCCTGGTATGCTGCAAAAGTTGGGAAATACTCCTTCTGGGGTGGTACCGCACAGCAGAGTGACAAGGTAGAGTTGGGGGCCTTGCTCAGAGGAGCACGGCGGCAAGGAAAGCCAGGCGTAGTCCACAAATCTACCAAAACTGTATTTTCATCTAAAACCATGAATGGATCCGGACAAGCCCTCTTGCGCGGCCAGGGGCAAGAACCAGATTGAGGAGGGGCCCCAGGCATTCCTTTGCTAAGAGAACAGCCGCTATTGCCGCAAGAACAGGTGGTGCACGCACCGCAACCAGGGACAATTGAGCACATGTTCCCGTTTTGAGCGCAGAACTTGCAGGTTATAATGGCAGTGAAGGAGGAAGGGTGGTGTTAGGAGAGGAGAGCGCGTGGGAAAAGTTTGTGGGTGTGGGAAGGGAGCGCAGGAACGGTTGAGGTAGAAATTGGAAGACCTCTGGGGACAGAACTCAAGTTGGGGGGGATGTGATGTCATTAAATATTCTTGGATTGGGAACAGCACCCTTGTTGGCGCGCTCAGCATTTGGTAGGTCAGGCTCATCACTTGGATGCGCGCGGCCTCAGCAGTGGCTTCTGCGGCCTCAGCAGAAGTCTCAGAGGGCTCAGCAGTAGGAACCGTGGGGCTTGGCATACTGCTTGGACATTACAGAACCAAGAAAGGAGCTGGCTCAACCAGGTTTGCGGGCAGCTAGTTTGGGGAGGTAGGGCGGGTCAATTAGGGCTATGGGAACGGGCCAGGAGCGGGAAAGCGCGGGCCAACCCGCAGGGCAGGAAACTATGTGGCGCGCAAGGAGGATACAGAAAAGTGGGGGTCTCTGAGTAGGGAGCAGAAGAGGGCCGCTTCATGAGAAGGACAAACTGGATGTAAGTAGCAGTAAGCGGGCAGGTAATGGGTTAGGGTTAGGCTAGGGTTCTAGGCTTAGGTTTTCTTTTACATTTCTTTTTGGGGTCTCATTGTGCTTTTACTTAGGTTAGGGTTGAGAGTGGGGGCATAAAGTCCGCACTCTCAAACCCAGCTCTTTTTATAATATATCATCAGATTGGGCAAGGTGGGAGGGGACTTGATCACCCCCCCCCACCTCAAGCTAATTAAACTAGGACCAGGCCAGTGTGGTGGTTATTTATATACACGGAGGCAAGTGGGCACACCACTTGACATTTGACTTGGAGAAGCTCAGCTTTTGGTAGAAGTTGGCAGTACAATAGGCTCAGAGAAGCGCATTGGCAGACTGTCTATTGCAGAGTACAATAGCTGAGGGCTTGGAATAGGTGCGGCGCATGCCTCTTGCAGGCACAATGATAAGAATGGGCTTAATTTTTTGCCTTTTGCAGAAATTGCGCATTCAAAAAAAACTTTCCCTCCACGGCAGTGGGTTTACTAATGCAGAAGCAAGTGATCAAAGCTAAGAAGTATGGATTAGGCCAATTATGGGATAAGCACCAAGATTGAGCAGCGCTGTGTGGCAATTAAAGCTAAAGTTGAGGAGGCGGCATGCAAATTTTTGGGGATTCATAGTTATTCCACATGCAGGATTTGGACTGATCCGCTAGGGAAGATTGAGGAGAATCTTTTGTTAGTAATGCATCAGCACGACTCAACTGTTAGGGGGAATTGGCAACAGGATCACCAAATCTACTGCAAATCATTGGATTGGGTAAGGATTGGACTATTGCTAAGGGGGATCAGTGAAAACACACGGAGGTCATGCAAAAAGTGGTCTTTCATTAGCATTTCACATTCCTTTTTTGGAGTAGAAAAGATGGGTCAGTGCAGAATGCATGGAGAAAAGTGGGGTCTTTCATTTGCAGCTTGCATTCTTTTGTTGTATATATAAGGAAGCCTTTCTTTAGTTGTAGAGTGGGGAGTTTATATATCATCATGGATCAAACCATCATTGTATTTTACCATTATTGGAGAATATCATGGCAAATTATAGTTTTTATTCTTTTCTTCCATTATTTTGGAGTGTAGTTACCAGCAAGATTTCCCGGAGGTCATATTTAGGAAAATAGTTCAATTGCAGAGCTTGTTGGGGATTCCATCTTTTTTATTTACTATTTTTTCATTAGGGGGTATCAAAGTTAACCAAACCCGCCATTTTTTAATGGCGGGTTTCAACCCAAAGCCGCCATTTCAAACCCGCCATTAAAAATCAAAAAAAACCACTTATTTCATATCAGACGTGTCAAAGTTAACCTGAAATAAGTGGGTTTTTTCAAATAAAGTATTTAAATGCTTCCACCACCTGTCCGCCTCATACACCCCTGTCTTCCCACCTCCTTCTACCTCCGACCTCATTGGAAAATTTTTTACCCCCACCCTCATCATAAAATTGATTGACCACTCTCATCACTTTATTGCTCTCATCACTTGATCACTCTCATCCACTTCATTACTCTCAAAACTTCATTGCTCTTAAAACTTCATCACTCTCATCACTTAACCGCTCTCATCACTTGATCACTCTCATCTACTTTATCGCTCTCAAAACTTCATCACTCTCATCACTTAACCGCTCTCATCACTTGATCACTCTCATCCACTTTATTGCTCTCAAAACTTCACCACTCTCATCACTTTATTGCTCTCATCACTTGCGTAGCCCAAACTCTTTCAAATGGCCCCTCAGCAAACCTCCCCCCACAAGTCCAACACACCCAAGAGAACATCGCCAAGGACTTCCACAACAAACAATCCTCCCCCATCAGCTTCCAAGGGCTCAAGTAAGCTCAAGAGAGCTGCTCACATCATCCTGGTAAACTGGCTGAAAAATCCCTCCAACTATGATGCCTGCTTTGGATCCAACAACGAAACACGTGTTGGCCGACCTCAATCCTCTAAGGTCAATGGTTATCTCCTGATGGCCAATGAACTCAAGAACAAAACAAAAGGTAGGCTGGATCTGTCATCCAAACAGATGAGGGAGCATTTCAAAACATATCGAGCCAAGTACAAAAAGGCCCACTCCATGTCTATCTCCACTGGCTTTGGTATCACCAACTTGGACAAAGCCAAAGGAATCAACTCAGTGGTTGATAAGTTGGACTCCATTTGTCCTTTTGATATTCAAATGGATGAAATCTTTGGAAAGAAGGCCAACATCACCCCCCTAGCTGCTTTTGATGCCCAACAATCCGATTCCGTTGATGCCGAGGACTTGGCTGGGGATGCTCAGCCTACCAACGGGGACCTTGATCAAACCTTGGCCTTGGAGTGGCCCCCATCTGATGACGAGGAGGATATTCAAACACAATTGGCTCCAATCACTTCTACTTTGGTATTGATTGATCAGTCAATCCCGACCTTGGACCCCTCACTTCCTTCTTTTGATTGCTCTCTTCCTGGGGCAGAAAAACTGGAGAACTTGCCCAATGAGGAGGATGTTATTCCTGGATCACCTTTGCCATCAACATTGGCTCAAGTAAGGAACTAAATTGTTTTTGATTCTGTCTGGTTGCTCCTGGCTGATTTACATTGTAAAAAAACAGGCTCATCCATTTTTGATTGGCCAAAAACTCAAGCCAATGGGGCCTCCCACATCGGCTTCAAATACTAGTGAGGACTTTCAGACTCAAACCTCCTCTGCCAAGGGTAAGCAAAAGGCCTCCAATTCCATCAATGTCAACCCCAAAAGTCATCAAAAGAGGAGAAACACTTCCAGTTTTTTGGGCTTTGAAGAAATCATGGATAAGCAAGATTCATGTAAGTTGATTGATTCAATATACTTGCTTTCAAAATCATGCTCATTGCCATTCCCCTCCAAAAAACAGTGAAATCACAAATTGAATCAGATAAACTTCAGTTTGAAAAGCAAAAGTGGGATCGTCAACTGGCCATGGATGGTCAAAAGCAGCAAGCCGAGACTTTGGGTAATCAACAAAAATTGGATGCTGAGTGGAGGTTGAAACAAGCTGAGCTAGAGTTTCAAAAAGAGGAAAAGGAGAAGGATTGGAAGCAAGTGCAACTGGAAAAGGAGAGGGAACAACGGGCAAACAAAAAAAGGATAAGGTATCAGTAGCTTTGGCTTGCATTGGCAGTGGTAGATTGGTAGAAGAAATACAGCAGATTACTCAAATGCTGGGCTTGTAAATATATTTGCATGGATGAAAGAAAAAAAAATTATTTTTTACTACAACAACGTTTGAGAGCATTCTTAACCCCACCAATATACAAATCTTTTTTGTTTTTATTGATATTTTTTTCTCTAGAGTAAATTTGGCCTTTTTTCATGTACCTACAAGTGCTCTGAGTTTTTTTATTAATTTGGATTGACATGGCCATTCTGGTATGGGTTTCTGTGTCCACAGCTGGAAAGGTACAGTGCTTGTACTTGTTAGCCGCCCAAACCATTTTGACTATACCTTTTTGCTTGAAATCAATTCCAAAGCCAAGGTCAGGAACAACAAATTGACCGTCCAAAACTTGATATTCATCCGTATCTTCAATAAGTCGACCATTTGATTTTTTGGTTGGGACCACAAGTAAAAAGGAATAGCCAGAGATGTTGCCTTTGTCAATATGAGGAGAATTGTAAAAAGAATCCGAGGTGAAAGTGAGGTGTGGGGAGCAATCAAAAGTTGTAGGCTTGGAACCAAATTCCAACAAAGAGAAAGAGGGGATGTTGCTGTCCTTCATGGTATCACGGTTTGATTCAAAGGCAAGTTTGGCCAAATTACAAAACATTTGTCCTAAAATTCAGGATACTTTGTTGGCCTTCAAGTTGAGGACAGCGTACTCTTGAGGAGAAGATCTAATGGATGATTTCTTCACATAACTTCTGAATAACTCCAAAGGGTTCATCGATTTTTGCCAACCAATTGCCCACAATTTTCCACCCCAAGATCTTGAGGGACCAACCGGGTTGACAAATTTTTTTGAACTGTGAAGGAATGTTGTCACAAAGTTGATATCTTTCTTATCTTGCTCAGATAGTCAATCCAAAGGCACAAATTAAATGACGGCAACAAGAGCATGGTGATCAGATTGGTCGAGAACAATAACTTTTCCATGGTGGAAAAAGTGGAAAGCCCCAATTGTCTGTTTTGCTTGCTTAAATTCTTCCTGGGTGGGTTTTCGAGGGTTGTTTTTTTTCAGCCATGATAGCAGGGTACAGATCCAAAGGGCATAGCTTTCGTCTAGACCAGGCAAACTTTTCCTTGATCAATTCATCAGTCACTTCCAAACAAATTTCCGAATCCCTCATTTGAGCCCTCCTTTTTCTACGATTCCTCTGCTTGCCACCTCTCTTTATGTTTTTCATACCATCTCCTTCCATCTTTCTCCCTCCCAGGCACTTGCTGCACCCAAGGTGAGGATCAAGGTGAAATTTGAATGGATGTATAAAATTTTGAGTTTGGTAGGCATTGAAGGAATCGATATCAAAAAAGGGGTTGGACAAACAAAAAGACTGGTCAAACAAATAAAAAAAAAAAAATGTCAGCAACGTTCTCATTATGCAGACGGTGGGATTAAAAAAATAAAAAAGAGATGAAAATCAAAGATTCCTCTGCTTGCCACCTCTCTTTATGTTTTTGATACCATCTCCTTCCGTCTTTCTCCCTCCCAGGCACTTGCTGCACCCAAGGTTAGGATCAAGGTGAAATTTGGATGGATGTATAACATTTTGAGTTTGGTGGCCAGTGAAGGAATTGATAGATATCAAAAGAATAGAATTAGATGGGGAGGAGTGGTAATGATGAGGAGCCGCAGCCAGCATCATACTAGGCGAACCAGACTGTCCCAGGACGTAGCTTGGTTGGCGTAAGACTTGAGAGAATGTGTTCTGGCTGAGCTTGAAAACCTAAAAAAAAAAAAAAAAAAAAAAAAAAAAAAAAAAAAAAAAAAAAAAAAAAAAAAAAACAACGGGGAAGTCAGTTCCTGTACCCTACAAAAACCCTGCATTGATTGGACCAAACAATTGGCCAATTGATCAACCCATCAATTGCAAATTGATTGCCCAATGGATTGCAAATCAATTGGGCAATCAATTGGCAATCAATTGCTCGATTGATTGCGAATTGATCAAGCAATTGATTGCGAATTGATTGAGCAATTGATTGCGAATTTATTGAGCAATCGATTGCGAATTGATTGAGCAATCAATTGCGAATCGATTTCTTGATTGATGAGAGGAGAAATTGGAGGAGGGGAGGGGCTCACCTTGAGGGATTGACCTTGAGGGATTGACCAAGGGATCCAGGGGGGGACTACAGGTTGAATGATCAAAGGATCAGCAACTGGTGAGGGGAAGGAAGAGGAAGAGCGTGGAGGGGGCTTACCAAATTAGGAGGAGGGGATTCAGTGAGTGAGGTGAGATGAGGTGGTGGTGATGAGTGAGGTGGTTTGGTGAGGAGGAGGCAGGGTTTGACCGGTGAGTGAGTGGGATGGATCCAGGGGGGGACTAAAGGTTGAATGATCAAAGGATCAGCAACTGGTGAGGGGAAGGAGAAGGAAGAGGGTGGAGGGGGCTTACCAGGATTAGGAGGAGGGGATTCAGTGATTGAGGTGAGATGAGGTGGTGGTGGTGAGTAAGGTGGTGGTGATGACTGAGGTGGTTTGGTGAGGAGGAGGCAGGGTTTGACCGCTGAGTGAGTGGGGTGAGGTTGAAGGGGTTGAGTGTTGAGGGGGAGGGGGGTGGCATTTGGTGAGTGGCAGGGTTTGAGGTGGAGGTGTTTTCTGGATTCAAGTCCATTAAAAAAAAAAATAAAAAAAAACTCAGCCTATGAATCTTGGGTGAACAACCAAAACCAAAAAAATAGGGTGAAGGGAATTTTTGCCAATTTCAAAATCAAATATTACTCATCAAAGCAAGCAAGGGTGAGAGGAAGAATCCGCTCTATCATAGAAGAAGATGAGGGACCAGATGAGACAGGGATGACTTGAGGCGGATCAGGAATATCATCTTGGAATATTTGTCCCATTCATCTTTGATGTCAGCCAAAAGGTTGTGAAGGATTACACAAGTGATAATCCAGCTGATGAGGAACCTCATATCTTTGGAACATTGGAGCTGGTTTTGCATCTCCCATAAGCTGGCCCATCTTCCTTTCAGAATTCCTATGGCATGCTCAATCCAAACTCGTGATTGGGCAAGATGATAGTTAAAATTGGTTTTTCCTTGATCATTGGACAAAACATTCCGGTATGCTGGAACTACATATTTCCCACTAGCATAAGCCAAATCGGCCAGAAGTTATTGATCTTGGTCAAAGTAGATCTCTGGTTGTTGGGCAATCCACATCCAATTGAAAACATATGAATCATGACAAGAACCTGGAAGGCCAGCATGGAGGGAGATGAACTTCTTGTTGTTATTGCAAACAAGTTGTAGTGCCACGGAGTATCTAAAAAAAGATATGGAACATATTTGGTCAGTGTGTGATCCAAAGTTTTATCATAGCAATTGGAAAAGAAATGAATCAATTGCCTTTTTTTACAATCAAAATAGTGGTTTCCATCTAGGTTGGGTTTTTGACTCAAGGGGATGGTGGTTCCATCAACAAAACCAATGCAACCAGGAAAGCCTTCTGTCTACATTACTTGAGATATCTCCTTGCGTTCTTCTTTGGTTGGCCATGAAAGGACCAAGCAACGGAAAGATAGGATAGCAATCATGACTCTTTTGGTGTATAAGTCAATGCTTCCGTAACTGACTGAGAATAGATTTTTCAATTGATGGATTGCTGCTCCATTTCCATTTGACCCCAATCTACAAAGAGCAACGGAAAGTTGGATGGCTGGATCGCGTTGAGGATTGCAAGAATTGTTCTGGAAGATGTGGTGGTCTTCAATCATTTCCAAAAGTTTCATGAAAGAAGGCAACAAAGTTTGGAACAGTTGCTGGAAGCTTAAGTCAGGGATGAGATGAAGCTTTTGCCTTTCATACATAGGGTTATGGAGAGTGTGTATTCTTGGAACCATGTATTGCTTTGCCAACAGAGAATTCAAAGCTAACCAAGTTGATTCCAAATCGGAGTCTGAATCAGAGTCTGAATGGGAGTCAAACAGTAGCAAAAGTTCAGTCAGCTTTTTTGTGTTTTCAACTTGCTGGCGGGATGTTTGATTGGACATGTTGAGAAAGGTGGTGAGTGATGTGGGGTGATGAGATGATTATGGGATTTGTGTGAAGATGGGTATGTGAAGTTATGTGAAAAAAGATAGAGAGGTGTGTGATGCAATGGATATGGGACCGGTATGGATTTGCTGATGTGGATGTGTGTTTTTGATGTGATGGATGGTGGATGGATGATGATGCATAAATGGCAGGTTTAATGGCGTGTTTGATGATTGAAATCCGCCATTATCATGAAACACACCATTTTGAAATACACCAGTTAGGGGGTATGTGTATTTCAGAAACCTGCCATTAAAAATGGCGGGTTTTGTCAAAAAAAATGGCGGGTTTCTAATGGCGGGTTTGCTAACTTTGATACGCCCTATTGTCAGTAGGCTTTAGTGGTCTCCAGCTTGAGTGTGGAAGCAGATTTTGATTAGGAATTGCAGAGGTAAAGGAGTGTGACTCAAGGGCTAGTGGGCTTTCTGGAAATTGAAGCGTGATTTTTGCCAAGAACTTAATATTTTTGCGGTTAATTTACCTAAAACACAATCTCTTTCAGAAAATTGGGGGTCTTGCCAGGTAAGTTCATTCTCTGTTATAATAACTGGTACCGTCTGCAGAGAAATATTTTTTATATTTTTTATTATTCTTTTAATAACAAGATGATTGGAGATTTTGAGGCTGGTTTGGTTGACTCACTTCCAACTTACCAACAGGAAACAGGTAGCGTGCCACCGTATCAAAGCGCTGCTTGTCAGACCCCCAGTCCAGCGGGGCAGCCGCCAAGATGGGAAATCAATTTACGCAGCACCGGAGATGCCAAATGAACAGCAAGAGAGCAGAGAAAAAATTAGGCCAAGGGACTACCCTGCAGTTAGGTTTTTCACGGAGGATGTTAACCAATTTCTGGAAAGGTTTGAGAATGCAGCCAACAGCAAAGGCGCAAATGAAATTGACTGGGTCTGGCAAATAGTCAACTTCATTCTGGACAAGGAGGACTTGCCGGTGTGGTGACCAATCCGGGACACCAGGGAAAAAAAAGAAGAAAAAAAAAAAAAATATTTTTTTTTGGTTGTACCCCTATGGGTACCTTCATTTCCCCCCCCCATCTCTCAACTTCTCCCTGTTCTAGTGGTCTAGTACAGGCCTCTTGCCTGTCTCTCTGCTTCGATCCCCTCCTCCTATTTTCAACTCCTACTTGTCGCGCTCGCGGCCCTGACTTTTGGCGATGCGAGCAATCGTCAAACCACCTTTGACGATCCCTTCAATCCTTCCAGATCCTCTCATCCAACCAACGCCGTCGCTTGTCGCGACAGTCGTCAACTATGATTTGATCAATCTATCACTCCTACCATCCGCTCATCCCTCCAATCCGACGACAACGACGACAATGACAGCCAAGACGACGACCATTGACTCAAACTCACTCACACCCTCCTAGCCCATCATCTGATCCGACCAACGACCGCGAGCGACCGCTCGCGGCCGTCGGAACCTTCACCCCGCTGTCGCCGCCAATTTGGCGACAACAGCCGTTGTCAACACCCGCGACCGCTGTCGCGGGTGTCCATCTGGTTGCCCGCGGTCATTCTCGATGCGGGCGACATTTCTTTTTTTTTTTTTCCTCTCATGTCATCTTTTTTTTTTATGTTTTCATTTTCCCGCACCTATTTGTAGTATCTCTTGTACATAGTATACAGGGCCTCATGTCTATAAAAGGAGGGTCTCTCCCCTGCCTTTTGGCCCAGGATCCCATCAGACCATCATCATCTCATCTCATCTGTTTCCCCCATCATCATAATTAACTTATCCGTGGGCATCCTTCCCCACTTATCTGAGCAACTTATCTGGGTATATCCATGATTGCCCCTTGATCCTTTGAGCCTCC
The DNA here is from genome assembly GCA_025617555.3 of Puccinia polysora. Lineage (NCBI taxonomy): Eukaryota > Fungi > Basidiomycota > Pucciniomycetes > Pucciniales > Pucciniaceae > Puccinia > Puccinia polysora. Next base: position 47,800,497 of record CM062618.1, read on the forward strand.
GTACTCAAACTCTGTCCCGTGTGACCTTGATCCTTATCACCAACCAATAGCCTTGCTTGTTGAAGAAGAATTCCTGTCTGTCTGAATTCTTGGGTGTGTTATACCACTCTGATCCCTTTTTCCGACCATACTGGTCTTGATCTCTCCTTGATCATCTTTCTGGAGCCAATCACGTTTTATTGAAGAGGTTTTATTAAGCTTAAAAACCTGGAGTGTTATACCTCCCTTCTTCTTTAAGGTTGAATTTTGCCACGCTATTCTTGAGTCCCCTGAGAAGTGTTGGGATATTCTTGCTTGAATTCGTTATTGATTTGCTTCTAGAGCTTCATAAACAAATTTCTTTTGTTTTGTTCAGCCTCCCACAGTTATCTGGTACCCTTCAAGCGCTTGATTGCGGAGAGTTGGGCAGGTTCATTGAGAACCTGGAGGTTGGTTGGGATTGAGTTGATCTTTCCTAATCAGCTGCTGACGACCAGAGTTATTAGCTTTTGGGCGTTGTTACTTACAACTGCCTTGTTCTATTGAACTCTGAACAAACCTTGACTTATTTGTTCAAGTCTTTACCTGCACCATCTTGCCTCAGATAGTGTTGTTTCCATTGCTACCAACAACTCTTATCCTCTTCCCTTACTTTGATTTCTCATCCATAAGGTTCTGGACCTTGATTCCGGTTACATTTAAATATTATTGTAACTCCTAGGAGGGCAGCCTAAACAGCACCTTTCCCCTCCACAGAACTGCCACGTCTTAGCACCGTTTGGAGTTTTACACCGGATGTGGAGGATATTGAGGGCTGCAGAGAACAGGATTGGGCAAATTTGCGGGAGGAAATAGTGAAAAAGTGGGGGTCACGGGAGCAGAGGTTTTGCAAAGTGGATCTCAAGTTTCTCTCAACAAAAACGGCAAAGGAAGGGGTTGTTTCCTTGTGGGCATTGTTTGGTGTGTATTTTTCCTCATTTGATTGCATTTTGAAGTATCTTGTCCACAAGGAGATTTTGGCAGAGCATACTGGCTCTGTCAAGAGGACCTTTATGCAGGGGCTTAACTCCAAGTTGAGCAGAAGGGTGCACAGAAAGCTTTATGATGGAGAATTAATTTTTATGTTGCGGGACGGAGGGGTGACCCTACTTTAGGACATAAAGGACATTGCCCCGGAAGTTGTAGGCGAGTTGGAATTAGCCAAACTCATGTAGGGAGACCCAAAGGGTTTGGGTAAGAAGGATTTTCAGGTGAAAAGGGTAAAAGGGCCGGTAAAACCAAAGTAAACTGCTGAAATGAGGTAGATTTTTAACAAAATGCATCTTTTCTTGAAGAAATCCATAGCAAAACGGGCTTCAACAGTCCTGGAACAACCAAAAACCATGTCTAATTTTCCAAATCAGGGACCATCAAGACCACCTCTGAGGAACAAAGGCAAGCCTTGCATCTTCCAATGCTATTACTGCCAGGAAGAAGGCCATCTTAAAAGGTTGTGTAAAGATCTGAGTGCGGAAATACGGGGAAAGATATTGAAGATGGATCAAAGGGAATGCTTCTACCCATCAGGGTAAAATATACCAGATATTCTGGATCAACCTTTGCAACAAGATCTGGCTCAAGCCGCGGCGGCAGAGAAAAAGGAAGCTATAGCTTCAGCAGGGTATGCTTTTCCTTTAACTTGGGAACCGCCGGAAGTTTTGGCAGAGATTAGAGCCATTTGCTCCAATGAAATGATAATGGACCTTGATTTTCCAACTCCTGAAAAAGCACTGGAGCAGGAAGCTGTAGTCAAAGCAGGAGGATCCCACAGGAGGGCCGGAGAAGTAGCAAGAAGAATTTGCAGAACAGACCACCCTGTTTCCCTAACTTTGAAGGAACTAGCAGCAATGTCACCAGTAATGGCAGAGGAAATGGTGGAGGTCTTCAAGAAGTTTGTGGGGTATAAGGAGGACAACCCAAAACCCAGGGAAGAGGCAAATGTTGGTTCTCTCAATGCGGGGGCAGACATTTTAGGAGTTAGCAGTGCTATGATGTACCCTTTGGCATATGTGGAAATGTGGATTGGAGGCAAACAGTGTTGGGCAATGGTCAATAGTGGTTCAATGGTAAACATCCTTCCATTGAAATTGGCAACCAATGCATGATTGGTCCAACACAAGGCAAACATTGGGTTGCAGACCTTAGGAGTTTTCAAACGCATGGTCAAAGGGGTGGTGGAGAAAGAAATGAAGGAAGTGGAAAAGCTATTGGCTCTGCTATTGTATTTGGTAGTAAGAGGGCTGGAGGTCATACTTTTTAGGCTGTTTCTTTTTGCCTTCTGGGAATCTCTTGGCTTCCGTCCAGATACTAGGGAGGAACTCCTTACTGTTGCGGATGCCTTGGTTAAACGCTACAATAAAACCTTCTGTTGGCCTGAAAGTGGAGGATGGGAAAATCAGAAGCGCTTCCCTCTTGCCAAAGGCAGCTGCAACAATTTGGCCAAGGATTTTTAAATGTCAGCCATGTGGCCTGTCCGGGGAAGGCTCTTTCCTCACGCAGACCGTAAACAGATAAGGAGCAGGGAGAAGGAACCCCTGTGGCGCGGTCCAACGTGCTTTGGGAAGTATGGAGAATAGCAGGGATTGGTGAAACAATGATGGGAGCAGGGATAGGATCAAAAGTGAGTCTTTCCTTGTATGCACCTCTAATGGGTGTCAGCACAAGCAGCTACCCTTGAGCCACATTTGTGAGCAACCCAGATTTTGTGGCAGGTTGACAATTAAAAATAGAGGAGACAACAGAGGGATCAAAGTTGGTTGAGGTGCGGGTCTTTGGTAGCAAATACAAACCGGTTGCCAAGAAGGTCCGACCACAGAACAAGCCAATGCTGCAGGACCTTATTGGTTGATTTATTTATTTGGACTAATTTATCTTGCTTTTTTATTTATTTATTCATTTAGAAAAAACCTTCCAATTGGTGTGGGCTCAGCAGGGATTTCAATTGTGCATGGTTTACAGATGGCCCTTGGTAACTTTGGTTGCAAAAACTCACACACTCCAATCTGATGTAAGTTAATTTTTTTCAGTTTTTTTTTTTTTTTTTTCTCCAATTGGCAGTACACAATATCAATGATTGAATTGATTAATTCCCATTGACCAATTGCTTGCAACATCCTCTGGGTCAATTTTGATTATTTTTTGCTGCAATAGTTGTGTTTTCCGCCTGAAGCGGCCAGAGTTTGTTGGATTGTTACAATCACTGGTTGGCTGTTGGGAGTGGGGTCCTCCCCTCTCATCAATGTCTATAAAAGGAAAAGGTTGGTGGGTTAATTATTCACAATCACTTCATCCTCCCTGCTCCTCTTGGTATCCATCACAAGCCATTTTTTCCAGAAGCCAGTCTTCCGTGATGTTTTTTTGCAATGACTTTTGCTGTGTCCCTCCCTTTGTGCAAGTTGCTTAGGATTTCTGGGTTGATCGGCCCCTGTTTAATCTTTGGTTTGATTATTCATTGGCTGCTTTGGCAAACGTAGTTGTTGCTGCACCCGCAACATTGTTTATCCCCTGGAAATTACTTCAACTCCCAAGTTCTGAGGAAGCTGGTGACAAAAAATTGTGAGTCTGACTTTTGTTGATTTTACATATATGTATAAGGGTAAACGGTTTGCTGATTACTTCATTTTTTTTCTTTGTAGGGGTTTTCTTTTTGTTTTCTTTTTGTTTTTTTAGGTTTACATATATATATCATCTTGTAATGAATATATTTATACATAGTGTTGGTTTTCTTTTGTACATACTCATAATTAAATCTATATTGTTGTATTAAAATATTTATATATATATTTGCAATGAATATCCCCCCCCTTTATTTTTGTACAAACTTTTAAGTAAATATGTATGTTTGTATTATAATAAATAAATTTATGTATATTTGCAATGAATATCTTTCTTTTTCTTTTTTTATGATATTTATTTTGAGGAGAAACTTTATCAGTTAGGGTTAGTTTAATGTTAAATTCATGGCTACAGAGCCTTGTACATGGCTCAATGGGCTGTGTGGCATGCTACATGGCTCAATGGGCTGTGTGGGATGCTACACGGCTAAAAGGAGCTATGTGACATGCTACATGGTTCAAATGGGCTTTGTGGCATGCTAAACGTCCCATTTGAGTTCTACGGCACGCTAAACAACTAAAATCAAGTTGTGTAGCCTCTACTAAATCATAAATAGTTAATAATAAATAATAAATTATACATTATACATTATACATTATATATAATAAATTATATATCACAAATAATAAATAATAAATAATAAATAATAAATAATAAATAATAAATAATAAATAATAAATAATAAATAATAAATAATAAATAATAAATAATAAATAATAAATAATAAATAATAAATAATAAATAATAAATAATAAATAATAAATAATAAATAATAAATAATAAATAATAAATAATAAATAATAAATAATAAATAATAAATAATAAATAATAAATAATAAATAATAAATAATAAATAATAAATAATAAATAATAAATAATAAATAATAAATAATAAATAATAAATAATAAATAATAAATAATAAATAATAAATAATAAATAATAAATAATAAATAATAAATAATAAATAATAAATAATAAATAATAAATAATAAATAATAAATAATAAATAATAAATAATAAATAATAAATAATAAATAATAAATAATAAATAATAAATAATAAATAATAAATAATAAATAATAAATAATAAATAATAAATAATAAATAATAAATAATAAATAATAAATAATAAATAATAAATAATAAATAATAAATAATAAATAATAAATAATAAATAATAAATAATAAATAATAAATAATAAATAATAAATAATAAATAATAAATAATAAATAATAAATAATAAATAATAAATAATAAATAATAAATAATAAATAATAAATAATAAATAATAAATAATAAATAATAAATAATAAATAATAAATAATAAATAATAAATAATAAATAATAAATAATAAATAATAAATAATAAATAATAAATAATAAATAATAAATAATAAATAATAAATAATAAATAATAAATAATAAATAATAAATAATAAATAATAAATAATAAATAATAAATAATAAATAATAAATAATAAATAATAAATAATAAATAATAAATAATAAATAATAAATAATAAATAATAAATAATAAATAATAAATAATAAATAATAAATAATAAATAATAAATAATAAATAATAAATAATAAATAATAAATAATAAATAATAAATAATAAATAATAAATAATAAATAATAAATAATAAATAATAAATAATAAATAATAAATAATAAATAATAAATAATAAATAATAAATAATAAATAATAAATAATAAATAATAAATAATAAATAATAAATAATAAATAATAAATAATAAATAATAAATAATAAATAATAAATAATAAATAATAAATAATAAATAATAAATAATAAATAATAAATACTAAATACTAAATACTAAATAATAAATAATAAATAATAAATAATAAATAATAAATAATAAATAATAAATAATAAATTATAAATTATAAACTATAAATTATAAATTATAAATTATAAATTATAAATTATAAATTATAAATTATAAATTATAAATTATAAATTATAAATTATAAATTATAAATTATAAATTATAAATTATAAATTATAAATTATAAATTATAAATTATAAATTATAAATTATAAATTATAAATTGTAAATTATAAATTATAAATTATAAATTATAAATTATAAATTATAAATTATAAATTATATATTATATATTATAAATCATAAATTATAAATTATAAATTATAAATTATAAATTATAAATTATAAATTATAAATTATAAATTATAAATTATAAATTATATGGAGTAGGGTATGGTCCCCCGCGCGTTGAGGGGCCCTACACAACTCCCACTGGCCATTTGGGGCCATGTACACGGCTCCCACACGCCTGGAGCTGTGTACATGGCTCGCACACGGCTGGAGCCATGAATTTAACATCACCCTTGGGGTTATCATCAGTTAGTTCTCTCTTTTTCTTTTTTTTTTATTGAAATAAAGGTAGATGAGCCATGAAAAAGTACTGAACCCTTTTTTTTTGCTTTACTTTTCTTTTAGATACCATATGTTTTGAAGTGAGAATGAAACAATGCCCACCCATTCCCTCAGCTCTTCAAAGGAAACTGAAGGCCTACTGCTGTGTCTTGAAAGTAAAACAAGAGGAAATTATTCTTCCAAGTAACCCAACCATCTGACATGGTCTGTTAAGACTTGGTCCATCATGATCATATGGCTAAACCAGGATTTGGCCCAATCTTTACCATAATATGAACAATACCTAATAATCCATGGGACTTTCCCATGGTGAGGTGGCCATTGTCCATGAACTAGTAGGGTATTTCTAGTGTAAGTGTTGAGTAAGTCCATAAAGTCTGAGTGGTCTAATCCTTCTCCAGGTGATTCTCCCCAATTGGTTCCATCCATATCTTCCAGGTTGGTTCAAAATCCTCCAAATACTTGTTAAAACATTTCCAGGGTTTCTTCAGCTTCTTGTTTATTCAACACCTCCCCCCACCCTCCTTCTGCTGGTGTTTCAGGGGTGATGATGTTACTTTCCCAGGGGTCTGATAAGTCTTCAAGGTCTATTTCTGGAATATGCTGTCCACTGATCCAAACTTCTTCTTCCTCTAAGGTTGCTGTAATACTGTTCATCCCCATTGGTCTTCTAGGTGGTGTGACCTGCCATTCTGCTTGGTCTGGTGAACAAATTGGGATGCATAATCTTTCTCCTTCTACTATCTCATAGCTCAAGACTTCTCCTTTATGCTTGGACAGCTCCAGCCTGACTTTATGATCCACCAAGAATGATCTTCCAAGTACTGTGTGAATTGATCCTTTAGCTATGAAGAAGTGGGCAGACTTTTGTTCCCCAGCTGTGATTTCAAATACTGTTCTATCAGCCAATCCAATTATTGGAGTAGATTGTACTCCAATTCCTGTAACCTTCATGAACAATTTACTGGACAACAAGCCTGTCTGAATATTCAAATGTTCTGGTATGAAATTTAATTCAGAACCAGTATCCACAAGAGCCTTGATCTTCTTTCCCTTAATCCATATGTCAATGAATCCCATTGGACAAGCATAGGTGAGGTTTTTGCCTATGGAGCTTGGATATTCATCATCTGAATAATCTTCAAAATGGTTTTGACATCCATTGATCCTTCTACTGTTTTTTCTGGTTGTTGATCTAGAGGCTTTATTCAAATACAAGGTTCCTTCAGTGTTCATATCTTTTAACTTCTGGAAAAAAAATTGGTGCAACTGAAAGGAGCTTCTCCAAATTAAGCTTAAATTTCTGCTTTAATATCTTCTTCAAGCTTTCTTCCATCTTGTTTCCTTCCTGATTATTTGCTGGTTCTTACTTTAATGGGTTCCTCTTCACAGTTTCAGTTACAGGTTCCTTGACAGGTTCTTTGCGGGGTTCTCCTTCATCTTCAGAATCATGGTCCATTTCCACTCATGCTTCTGGATAGCTTGTCTTACTCTTCCTTGGTTCTGGTGCTATTTCTTCAGTTGGAGCTGAAGTTCCCTGGTCTAATACTGGTGCCTTCTGGGTTTTATCCTTCTCTGGTGGATTTCCAGCCAACCTTTGTGATCTTGTCATTCCCCATTGAACTTGATATTCCTTCATATTTACCTCTGGTGTTGTCCAGGCTTCCCAATTTCCAGTCTTTGAGAATGCTTCAAAATTGGTTGGTTCCTCCTGCTTCTGGGGTTCCTCCAATTTTGGGACTTGTTGATCCTCTGAGAATTTCTTTACCTGATCTCTGAAACTTTCCTGCTGGCTATAAGTTATTGGTTCTCTGTTTGGGAAGGCTTAGTTGGGTCCTTGTTTGTACACTCTCCTGGCCTTTATCTCTTCTTTCAATTCTGGAAAGTTGACTTGGGTATGGAGTTCATCCTTGCAATAGTAACATCTGATTGGCCATCTGGGTCCTGCACTGGGAGATGAGGGTCTGTAGTTTTGTGACATCCCTTGGTTGATTCTATCAAATTGTGGAGGTGCCTGCTTCTGATTTAAAGCCATGGTGAGTTTTTCAATATCTTCCTTCATTTTAAAAAGCTCATCTACTCCCAGTTGCTGAAGCTTGACTTCTTTCTTGGTCTCCCTTAATTTCTTGCTGATAGGATTAGGGGTTTCTTCCTCATCCACATCCCATAAGGCCAAGGTCATTTCCACAAATTCCTTCAAGTTCTCCAAATATGGTGTGAGGTATCTGCCATCTCTGGCAATCTTGATTCTTCCTGCATGGTCCAATTCTCTGTTAAATTCCCTCCTATGATCAGTGGACAAGGCTTTCCAGAGGTTTTCCCCACTTTCCCAGTTTGTGTTGTCATAACCCATTCTGATGAAATAAATAACCATCTCCTCATAACTTCCAATGAATTTCTTGAAGTCATGCTTGGTCTTGATGCCTCCCTGCTCTTGAGTATATCTGAGAAGCCTTGGTATGGATTCCTCATTGAACCTTCTCTGGGGGGTACCCGTGCCCCATTTCCTTTTAAATTCCTTCTTCAAAAGGTCCCAGTCCCCATATTCATGTCCTTCCATGTCCTCAATAGACTCCCTGATCTTCTTGTCTTGTACTAGAAAAGTTAACTTTAGAGCTATATCTATCCCTCCTTCCTTCTGGATCCTTGGCAGTTTCTCTACTCTTTTAATGAACTGTTCCACCTCTGTCCCTTCAAATTCAAGTTTGACTTTCTTTCCATCTAATGATACTCCATTTTGGTCATCTTTGTTTATTATTGAGTTATCCTGGACTGGTGTTCTGACTGGGGTTCCTTCATTATATTGGCTGCTAGTAGCTCTTCTTCCTTCTTCTCTATCTTGGGGATATATATTTATTACTGTGCTGATGGAGGTTTTTTTTTATTCTTCCATGGTTTCTGCTGGGATTATTCCATATGCTGATCTTATGGTTTGGGTCTGAAATCTGTTTCTTAGTTGGATGTATGGGGTTAACGGAATTCCTTGTGCTGTTTTTTCTTCAAGCATTTGGTTTATGAGTTTTGTAATTTTGGCAAGGTTCCCCATTATTTCTCCTCCAGGCTCTGGCTGATTCTGACTCCTTTCCTGGTCTTCCTCTAGTTTATCTTGGGATCCACTGGTTATTTTGTTTTTATCTTGCAGTTCTTTCTCCATCCTGATTATTGAAGATAGGGCTTCTTGGTTATTATCTTCCATCCTTCTGGGTTGGTCCCTGAAGTCTTCAATTATCTGTTATGGGTTTCTTCTTTCTGCCTTCTGAATGTTGAGTTGATTCTTGAGGCTAATATTTCACCAATATTGTTTTAATAAATAATCATATCTAAAGGAAAACAGGCCACTTTTGGGACACCAATTGTAGATACTCCTGTGGGATTATATCAATGAGGTATCAAATAGCTTGCTGGCAGTCCTTGAAGGGTAATTTAGTATTACTTCTACTCCTTTAGAGTATTAATAAATACTAAAAGTGGTTTTGAACTGCCTGCCCTTCTAGTACTATAGTAAGTCTGCATAATAATTTATTTAAACTAATGGCTGGTTTCTTTGAGACTTAAAATAGGTCTCAGATCAGACCTAGATTAATTATTAACTTTTATTGGTGGGTTTTGTTGAAGAAAAGACCAGATTTACTGGATTATTGGTCAGTTAATGATCAGATATATTTGATCTTAACCAATATCCCAATATCAAAGGGTTCAAGGTTTTATCAAAGGGGTGGTTCAGGAGAGGACCCAAGGATGGGTTTACCCACAGGGGGCTGGGTAGAAGAAATTTTGTAGTTTCTTTTTGTTGTGCTCTCTTTCTTAACAAGGGTTATTTATTGATTGAGGGGGTGTTTCTTAATCTGTTGCTGAATATTAATGTCACAGAAGAGCTCTTATTTAAGCACCTGTTGGATGGTTTAATTGGTTAAAGGTGTGTTATATCTTGGTCTCCAATTTATTTCTTCTTTATAATTAGTTCACTAATAATTTTTTATCTTGGTAAGAACCACAGATGGATGGGTTGAAGGGCCAGAGGGCATGATATGTGTGGAGGGGTGATAGGCCAGATGGCAGAGAGGTGGATGAGTGAGTGGCTTGTGAGGGCATGGGGATACAGCCTGGATAGGGCAGAGAGGCCCTCCTTAAATATAAAATCTTGTGCTCAGGGGATGCTCATGGCTGCCCCTGAGGGTGCCCTGTGGCTTCCCCTGTTACAGTGGGATACAGGTACATGAGAAATTTTAGCTGGTTGGAAAAAGAAACAGCATGAAACTGAGGCAATTCTGCTGGTTAGACAAAAGACACTGTTTGAAACTGAGGCAATTCTGCTGGTTGGGAAAAGATTGTACAGGGTTTTAATGCCTGCACAGCCTTTCATAAATTGCTGTGAGGTGCCAATAATGTTTTTCTCGTGCTGGTTGCTTATTTGCTACTGAATTTTATTCCTGCATGTATTGCTGAGAATTCACTGGTCGTTTGTTTGGTGCTACTTGCTTCTAACTTCATGTCTTTCTGTGCATTACTGGTGGTTTTTTTGGTTCTGCATGGTATTGACTGCCTGCATATGTTGCTGGGTAGTACTTGGGGTTGTTGTTACTGGTGGTTTGTTTGATATCACATGCTCCTGACTACATGAATTTCTGTGTGGTGCTGAGGTTTTTTGGTACTGCATGATTCTGGCTGCCTGCATATATTGCTGGGTAGCCCTGTGGTACTTGTACTGGTAGTTTTTTTGGTATCACATTCTTCTGACTACATAAATTGCTGTGTGGTTCTGAGGTTGTTTGGTACTGCATGGTTCTGGCTGCCTGCATATATTGCTGGGTAGCCCTGTGGTACTTGTACTTGTAGTTTGTTTGGTTTTGGTTGAGCCTGGTTCCACTTTCTCTTGCCTGTACTGCTCCTTTATACTTCTGCACAGCTTGCTGCATGTATAGTTTGCTTGTTTGTTTGGTTCTGGTTCAGACTGGTTAAACTACCTCCTGCCTGCACTGTTCCTGTATGCTTCTGCACAGCCTCCTTTATGTTTATTTTCTTGCATTCTGGGTGAGATGACAGGAGCTGAACTAGTTGCACTGCCTCCTGTATCTGTATTGCTATCTTCTGGCTGAGGTGACAGGGTTGGTGTATGTTCCTGGTGTTGAGGGTAAGCTGTTACTGGTATGTACTTGAGGGTTTTAGAAGGTATGTCTTTATGCCTTCCACAGGGCTGTGACACCTGGTTGGGTATGAGTTTTCCACAGTTAGAGGTTTGATGGGCTGCATCTTCTAATCCATGAGAGATAGAGGGGTACTTTGTTGGAGTGACTATGGTTTATTTCTGATTTAGAATCCATTTCTGAGTTTACTTTGAGGGTTTGAGCTCTTTTTATACTAGAATAGTGAGTCTGATGGCTATAGGATGAGTTTGGACTACCACAAGGCTGAAAGGGTTTTGCTTGTGTGATAAATCTAGCAGGATGGCCAGGGGTTTTTTGGCACACATTCTTAGGGCTGTCAATTTGCTGGACCTGTCTGTGTCATATTTTTGCATGAAATAATTATCAGAATCTGTTTGAAGACCAATTTTTAATTTTTGAAGTTCTGAAATATTTCCTAATTTTGTATTATTTTCTTTTGACTGAAATGGGAAAAAGTGCGTATTTTACCAAAGAATTGTGTTGGGGGCTTGAGAACCCCTTCTATGGGACTGCACAGTCAAAATGTCAAAAAATTAATTCTTGAAAATATTGTGAAAGAAAGTATTTTTGGGTGAAATTTCAAAGGGGCACAAACGCGGCAGGAAATACAATTGCGTGAAATAAAGGGTTGCATGCGTGAAGAAAATAATGCCCTATAACTAAGGCTATTCCACTCCCCTTACTGATGAGACAAAAAATCATGGCCAATATGTCATTTGGGAAATTTCCAACAATTATTACTATTTTTTTACAATTTTTCAACCCCCAAAGTTCAAACCCATGCATTTCAGAGGCTGACTGAACACTTTTTCCACATCAATACTGTGCTGTAACCAGATGGCAATCCACACAGGAGATGTAATGAGGAGGATATTTTGGGCCAAAAATTGTGACTGTATTGCTGAGTGTAAATCAATCTCAAATTTTTTAGAATAAATAATCACTTCCAAAAAAAACTTCAAATATTCATTTAATTTGATTCAATTGTATTTCTTGGAAAAGATTCTTGAAAAAACCCACTAGAATTTGGGTTATTTAAATGCCCTTACTCATAAGTCAAAAAATAAACCCCAATCATTTTTTCTGCAGCCTGAAGCATTGTTACAAATTTTTACTGTGCTCTGACATCAAGGGAACCTACTGAACATCCAAAACATGACTTTTTGAACCTCACTGAACAGTTTTTCCCCATAAAAACTGCGCTGTGACTGTCAGGCAATTCACCCAGGATACAAAAAAGTGGGGTATGTTGGGCTGAAAATTAAGGCTGTATTGCAGAGTTGAATTATTTCAGAACTATTTTGTAAGAAGTCAGGCCTTCCAATATAGCCTCAAATATTTTTGGAATTATAGAAAAATTCATTTTTTTGGAAAGACCCTTTGAGAAATGCAATATAATTAAGGCTATTCAACTCCCCTTAATGATGAGACCGAAAATTGAGGCCAATATGTCATTTGGAGAAATTCCAACAATTATTACTATGTTTTTACAATGTTAGAATCCTCTGAAGCTCAAAACTATGCATTTGGGAGGCTCATTGCACAGTCTTTCCACATCAGAACTGTGCTGTAACCAAATGGAAATCCACCCAGTATTTAATGAGAAGAGTATTTTGGCCTACAATTGTGACTGTATTCCTGATTTTAAATAAATCTCAAATGTTTTAGAATATATCAGGGCTTACAAAATTACCTCAAATATTCATTTAATTTTATTCAATTCTATTTTTTGTAATGAATTCTTGTGAACACCACAAGAATTTGGGTCATTTTGATCCCCTTACTCATGAATCAAAAGATAAAACCCAATAATTTTTTCTGCAGCCTGAAGCTTTGTTACCAATTTTTACTGTGCGCTGACATGAATTGACAGTACTGAAAATCCAAAACATCACTTTTGGAACCCCACTGCACAGTTTGGCCCCATAAAAATGCCCTGTGACTGTCAGGCAATTCACCAAGATTCAAAAAAGAGGGGTATCTTGGGCTAACAATTGGGGCATTATTTCAGACTTTGATTATTTCAGAACTCTTTTGTAAGAAGTCAGGCCTTTCAATGTAGCCTTAAATATTTCTGGAATTAAAGCAAATTTCATTTTTTTGGAAAAGCCCTGTGGGCAATGCGATATAATTAAGGCTATTCCACTCCCCTTAATGATGAGACAAAAAATCAAGGCCAATGTCATTTGGAAAATTTCCAAAAATTTTAAATCTCTTTTTGGAATGTTAGAGTCCCCTGAAGTTCTAACCCATGCATTTGACAGGCTCAGTGCACATTTGTGCCACATCAAAACTGTGCTCGAGCCGGATGGCAATCCACCCAGGATATAATGAGAAGAGTATTTTGGGCCAAACATTGTGACTGTATTCCTGAGTGTAAATCAATCTCAAATGTTTTAGAATACATCATGGCTTCCAATAATACCTCAAATATTCCTTTAATTTTATTCAATTGTATTTTTTGGAAAAAATGCTTGTGAACAACCACTAGAATTTGGCTCATTTTAATCCCCTTACTCATGAGTCAAAAATAAAACCCAATTGTTTTTCTGAAGCCCAAAGCTTTTTTACCAATTTTTACTGTGCTTTGAAATGAATAGAAACTACTGAAAATCAAACACATTAAGTTGGGAACATCACTGTCCAGGTTTGCCCCATAAACACTGCACTGTGACTGTCAGACAATTTTCCCAGGGTTTGAAAAAGTGTGGTATCTTTGGCTTAAAATTGGGTCTGTATTTAGGGTTTGGATTATTTCAGAACCCTTTTGGAAGAAGTCAGGCCTTCCAATGTAGCCTCAAATATTTTGTTGAATCAGAGAAAATTTCATTGTTTTAGAAAAACCCTTTACTCAATGCAATATAATTAAGGCTATTCCACTCCCCTTACTGATGAGAAAGAAAATCAAGGCCAATATTTCATTTGGACAATTTCCAAAAATTCTTGCTATGTTTTAACAATTTTAGAATCCCCTGAAGATCATACAAATGCATTGGAAAGGCTCACTGCAAAGTTTTTCCACATGAAAACTGTGCTGTAACCAGATGGGAATCCACCCAGGATGTAATGAGAAGAGTATTTTCAGCCAAAAGTTGTGACTGTATTGCTGAGTATGAATTAATCTCAGATATTTTAGAATGAAAAAGCAATTCCAAAGAAACCTCAAATATTCATTTAATTTGATTCAATTGTATTTCTTGGAAAATGTTCTTGTAAACCCCCACTAGAATTTGGGTTATTTTAATCTTCTTAATCATGAGTCAAAAACTAAAGCCCAATAATTTTTCTGGAGCCTGAAACTTTTTTACCAGTTTTTACTGTGCTTTGACATAAATAGAAGCTACTGAAAATCAAAAATGTTAATTTTGAAACCTCACTGGACAGTTTTGCCCCTTAAAAATTGTGTTGTTACTGTAAGGCAATTCACCCAGGATTAAAAAAGGGGGGTATCTTGGGCTGACCATTGGGGCTGTATTTCAGAGTTCTTTTGAAAGAAGTGAGGTATTTCAATCCAGCCTCAAATATTTCTGGAATTAGAGAAAATTGAATTTTTTTTAAAAAGCCCTTTGGGAAATGCCATGTCATTAAATCAATTCCACTCCCCTTGATGATGATACAAAAATCAAGGCCAATATTTCATTTGGACATTTTCCAACAATTATTACTAGCTTTTTACAATTGAAGCATCTCTTGAAGATTGAAGCCATGCATTTGGGAGGATCACTGCACAGTTGTTCCACATCAAAACTTTGCTGTAACAAGATGGGAATCCACCCAGGATGTAATGAGAAGAGTATTTTGTGCCAAAAATTGTGACTGTATTGCTGAGTGTAAATCAATCTCAAATATTTTAGAATAAATAGGCACTTCAAAAAAAACCTCAAATATACATTTAATTTGATTCAATTGTATTTCTTGGAAAACATTCTTGCAAACACCCATTAGAATTTGGGTTATTTCAATCCCCTTACTCATGACTCAAAAAATAAAACCCCATCATTTTTCTGCAGCCTGAAGCTTTATTACCAATTTTTACAGTGCTTTGAAATGAATAGAAGCTACTGAATATCAAACACATAAATTTTTTAAACTCACTGCACTGTTTTTTCACATGAAAACTTTGCTGTGACAGTCAAGCAATTCACCCAGGATTCAAAAAAGTGGGGTATCTTGGGCTGACAATTGGGGCGGTATTTCAGATTTGATTATCTCAAAACTCTTTTGGAAGAAGTTAGGCCTTTCAATCCAGCCTCAAATATTTCTGGAATTGGAGCAAACTTTATTGTTTTGGAAAAACCCTTTGGGAAATGCAATATAATTAAGGCTATTCCACTCTGCTTACTGATGAGACAAAAAATCAAGGCCAATATGTCATTTGGACAATTTCCAACAATCATTCCTATGTCTTTGCAATTTAAGAATCTCCTGGAGATCAAACCCATTCTTTTGGGAGGCTCACTGAACAGTTGTGCCACATCACAACAGTGCTGTAACCAGATGGCAATCCACCCAGGATGTAATGAGAAGAGTATTTTGGGCCAAAAATAGTGACTGTATTTCCAAGTGTAAATCAATCTCAAATGTTTTAAAATAGATCAGGCCTTCCAACAATAACTCAAATATTCCTTCAATTTTATTTAATTGTATTTTTTGGAAAAAATGCCTGTGAACACCCACTAGAATTTGGGTCATTTGAATCCCCTGACTAATGAGTCAAAAAATAAAACCCAATCATTTTTCTGGAGCCTGAAGCTTTTTTACCAATTTTTACTGTTCTCTAAAACAAATGAAACCTTCTTAAAATCCAAAAGATGACTCTTGGAAACTTACTGTACATTTTTGCCCCATAAGAACTGGGCTGTGACTATCAGGCATTTCACCCAGGATTCAAAAAAGTGGGGTACCTTGGGCTGACAATTGGGGAATTATCTTAGAGTTTAATTATTTCATGACTATTTTGAAAAAACTGAGGCCTTCCAATTTAGCCTGCAATATTTCTGGAAATTAAGCAAATTTCATTGTTTTGGAAAAAAACCTTTGGGCAATGCAATATAATTAAGGCTATTCCACTCCCCTTAATGAGGAGACAAAAAATCAAGGCCAATATGTCATTTGGACAATTTCCAAAAATTTTAAATATCTTTTTACAATTTGAGAATCCCCTGAAGTTCAAACCCATGCATTTGACAGGCAGAGTGCACAGTTGTGCCACATCAAAACTGGGCTCTAGCTGGATGGAAATTCACCCTGGATGTAATGAGAAGAGTATTTTGGGCCAAATTTTTTGACTGTATTCCTGAGTGTAAATCAATCTCAAACGTTTTAGAATATATCAGGGCTTGAAATAATACCTCAAGAATTGATTTAATTTGATTCAATTTTATTATTTGGAAAAGATTCTTGTGAAAACCCACTAGAATTTGGGTTATTTTGATCCCCTTGATCATGTGTGAAACAATAAAACCCAATCATTTTCCTTCAGCCTGAAGCTTTATTACCAATTTTTACCTTGATTTGACATGAATAGAAGCTACTGAACATCACACACATGAATTTTGGAACCTCACTGCACAGTTTTGCCCCATAAGAACTGCCCTGTGACTGTCAGGCAATTCACCTGGTATTTCTAAAAGCGGGGTATCTTGGGCTGAAAATTGGGGCTGTATTTCAGAGTTGAATTATTTCAGAACTCTTTTGGAAGAATTCAGGCCTTCCAATGTAGCCTCCAATATTTTGGGAATAAGAGAAAATTTGATTTTTTTGGAAAAACCCTTTGGGCAAGCAATATAATTAAGGCTATTCCACTTCCCTTACTGATGAGACAAAAAATCAAGGCCAATATGTTATTTGGACAATTTCCAACAATCATTAATATGTTTTCACAATGTAAGAATCTGCTGAAGATCAAATCCATGCATTTGGGAGGCTCACCGCACATTTTTGCCACATCAAGACTGTGCTGTAGCCAGATGGAAATCCACCCTGGATTTAGGAAGAAGAGTATTTTCTACCAAAAATTGTGACTGTATAGCTGAGTGTAAATCAATCTCAAATCTTTCAGAATAAATAAGAACTTCCAAAGAAACTTCAAATATTCATTCAATTTGATTCAATTGTATTTCTTGGAAAAAGTTCTTGCAAACACCCACTAGAATTTGGGTTATTTTAATCCCCTTGATCATGTGTGAAAAAATAAAACCCAATCATTTTCCTGAAGCCTGAAGCTTTGTTACCAATTTTATCTGTCCTTTTACATGAATGGAACCTTCCAAACATCAAACACATGAATTTTGGAACATACTGCACAGTCTTGCCCTATTAAAACTGCGCTGTGACTGTCAGGCAATTCACCCAGGATTCAAAAAAGTGGGTTATCCAGGGCTGAAAATTGGGGCTGTATTTCAGAGTTTAATTATTTCAGAAATCTTTTGGAATAAGTTAGGCTTTTCAATTCAGCCTCTAATATTTCTGGAATCAGAGCAAATTTCATAGTTTTGGAAAAACCCTTTGGGCAATGCAATATAATTAGGGCTATTTCACTACCCTTAATGATGAGACAAAAAATCAAGGCCAATATGTCATTTGGACAATTTTCAACAATAATTACTATGTTTTTACAACCTAAGAATCTCCTGAAGATCAAACCCATGCGTTTGGGAGGCTCAATGCATAGTTGTGCCACATCAAAACTGTGCTGTAATCAGATGGCAATCCACCCAGGATGTGATGAGAAGAGTATTTTGGGCCAAACATTGTGATGTTATTGCTGAATGTAAATCAATCTCTAATGTTTTTGAATAGATCAGGCCTTCCAAAAATACCTAAAATCTTCATTTAATTTGATTCAATTGTATTTTTTGGAAAAAATTTCCGTGAACACCCACTAGAATTTTGGTTATTTTAATCTCCTTACTCATGAGTCAAAAAATAAAACCCAATCATTTTTGCTGCAGCCTGAAGCTTTGTTACCAATTTTTACTGTGCTCTGAAATGGCTTCACCCCCCACAATGCGTTGCAGTACCCCTTCAGGGACTGGCCGTTGTCCGTGGGGAACAACCAAAGGCAGAGATCTCGCGTATTTGCCAGGTAGCCTACCAAGTGGTATAGACCTTGCCAGTGTCCGCGGGCTGGGCTTGAGGGAAAACGCAAAAGCAGGTTGACAGGAAATGCTAAGTCCGGCCTGGTGCCCACCACCAGGTAGCTCAAGGATCCAACAAGCGACAGGAACAGATCCTTGTTGACCAATGTCCCCAACAGGTTGGTGAGGGGGTTGTAACCAGTCGGAAAGGGGGATTGGCATACAGACGTGCTGTCCCAGTGCTCAAGGAGAATATTGTCTATCACCTTTGGCTGTGAGAGAGTGAAAACCTCACCAGTGCAGTCAATCCTGATGCCAAAAACTGAGTCAATGTACAGCATCCATTTTATGCGTAGCCTGTCACGCAGGTCAGTCTCCAGTTGGCAAAGTTTTGCCTCATCAGATGCCTTTACAAGGCCATTGTCAAGGTTGATCCAGATGACACGGTGTTGCTGCTCATGGCCTAAGACGTACAACAACCCATCGTATTGTGATGTTTGGTACCCCAAGTTGGTCAGCAGGCCTTGCAGGTGCTGCCACCAACATTGGGCAGCCTGCTTGGTGCCATACAGGACTTTCCTAAGTCGCAAGTAATACCCTTTGGGCACCTTCATGCCCGGCGGGGGGCTTACCCATACTTCCTTGTTGATGGCCAAGTTGAGGTAGGCTGCTACAAAATCCAAACTGTGCACAGGCCAGTTTAACCTGGCTGCCATGGTCAGTATTAAGCACAACAAGGCAAATGTGGCCGTAGGCGCAAAAGTCTCCACAAAATTGATACCAGAAACCTGTTTGAAACACATGGCGACCCACCTAGCCTTGTACATGGCCTCCTTTTTTCCAAAGGCTTTCTTCACGGCAACAACCCGTTGGCATTCTAGGGGGATCTTCCCTTCTGGTAGGCTTCCAAGCTCCCAGACCCCCATCTTGTCAATCTTGTCTAGTTCCGCCTGGATGGCTTCTTTCCACAGCTTCCAGTCCTGCGCTTTCATCGCGGCGTTGAAGGACTGAGGTATAATTATTTTGTAGAATTCACACGTAGCCAAAATGTGATCAATGACAAGCTCCTGCTCGTCAAAGAGTTGCTCCTTGGTGAAGTCGCCTAACAGGAGAGTGTTTTCTATAGTCTGAGCAGCGGTGTTCAGGGCTGGGTTGGCGTTGCTAGAGGCTGGCGTCACATTGTCACGTGAAGGTTGACCGGGAGATGGCGGTTGTTGGTTGCGGGGCAGGGAAGGAGCCTTGGAGTTGGGTAAATGTGCAATGGTGGACTGCACAAAAACGCCCTTCTGCTGGAACCCAGAAGAGCCAACCCTTGGATCTCTTCAGATATTCCACCACCAAACCTTCAAAACCCCTTGGGTCCAATTGGCGCCGCAGTTCAGGCGGTATTTGTATTACTTCTCTGGCCCCAAAGGGACGGAAATTGTTAAATACTGGTTTCTTTCAAAAGACAACCTTGTTTGGGGTGCTTGTACCACATAGCTTGTTTGGTAAGCGGTTCAGAATGTATCAGGCCCACACAAAAGCAAAGCCCCAAAAGGATTTGGGTAACTTACTGTCCAATAGGACGGTGCTAGCCATGTTTCTTACCTTCCGGTTGTACCGTTTGATCATGCCGTTCTGGTAGTGGTGGTAGGGAAGCAATTGTTTGGCAGTGATCCCCTTCCGTTGTACATATTCAGATAAGGCTTGGTTGGCTAATTTGCCGCCGTTATTTCTCCGTAGGATCTTCACCCACATGTTTTTCATTCTTTCAACACAGTTGATCGGCCTCATAACAAAGGCGGCTGCGTCTGACTTCTTTGGTAGGACTTTGTCAAAGCTGTAGCCACTTTTAATGTCACGCATAGTTAGCAGAAACTTCCCACCATTAAAGGTTGGGACTTCAAACAGTCCAATCAGATCAACAGCAAGGGTCTCCATATGCTCAGTGTTGTGGCAGGCGGGCCCCAGGGGGTTCAGGCGCGTACTCTTGCTTACCATGCACACTAGCATACAACACTCCCTGTTGGCATTGCTGCCGGTAAGCCAATGCCAAGGTCCATTTTGATCATCTTGAGGATGTCCCTCAAACTTGCATGGCCAAACACGCGGTGCCAGAATAGGAGCGTCTTCTCATTGCTGGTGATTTTCTCTTTGTTCAACTGATAATCTATTTTACACTCAATGGGGGCTATGAAGATGTCAGTGTAATTGGGTTTTAACCCATGTATTGCATTGCACGATGGCACAGGAGCAATGGGGAGTGCAGGAAAGGAAATCCCGCAAGGAGATGTCCAGATCAGGGGATTGTGAATGCACCACCTGTTCCTGTCCCAATCAAACGGGCAGGAGAACATTAAAGACAAATCATGTTTATACAAGATAAAACAGTTGCCTCCAACATCATATTCAAAAACCAGACCGGCCTTTCCAACAGCCGCCAACAAAATCAGTGTTGACTGGGCAAGCATGCTGTATAACACTACCTTCAGGATAAAGACAGAGCTGTTGGGGCGTTTAAAATGAAGGTGCCGTATCCCCAAGATACAGGCAGAGCTTCCCGCAGTTGCTACAAGCAGGGGGATGGGTTTTTTAAGAGGGCGGAAGTTGTGAAGGAGTGTCAAATTGCCGCAGAGGCTGTGGGAGGCACTCAAATCAATGATTGGAAGTGAAGGAGTGCTTACTTCAACACTTTCAACTTGTAGGCTGTGGAACTCAAGACTGCCAACGTTGTCTGGCTTGTCACCAACATCCACCAGTTGGGTCAAGGGGCGCTCCTCCCTCACCTGGGATCTGACAGGGTTTGTCCAATAATAGTCCCCTTGCCGTGGTGGTGGTCAGTTGGCAAGTGGCGGCGGTGCCGGCGGGGTGGTCTGCTGGTGCGCGGTGTCCAGCAGAACTGGTGGATACATAGCGCCAATAATGGGGTAGACTGATCCCACCATGGTCCGCCGGGGGGAAGCATGATGCAGTTGTCGGCCTTGTGTGTGGTTTTGCCAAGGTCGGCAAGTCAGACAGTATTGTTGGGTGTGACTAGGCTTGCCGCATGACCAGTATCCACTTGCGCACGCCGCAAAGAATTCCGGCGCCTTGGTCCATTGCTCTGTTGGAACTTGGGCCAGGTATGTTTTGACGGGGTATTCGATTGTGGGAAAAAGGGTGTCAACCTCTACATTTGTGGGTCCGGTGGAGGGGGCAAGGAGTATAAGCTGGGCGGTGGGAAAGACGTTGACAGGCGGCGTGCCGGAGTGAAGGAGTTGTTGTTGGCATATCTCAACAGCCTGGATGACGTTGCTGAGCGTGGGAGTGATGGTGGGACCTGTAATGACAGGGAAAAGGTAACGCAGTCAGTGGGAGTCAAACCCACATCTGCCCATTGCATGCGGGATGCTCTAACCATTGAGCTATAACCGCTTGGTGTGAGGTGTACATTGCCACAGGACCTTGTTGAGCCAGCTGCTTGAGCCATTGGTTGACCTCCTCCTGCAGGCAGGAACCTTGCGGCGGACTGTTCTGGATATAATGATTTATCGCGTGTAAATTAATATATAAGATTTTCATTTTCCCCCGAAGTAAAAAGGATGGTTCTGATTACAAGAAGTGTCTTATTTATATTCTAGCTTATGGACTTATTGTTGTGTTATAGTATATTCCACGTGGTCATTGGTTAGAATATATATATATCTATGGAATATTCCGGAAAGTATGTATTTATGTATCCAATATTCTTATATTCCCCCCCACAACAATAACCAAGCCCAGTTGAGAAATACGTGAAGGAAACCTCGAAGAGTAGGAAGAAAGAATAGAAATGATGCAGGAGAGCAGGAAACAAAAGGTGGAAAGGAAACGGCGGAATCGAGATGCAAACAAAAAACAAACACAAGAGAGACTCGACAAAAGCAGGAGAAACAAATGGTAGAGAACATGTCACTCCTCTGCCCCGTAAAGTCATTGGTTAAGTTGTGATTGTTTGACTTTACCAAGGGCCTTGGTAAATCCATCCGCAAGTTGATCATCTCCACTAATCCATTCCAGCTTTGCCTCGCCCTTTCTGAGTTGTTCATTAATGAAGTGGTACTCCCGGTCAATGTGACGTGTCCTCTTCATGCTTTGCTTATCACCCGCGATCTTGACGGCTGCCTTGTTGTCGCATAGGATCATGGGTGTGATGGTTTTGACAAATGGCGAGATTAGATTCCGAATCCACATGGCCTCCACAGCCGCCAGGGAGAGTGCAACATAGTCGGCTTGACATGTCGAGCGCGCAATGCAGGTCTGTTGTTTGGCATTCCAGGAGACCGGTGTACCCCATAGAGTCGCAATGAAGCCATGCGCGGTCCTGGCGCCTTCACCCCCCCAGCTTGCGTCAACAAATACCTTGAGCGGTGAGGCTGTTTCCAAGGACTCTGGTTCAATCTTGAGTGTGAGATTTCTGGTGGTAACGACGTAAGCAATGAGTCGGAAAAGCGCCTGCCAGTGCATGTCATCAGGCTGGAGGGAGAACCAAGCAAGATAGTGCACACCAAAACAGTTGTCTGGTCGCGACCCCTGCGCTAGGTATAATAGGATTCCAATCCGTCAAAGGTAGTTTGTATCCATTCCAGTTGATTGGTTAGATAGGAGGTTCGTCTCGGTGAGCGGCATATAGGCTTTTGTAGCTGGAGGTTCAAGCATCTCTAGGTTGCGAATAAGAGCTGGTTGGTGTCTAGTTTGCGAATAAGAGCTGGTTGGTGGAGGCTGAATCCCTGGGGTGTTTGCTTGATCTGAATGCCTACAATGGACTCAATGTCGGCGTCCCACTTGAGAGTGAGAAGCTTGTTAAGCTTGGTATGCAGCTTGGTCTGTAGGCCCGTAGAGCTAGCCGTGATGAGACCTTCATCAACATGGACCCATAAAAAAGCTTGCCCATCATTGCCATCATATGTGTAGGTACTCTGATCTTCGGAGTTTGAAGCAAGCCCAATGCGTTCAAGAGCCATCTTCAGGTGAATCCACCAACACCACCCAGCTTGTTTTGTACCGTACAGGGATTTTTTGAGCTTCAGGATCTTTCCAGGTGTTACCTTGTAGCCAGGTGGATCCTTGATATAAAGTTCCTCGTCAATGGGTGAGTGCAGAAAAGCCAATTTGACATCAAAGGTGGCGATGCTCCATTGTCTTCTGGCCGCTATTGCAAGAGCCATCCTCAAAGAAGTAAAGGTTGGTGTGGGCGCAAAGGTTTCTTCATAGCTGACACCAAGGACCTGACGGAAGCCCTGTGCAACTAGTCAGCTTTTCTTTTTGATGAGATCACCTGCCTGATTCCACTTGTTAACAAGGACCCATTTCACACCCAAAACCTTTTCCTTTGGGACCGGGAGGTCAACCTCCTCAAAGACTTCCATACGCAAGAGGTCAGATACCTCATCTCCCATTGACTCCTTCCATTCTTCTGCCTCATCTGAGTTGACCGCTTTGTTGTACGTAGGATTGTCGGGATTACAGGCCGTGATGGCCATGATGTGAGCGACCAGGGTATCTTGTTTGTCAAGTTCATTGCCTAGTTGGAAATCACCCAGGAAGCGTGCCTCAATCTCATTTACCTCCGCCTTCTCCATTGCATTATCTTCCTCATCCTCAACAAATTTAGCCAAAATCCCCTTTACCACCTTGCCTGTCCCTTCATCCCAGAAATACCAGCCCTTTGAGTCGTGGCAACTCCCAACATGTCTCATCTTCCTCCCATATGCATCCATCTGTTTGAGGTGAGAGTGGTCAAAGACGTATGCCACACATCCAAAGACGCGAAGCATGTCAATGCTGGGCTTAAACCCAAGAGCAGCCTCACATGGCGTCATGTCCCCTCCTTCATGCACCAGCCAATTAAAGATGAACGCGGCCTGCCGATAGGCATAGGACCACAAGCCGGGGGGACATCCAGAAGAATGTAGCAATGATTTAGCCATTTCACCCAGAGTACGATTGGTGCGCTCAATGTGCCCATTTTGATGATGTTCATGAGGGACAGTTGTCTCGTGAAAGATGCCAAACTTTGCAAAGAATGAAATAAGATCTCTGGATCGCGCGAATTGCATGGCGTTGTCTGTTCGGACTTGCTTCACCAAGTGCCCCAAGAGATTTGCAAATTGGAGCACCCAATCCATAATTTGCTTTGGGGCCTCCAATCTTAGTTTGATTGGCCACGAGGACACCAGTCCAGATGCAAGGTCTTGGATGTTCAAGATGTACCGGTAGCCATCTATCGACAGTGCATATGGCCCGACAACATCAACCGCTACAACGTCCCCAGGCAATTGAACTAGGTCTCCTGAGGACAGGTGCAGGACGGCATGCTTGCTCTTCACGAGTGCACAGGTTTCGCACAGGGTTTTCTTGGAGGAACAGGGTAGGAGGGGTGGGTTTCTTAGCCCATCAAGCTTGATTGACCGCTCAAGAAGTCTCTCAGAGAGATGGCCTAACCGCTTATGCATGAGGGATTGTTTGACATCAAGGGAGGAAACAGTAACATCGGGATGATTGTCATAATAGAGGAAACATCGATTATTCACTTCCTTAGTGGGGAACCGTATCCCATCTTCAACAAAAGTATAAGTCAAACCATCATATTCCACCTTTCCGTCTTGCTTGCCAAATTGCCTGGTTGAGATGATGGTGCCCTGGATTTGTGGACAGAGCAGCGCATTTGAAATCTTCAACTTCCCGTTACTAGTTGGTAACACCAGATCCCCACAGAATTTCACCTCGAAAGTATCTGTTGAGGCAACCATTAATCAAAGTGATATGGGCTTTAGGTTAACAAATAGACAAACATTATTGGAGACAGAATTAGTGGCACCCAAGTCTGCCAGCGCAGCTCCTTCCATATCAGGTTGTGACTGGACCAATGCCACATGGGTCTTCACCTGTGGTGAAGAACCCAGGGCCCTGTGGCAGTGAGCCGATTTCTGCAATTGTATGGTGGGATTGGTCAGCCTAGGATCTAGTCGGGGTGGCCTGTTATATTTCTTTTCCGGGCAGTCCGCCAACCAGTGCCCCCATTCATAACAATAGAGGCAAGGGTTCATCGGTGTCAGCCATTGTTGAGCCCACCAGTTTGGTGGATGCATGATTGGTTGATCTTGGGAGGGGGCTGAAGATCTTGCTCGCGTGTTCGCCCGGGGTTGCTGTTTGGAGGCTGGGGCCGACCCAGTAGTGGTCAACGCCAGTACCGCACTCGGATTTGCTTGCTGGATCTCATTGTTACGGTAGCGACCAAGGAGCTCTAGCTAATCCTTGGACCCAAAACAAAGGCTGGGGTCACTGCTAGTCGGGCATTGAGGGCGTTGGAAATATTGTGGAAGTGGTGTTGAGAGTTCTGATGTAGGATGAATGTTGCCAGGAGGTCGATGGTGATATTCCCAAGTCATTTTTTGATGTCTCGCAGAGTTGTCGTGATGGTGGTGTAGGCCTTGTCCGGCTCGTGGAGGACATTGACACCATTAAGTGCCATCCATCTGGTCATGATGTAGGACCAGGAGGTCTTATCAAACCTCTCTTTCAGAATTTTAAATGCCTCACAACCCGCCTTGCCCCGTACGAGGGGAACAAGGTCCTGATGAATGCTGAACTGAACAATAGTCGCAGTGAGGGATGCACGCTTGTTGGAGGCATCAACATTGATGCTTTCAAAGTATTGAGAGTGCTCAAACAGTGATGCTACCTCGATCAAAAGCGCTTCTGCCCATTCGGAGAAGTTGGACCCGTTGCTGAGCAAGTGCGGAGTCAGGTTCATTCCGATCTTTTGGTACCAAAGTTTAACATCAGCAACAGAGATGACCAATTTCTCAGTTCCAAAAATTCTTGTCCTCGAAAGGAGGTCCTGGACTTCCGCGGCCAAGTAAGTGCGATTAGGATCCAGGATTGGATTCGCTGGCGGACCAACAGTTGAAATTGCATTCAACATTTTTGCGTGGTTTGTTCTTTTCTCGTAGACTGGTAAGTCCCTCTGGAATTTGGTTCCCGAGCGGGTGCGTCCGGTTGTTGGAGGATCCGAAGAGGAAGACAGCATGGTAATCCAGTGGATTGACAAATTTAAAGCGTGTAAGTAATAGCGTGTAGGGGGGTCAAGCGTGGATGGCACTGTAACGCAGGCTCATAACCTATAATGATTTATCGCGTGTAAATTAATAAATAAGATTTTCATTTTCCCCCAAAGTAAAAAGGATGGTTCTGATTACAAGAAGTTCTTATTTATATTCTAGCTTATGGACTTATTGTTGTGTTATAGTATATTCCACGTGGTCATTGATTAGAATGTTCTAGTGTATATATCTATGGAATATTCCGGAAAGTATGTATTTATGTATCCCATATTCTTATACTGGACAATGAAACCAAGAAGAACCTTGTCAGTGAGCTTAACCCCTACACTCTCCCACTCAAGTAGTGTGTCTTGAAGTTGTGTGACTACTCCCACGGTGGTCCAGTTATTGTCTAGTTTGAAGGACAGGAGACGACGCCAGACGTTCAGCTGTGCAGCACGGCTGGTCATTTTGAAACTTTTCAGCAGGGCCTGGACCATTTCCTGCGCCGTACTGAGGTCTTGCACGTCAAAGACCAGGGTTGTATGGATTGTTGCCTGAAAGATGGTCCTACCAATCTGCCTGTAGATGTGATTATTGTTGGGTGAGGTAAAGAACTTGGGGTTGTTGAGGTGGTGTTGCCCCAGATTGCAGAGGTCACAGAGCCACTGGTTTACGTTCTTGCCATCAGGATGGAGTAGTTGGTCTTGGTGGACATGGCTAATGGCAGAGTTGTCCACTTTATTGCACAACATTTGTTCTTCTAGGTTGGCAAAAACTGTGTCAAAGTCCAGTCCATGTGACTCACTTTCAATGGTTGGGTCCATGCGTACGCCATCTGTTGGATTTTGACCATATCCAGGAGGGTATCTACTAGTGAGAGTTGAACGTTGGAAGCAAACAGCCGCGCCAACCGCGCAGGCTGCAACCACGCAGCACAGTGATGATAATTAAAGTTGTAACCTAATCTCCTCCATTGACTATTCAAAATGGAGCCTGGAGGACAGAGATCTCTTCCTCAATCAACTTTACTCATTTGTCATTGCACTCCTGTTGGATTCTCTGTCCTCCAGGTAAGCATCCTTCTCAACCTTCCCACTCTTTTCTCCTCATTGTCATGTCTCTAATTGTATCAATTCCTCTTCATTTCTTCAGGTATGACCCTTCTGAGCTGCCTCCTCCTTGCGTGACCGCTTGACTCACCAACTACGGTGTTTTATTAGGTTAGGCAGCTTTTACAGAACTTGTCCAGTTGTTGTTTCTTTCTTCTGAATCAACTTTACTCATTTGTCATTGCACTCCCGTCAGATTCTCTGTCCTCCAGGTGTGACCCTTCTGAGCTGCCTCCTCCTTGCCTGACTCAACTCACCAACTCCAGTGTTTTACTAGGTTATGAGCCCAGCTTGCTGAATACAATTGTTGCACCATGCAAACCGGAGACCAATTCAAAGCCTTGTTTGTGCTCCAGGACAATAACTTTCTGGTATGGAAGTCAGCAATCAAGAGCTATCTAAGCATGAACAACTTGCTCTCCCATCTTACCACTGCGGTCCCTGGAGCTGGAGACAATCCTCACGCCTTTTACAAAGAACAGAGAAGGACAGCTGGAATTCTCACCATGTACATGGGATACTCTAACATCCAATGATTTGTCAACCCTGACAACAAACAGAGTCCCAGTGCTCTCTGGACTCTCCTCTCAAACCGCTATGAATCCCACTCCAAAGATAACCAAGCAAGGGTTTACACCAAGTTCCTGGAACTCACGTTCAACAAAGGCATCCAAGACTTCTTGAACAATCTCAACGCGCATATCAACGCACTAACAGCAGTTGGATTGAAAATTGGGGACCAAATTCAAGGGTTTGTTCACCTCTACAAACCTCTCATGGCCGAATACGTGGTCAGCAGGCTCCCAAGCTTGCTGGAAATTACCAAAGAGATCCTACACTCCAAAAATCCTCTCACGCTGAAACTTGTGATAGATGCGCTTGACTCCAAGCAACGGGAATCCGTTGTCAGTCCTGACCCAACCGTCAAAACGGAAGAGAAGGCCATGAAGCTCATGCCATGACCTATCCAATCTGCTCAAACGGGGTGCACAATCCCAAGACCAAACACAAAGAATCAAAATGCCAAGAAGCAAGGAAGTTGGGAAAGCAAAGGAACGAGGCAAATATTTCTGAGGCGGGTTGGGACCAATGCTCGGATGACTCACGATCCTGATCCGGAGCCTACATCTGTGTCACAAAGGCCCTAACTATCAAAGCCGCAGGGGACAAGGCAATTCTTGATAGTGGGGCCAGCCACCACATGTTCAACAGAAAAGATGTGTTCTCCAACTATTGAGCGCGGTCTACTACTGTTCAAATTGCGGATGGAAAATTGCTGCAAGTGGAAGGAGATGGGTTTGTCAAAGTAAAAACTCTCAACGGGAAAGCTGTCACTCTCAGGGCACTCCATGTCCCTAAGCTGCAAGGGACGCTTATCAGCCTGGGAAGACTTCTACGGAACAGCTTCAAGATACTTCACCTGAATGACTCCAAGCTTCATCTGCTTAGAGAGGACATTCCCATCTTCAAGGAAAATGTTGTCAGCAATGTTGTCGTCATGAAGGCATTGACCACAAAGGCAGGTCCATGTGCTCTGAACACCCAACTACCTGTCAACAATACTTACCTCCAACTACTGCACAGACGCGCCGGACACCCTAGCAATGAGGCGTTGAAGCACATGTTCGGGGTGGACACCCAATCTTTCCACTGCAAAAGCTGCCGCATGGCAAAGTCACATTGTCTCCCCTTCAAAGGCACAGTGCCCCAATCCACGGAAATACTCAAGAAACTCTTCATGGATCTCAGCGGGAAGATCACGCCTCCTTCTCTCTTGGGTGGTTGCTACTACTTCAAAATCACAGACTGGTTCACCAGCTATAGGTTTGCTTATATTCTTCAGAGCAATTCAGAAACGTTTGCCACCTTCATGTCATTTGTCACTAAAATGGAGAACTTGAAAAACAAGTCCATAAAAAATGTTGTAATTGATGGGGGTGGAGAATTCAATTCCAAAGAATTTACCAAGTATTTTGAGCAAAAAGGGATTTCTGTCCATGTGACTTGCCCGCACACACCCCAGCAAAACTCAGTCTCAGAACGCGGCAATTGCACCACAAGTGAGAAAGCCAGAGCCTTGCTGCAACAAGCTCATCTCCCATCTCCTTACTGGGCTGAGGCAGTCATGACTGCAGTGCTTCTCAAGAACGTGACGCCCAGGAGGAAATATGGATGGAGGTTGCCTCACCAACTCTGTTTTGGCCGTCCATTTGATCTGGACCGGCTGAAGCCATTTGGGTGCTTGTCCTACGTTAACATCCCCAAGCCCACGCAAGAGGGCAAATTTGGAGACACGGAAAAGAAAGGACTTCTCCTTGGTTACCAGCTAGGCCTGGCCAACTGGAGAGTACTCACTGCTGATGGTCGGATCACTCAAAGACACAACATACAATTGGTCAAAGATGAGTTCCTGGGCCTAAGTATCCTCGATTCTCCCACTGAGGAAGGTGCAGTTCCGCTCCTCAAAGAGTTTGACAAGCCAGTTCCTCCAATCACCAAAGGCGCCTCTCCAATCAACCATACCTTGCCCTCCAGCCATCCCAATGTTGACACCTTGCTAGAGCAACAAGAATCACTTCACGTCCCCGGGCCTACAGACACTCCCACCCCCGGCCCCAGTCCCTCCACCTCCTCCCCCCATCCCAAGCGCAAGCAACCGCCGCGCAGGGTTTGTCCTGGGTGGGACTATGTCCTGACATTGGACAAAGCACCTCAAGAAATCTCCGTCAATGTGGATGAATCTAATATCCTACACCACAAAAGAGGTGCAGGACCAAGAGCCATGCTGGCGGCGGTGCAGGCCCTGCTCTCCACAGCAAACGCCACCACTCCTTCCTCCTTTTGAGAAGCAAAGCTCTCCGCCAAATGGAAGGAATGGTTGAAGGCAATTGAATACAAGCTCTTGGCAATGCAACGCCTCAAAGTCTGGGATATTGTCCCAATCCCCACAGGCGCCAGCTTTCTGGGCACCGTCTGGGTTTTCCGCAAGAAACTTGACAAGTTTGGCCGCATCCTCAAATTTAAGGCGTGGCTCTGCGCCCAGGGAAACAAAAAACAAGATGAGGACTACGATCTCACCTATGCTCCCACCGGTTGCTCCACGGCTCTACAAACTGCCATATGTCTTGGCCTGGCCAAGGCGTATGATATTCACCAGATGGACGCCAAGAATGCGTTCCTCAACAGAGAGCTCAAAGAAACCATCTACCTTTGTCCTCCAGCGGTAATGGAAGTTCCCCCCGGGTTCTGCTTGCGGCTGAACAAGTCCATTTATGGCCTAAAGCAGGCGCCTCACATGTGGTACGGGGATCTGAAGAGCTTTCTGGTGTCTGTTGGCTTCATTGCCTCCCCAGCGGACCCCTGCCTGTTTGTCTTGGGCGTCAAAGGCTGGGAATGCTTTGTGCACGTGTACGTTGACAACTTCATTGTCGTCAGCCATGATGTGACCAGGTTCAAGAAGCTCATCACTCAAAGATACCTCATGGAGGACTTGGGGGAGGCCCAGCTCCTCCTCAGCATTTTTCTCCAACAAGACGGCAACACAATGACCCTCTCGCAGCAAAGCTATCTGGAGTGGATCTTAGAAAAGTAAAATATGTCCAAATCTTGCTCTGTTGCCACCCCAATGGTCCCCAACACTCGGCTCCGTGCTTCCACCGACAAAAAGCATCAGTCATTCTCCCAAAAGAACATCAACTACAGCCAGGCCATTGGCCTTCTCAACTATCTGGCTGTGTCAACGGGGCCAGATATTGCATTTTCCGTTTCTCAGTTGTCCCAGCATCTCAAGAAGCCCAAAAAATCTCACTGGAACGCGGTCCTCTATCTGCTGCACTATCTGTTGGGAACTTGTGGCGTTAAACTCACCTTGAGAGGTACTGACGTTGAGGAAATCAACATCTTCACCAACTCTGACTTTGGCAACTGTCCTGACACAAGACACTCATACTCCGGCTACGTGGTACCGCTAGGAGCCTCAGTGATTGCTTGGTGGTCCAAGAAGCAGAAGTCAGTCTCCACGTCCACCACGGAAGCGGAATACCAGGCAACTTACAAGGGTCTTCAAGAGGCGGTCTGGCTGCTTGCGCTGCTCAAGTCTCTCAACCATACCACAAAGCGTTGCCCCAAGCTGCTTGTTGACAACCGCAGCGCCCTTATGCTCTCTCTCAACCCAATGTATCAGTCGCGCTCAAAACACATTGACGTGAAGTTTCACTAGATTTGGGAGATTGTGGACAGCGGCTCCGTCTCAATCTCCTACATCCCAACCAATGAAAACCTTTCCAAAATGCTTACCAAGGCTCTGCCAAAGGTGAAACACATGCAAGACTGCCACGCCTTGAGCCTTACAAACTGAAGAGGAAGGGGGGGTATTGAGAGTTGAACGTTGGAAGCAAACAGCCGCTCCAACCGCGCAGGCTGCAATCACGCAGCACAGTGATGATAATTAAAGTTGTAACCTAATCTCCTCCATTGACCATTCAAAATGGAGCCTGGAGGACAGAGATCTCTTCCTAAATCAACTTTAATCAATTGTCATTGCACTCCCGTCAGATTCTCTGTCCTCCAGGTAAGTATCCTTCTCAACCTCCCTAATCTTGTCTCCTCATTGTCATGTCTCTAATTGTATCAACTCCTCTTCATTTCTTCAGTTGTGACCCTTCTGAGCTGCCTCCTCCTCGCATGACCGCTCGACTCACCAACTCCTGTGTTTTATTAGGTGTGACTCTTCTGAGCTGCCTCCTCCTTGCGTGACCGCTTGACTCTCCAACTCCGGTGTTTTATTATCTACCGGGCTGGCTGAGGTGGAGAGATCCAAGCCGCCTGGCATTGATGCGGCGTTAGAGGAGCCGGAAACAGTTGGTTTACAAGAGGTTCTCCTGCATGTGGCTGCCGGAGGGGGTGTCATGGTCAACCAAATTGGAAGGAAAAAAGGAATGGAATAGAAAAGAAAAAAAGGAACCAGAAGGTGAAAGAAGAAGGGCAGAAGAGGAAAGAAGCAGAGAAACCAGAGTGTGGGGGGAGGGAAAAAGGGGATGGGGTTCTGTCAAACAAAGAGTGTAACCCTGTCCTGTTTCAGCAGAAGCATCCCTATGAAACTTTGACTGTAGGTGGCTGGCCAGGAGCACCTAGCTTCTCAGGATATCAAAGATACAAGCTTGCACGCTTGAGGAGCATGTCAGCGGGTTGGGTGGGGGTAGTAGGGAAGTTGGGGTAGAATAAGGTATAGGATAATCAAGATGTTTTGGTTTGTTTTGAGAGCTGATACGCTTCAGGTTTTAGTTGGAAAGCTTTAGGAAGATAGATCTAAAATTTGATATGTTTGGTGGGTGGGGGATAGACAGTAAAAAAAAGGAGATATGATAGAGCTGAAAGAAAAAAAAAAACATGATTCCGGAGACTCTGGGCTCATAACCTGTTAGGATGAAGACAACTTAGATTCCATGCCTCTTGCTCTGGGATGTTTGATTGCAAGTTTTATATAATACAGTATATGCATAGTCAGGTGTATGCATGTGGAACCTGGGTTAGGGTTACAACACCTACTGAGCATCTAACACATGACTTTTGGAACCTCACTGCACAGTTTTTCCCCATAAAAACTGCACTGTGACTGTCAGGCAATGCACCCAGGATTCAACAAAGCGGGGTATCTTGGGCTGACAATTGGGGCTGTGATTCAGAGTTTAATTATTTCAGAACTCTTTTGGAATAACTTAGGCCTTTCAATCCAGCCTCAAATATTTCTGGAATTAGAGAAAATTTCATTGTTTTGGAAAAACCCTTTGGGCAATGCAATATAATTAAGGCTATTCCACTACCCTTACTGATGAGACAAAAAATCAAGGCCAATATGTCATTTGGACAATTTCCAACAATTAATACTATGTTTTTACAATTTTAGAATCCCCTGAAGATCAAACCCATGCATTTGGGAGGCTCACTACACAGTCTTTCCACATCAAAACTGTGCTGTAAGCAGATGGCAATCCACCCAGGATGTAATGAGAAGAGTATTTTGGGCCAAAAATTGTGACTGTATTTCTGAGTTTAAATCAATCTGAAATTTTTTAGAATAAATAAGCACTTCCAAAAAAACCTCAAATATTCATTTAATTGGATTCAAATGTATTTCTTTAAAAAAATTCTTGTGAACACCCACTAGAATTTTGGTTATTTTAATCCCCTTGCTCATGAGTCAAAAAATCAAACCAAGTCATTTTCTTTTTGCCGCCTGAAGCTTTTTTACCAATTTTTACTGTGCTTTGACATAAATAGAACCTACTGAAGATCAAACACATGAATTTTAGGACCTCACTGCACATTTTTGCCCCATAAAAACTGCCCTGTGACTGTCAGGAAATTCACCCAGGATTCAAAAAAGTGGGGTATCTTGGGCTGGCAATTGGGGCTGTATTTCACAGTTCAATTATTCCAGAACTCTTTGCAAGAGGTCCAGGCTTACAATTCAGCCCAAAATATTTTTGGAATTAGAGAAAATTGAATTTTCTTGGAAAAACCTTTAGGGAAATGCAATATAAGTATGGCTATTCCACTCCCCTTACTGATGAGACAAAAAATCAAGGCCAATATGTCATTTGGACAATGCGCAACAATTATTACCATTTTTTGAAAATTTTAGAATCTCCTTGAGATCAAACCCATGCATTTTGGAGGCTCACTGCACAGTTTTGCCACATCAAAGCTGTGCTGTAACCAGATGGCAATCCACCCAGGATGTAATTAGAACAATATTTTGGGCCAACCGTTGTGACTGTATTTCTGAGTTTAAATCTATCTTAAATGTTTAAGAATGCATTAGGGCTTCAAAAAAAATGTAAAATATTCATTTTATCTGATTAAATTGTATTGTTTTGAAAAAATGCTTGTGAACACCCACTAGAATTTTAGTTATTTTAATCCCCTTACTGATGAGACAAAAAATCAAACCCAAACATTCTTTGAGCCTCCTGAAAGGTTTTTACCAATTTTTACTGTGAAATGCCATCACTAGAGCCCCCTGGACATGAAAAGCATGGATTTCAAAAGTTCACTGCACAGTTTTTGCCCATACAAACTGTGCTGTGACTGTCAGGCAATTCATCAAGGATGCAAATAGAAGGTTACTTTGGGCCAACAATTGAGGATGTATTGCAGGTTTTAATTTTTTTAGAATAATTTTCAAAGAAGTCAGTCCTTCTAATCCAGCCTCAAATATTTCTGAAATTAGAGCCAATTTCATTCTTATGAAAAAATGCTTGGGGCCAATGATTATAATTCAGGCTATTCAATCCCCTTACCAATTAGACAAAAAATCAAGACCAACATGTCCTCTGGACAATTTCCAAAAATTATAAATATTTTCATACCATATTAGAGCCTCATGAAGATCAAAACCAGTTATTTTGGAAGCTGAATTTACAGCTTTGCTACATCAAAACTATTCGGTAACTGGAAGGCAATCCACACAGGATTTAATGAGAAGAGTTTTTTGGGCCAACAATTGTGACTGTATGGCTGAGTTTCAAACTATCTTAAATTTTTTATAATGAATCAGGGCTTTCAAAAAAGCCTCCAATATTCATTTCATTTGATGAAATTTTATTGTTTTGAAATAATGATTGTCAACACCCACAAGAATTTGGGTTATTTTAATCCCCTTACTGATGAGACAAAAAATCAAACCCAACCATTCTTTCTGCCTCCTGAAATGCTTTTACCAGTTTTTATGGTGTGTTGCCATGACTAGAGCCCCCTGGAAATGAAGACCATGAATTTTTGTAGTTTAATGCACAGTTTTTCCCAATACAAACTGTGCTGTGACTGTCATGCAATTCACCCAGGATGCAAAGAGAAGGTTATTTTGGGCCAACAATTGGGGCTGTATTGCAGAGTTTATTTCTTTTAGAACTCTTCTGAAAGAAGTAATACCTTCCAATCTGGCCTAAAACATTTTTTGAATTAGAGAAAATTTCATTCTTTTGAAAACATGCTTGAGGCAATTCAATATTATTAAGGATATTCCAATTCCCTTACTGATGAGACAAACAATGAAGGCCAATATGTCCTCTGGAGAATTTCAATCAATTATTACAATTTTTTGAAATATGAGATCCTCATCAAGATCAATACCATTCATTTTGGAAGCTCACTGCATAGTGTTGCCACATCCCAATTGTGCTCTAATTGGATGGAAATCCACCCAGATTGTGACCAGAAGAGTACTTTAGGCTGAAAATTGTGACTATATTTCTGAGTTTAAGTCTATATTAAATGTTTTATAGTGAAGCAAAGCTTCAAAAAATACTTTAAATATTCATTTAATTTGAATCAATTGTTTTTTTTTTGTGAAAAATTCTTCTGAAAAACCACTAGAATTTTGGTTATTTTAATCCCCTTAGTGAAGAGACAAAAAATATAACCCAATCATTTTTGTGGGTTCCTGAAGCTTTTTTACCAGTTTTTACTGTGCTTTGACATGAATAGAACCTCCTGAACATTGAACAAATGAGTTTTGGAAGCTTACTGCAAAGTTTTGCGCCCCAAAAACTGTGCTGTGACTCTCAGGAAATTCACCCAGGATGCAAAAAAGAGGGGTATTTTGGGCCAAGAATTGGGGCTGCATTGTGGAGTTTAATTCTATCAGAAATCTTTTGGAATAACTCAGGCCTTTCAAGTAAGCCTCAAATCTTCATGGAACTAGGACAAATTCCATTTTTTCATAAAAATGCTCCTGGAAATTCAATATAATTAAGGCTATTCCAATCAGCTTACTGATGATGCCAAAGACCAAGCCTGATATGTCCTCCACACAATTCCTACCAATTTCAACTTTGCTTTAACAATATTATAACCTTCTGAAGATCAAACCCATTTTTTTTGGAAGGTGACTGCACAGATTTTCCACATCAAAACTGTGCTGTCACTGGATGGCAATCCACACAGGATGTAAAGAGAACAGTATTTTGGGGCAACAATTGTGACTGTATTGCTGAGTGTAAATCTATCTTAAATTTTTTAGAATGAATCGTTGCTTCCAAATAAACCTCAAATATTCATTTAATTTGATTCAATTTTATTGTTTTTAAAAAATGTTTCTGAACACCCACTATAATTCAGGTTATTTTAATCCCCTTACTGATGGGACAAAAAATCAAACACAATCATTTTTTCTGCCTCCTGCATAATTTTTACCAATTCTTACCATGTGTTGCAATGGCTAGAACCCCCTGTAAATGAAAAAAATGTCTTTTAGAAGTTCACTGCACAGTTTTGCACCATACAAAATGTGCTGTTACTGTCAGGCAATTCACCCAGGATGCAAAGCAAAGGTTATTTTGGGCCAAAAATTGGGGCTGTAATGCTGAGTTTAATTCTTTCAGAACTCTTTTGAAAGAATTCAGGCCTTCAAATTAAGCCTCAAATATTTTTGGAATGAGCAAATTTCATTGTTTGGAAAAAATGCCCCTGGCAATTGAATATAATCAAGGCTTTTCCAATCCCCTTACTGATGAGGCAAAAATCAAGCCCAATGTCCTCTGGAAAATTTCTACCACTTTGAACTCTGCTTCAAAAAACCTAGAACCTCCTGCATATCAAAACAATCAATTTTGGAACCTCACTGCACAGTCTTGCCACATCAAAACTGTGTTGTGACTGGATGGCAATCCACCCATGATGTCATGAAAAGAGTACTTCTCATTGTGTCCTGGGTGGATTTCCATTGAGTCACAGCACAGCTTTCAGGGGGCAAGACTGCAGTGAGCTTCCAAAATGATTGGTTTCAATCTGGAGGGAGTTAAAAACTTTTTATAGCACAATTTCAACTGGTCAAAAATGTACAAAATTTCCCCTTGGTTGATTTTTGGCACAAACATAACCAGGTTCTTTTACAACTTTTTTTGCTGTTCAATTCTTCATTGTGCATTTTTTCTGAGAGTTTTTCTGGTTCTGAAACCCAACTCTCTCATGTGTTTGCATCCTTTTTATTTGTAAGTATATCTCTTAATTTTTCTAACTTGATATTTGATAACAACTTGTAGTGGGGGTTCCATCAAGAATGAGACAAGACATTATGCATTTAAGTGAGAAAAAATTTGAGTCCATACTCACCACCCAATATATTTTTGTATCCAACATCAACGCCAAAGAGGGCATCAAGGAATTTGCAGGTACTTTCTCAAAGTTCATATGTGCCTTGATCCTGAGGCACTGAACCACACAGAGCATAAATGCTACTATTAGCTTGAGAAGCTGGAAGGGGGGACATGGCAACCAGTTGGTCAATTTGCTGGAGCACTGTTGGGTGGACTAAGCAAGGGGGGGGGAGGGTTCTATTTGTTGAGGAGAGGCATGGGAGGGGGAGGAGGAAAATTTTCTGTGAAACAAGGTTTGGGGGGAAGGTGATCTTGAGTCTTCAAATAACAGCCATGTGACTGTGTCAAGTGGTGTTGCCCATTGACTGGGTGAGTCTCCCCATTTGGGGAATGGAATTGGTGAGTTGGGTACTTGAGAACAATGTTTGGTGATGAATTCGCTGGAGAGAGCATAAGCCAGAATTGATCAAATATTCTCCTTTGGATGAAGTAGATGCTCACATATTTTTTGGTGTGTTTGGGGACAAAACGCAAAGTTGGGGGGAGGGGATGCAGCCAGGGGGTGATTTTGGTTGATCATCAAGGCCATGAATGTTTCAAGTTCCAGCAACAAATACACCTTGAGAGGGGAGGTTTCTTTGCACCAAAGGAGCCCAGGGATTCCACTTAGTTGGAAAAATACCAATGGTTGGATTACTTTTGTATCCTTCAGGGCTTGTGCAAAAGAGCTTTGATTTGGGAGGCTCCAACGTGAGCATTTTATGAAGGTTCAACATTTGGGCAAGTTTTTCTGTAAATTTATTTAACCAACAGTCTGCCTGCAAGCTGTGTGGAGACGCGAAAATGACCAAAGCGCCTTGGATGGCTTGAGGTCAATACTTTTTGAATTGCTTCAGGCCCATTTTTTCAACTTGCAAAGAAATGAATTGTACAGCATTTTGCAGTTGGAGATGCCCCTGCGGCAGTGATAGATTGTCCATGGGGGAGTCAAAAAAGCTGCCGTGCAGCGCAGGGTGCTTTTCCCACTGGGGAATGTTGAGGGAGACTAGCCCAGGCACTAGATTATGACGTAAAATCAGCTTAAGTTGAATGAATGATGGAAAAAAAAGGGAAAATACATACTTTGAAGGTTCAAGGTTGTGGCCAACGCTCTTGGTGTTGGGAGGTGTTTGGGGTCCGCAAGAAATTTCCAATTGCAAACCAAATATGGCAGACAGAGGTCTTGCGGCACAGGAAGAGATCAAAGGAAATGCATTATAATTTGCGGGATTGAGTCCAAAAGGGTTTGGTATAAAGAATGAGGAACATCTTTGGCTTTGAGTGGGTTGAGAATGGAGGTGTGTTCTGTTCTGGTCATCTCAATAGTCCCTGAGTTTTGCGCGCGTTTGACCTCAAGAGCTGAAACCTGCTGCACTAGCTGTTCAACAGTTGTAGAAAGCTGGGAAACTTCAACTGATGGCAAAAGCCCTTGGCGGGAAAAATTTTTGACAGTTGAAAGCTAATAAGAAAGAGGTTGAACAGTTGCACTTAAATTGTTGATCATGGCCAAAAGGTCAGTGTTTTCTGGTGGAGGTTGCAGTTGAGGTTTGGGTTGAGGTTTGGGTTGAGGTTTGGGTTGAGGTTTGGGTTGAGGTTTGGGTTGAGATGAAGGTAAAGTTTGATGCGGTGTCTGTGGCTGCAATTGAGCTCTTTGCTTTTTGCGGGGGGGGGGGTTTCTTGGGATTTTTCTGGTTTGGCTGCTTAGGCATTTACAAATGGGATGTGTTATTCAGCCACAGTGCCAGGTTTTACATTTGTAAATTGACCTCTTGCTGCTGCGGCCAATGCTAGTTTTCTTTTAGTTTTCATAGCCATTGCACCGGCTTTTTTCATTTTTTGAGGTTGATTTTGAAGAGGATTGGGAGACTTCAAGGTTTTGATTGCCTGTTTCCATTTTGAAGTTTATTTTGAACTAAAATGACATTTGACAAGTTGAAAGTTGGTTGTGATGGGGCTTTTTTACCTTGCGGGATTATCCAAGGGAGTGGTTGAGAAGTGGCTGTAAACCAGAGAAAAAGGAAGTCTTGCACAAGCAATAGCTGCATCTGAATTTTTTTCTATGTGGCTGTCTTTTCTATCAGTGTTAATAAGGGCTTTGATTCAATTGGCAATGAGATGAAAGGTTTAGGGCCAAAAGGTGGTGATTTCAGGCTGCAACAAGTTTTCTTCAAGAAAAAAAGAAAGAGATTGCCATGAGAAGGATGGATTAGATAAGATCAAGTCACTAACCTAGGCTGTTTGAAATTGAAAGGAAATGGACTAGCAACGCAGCAAAGCTTGGAGGACAAGAGAAATGGTGTGTTGGTCCAAAGAAGATACCTTGGATTCCAGAAAACAGAAACAGTGAAAGAGGGCCTAGAGGGGCTTGATTGTATGAACAGGGATTTGATGCATTGTTTTGCTTTTGCCAAAGTAAAATGATTGAAAAAAAAAAATTCAACCTTCTGATGGAATTCATTGAAATGAGACAAGTCAAAAGAAGGGTAAAATGAGACAGGGTCAAGATGAAGACCGGATTGATGAAGCAAGCAGTAAATGTTATGACTAAATGCATATTGAGTTTGGCTACTTGGCTTGAAAATTCAGCTTTGCAGCTAGTTTCACAGATGAAGCCTTGGTGATAGTTAGACTGGGCAGAATAGATTGAATTGAGTGAGAAAGCAATTTTTGGTTGATGAGCTTAGATTTCAGGAGGAAAAAGGTAGGTAAAGTGAAAATTTGTGGAACTGAAAAAAAGTGAAATGCAAAAAATCAGTGATGGGATCACAATAGACATTGAATTGTACTCCAGCCAGCCCCTTGTCTCCCTTGCAAAGTGCACAGAGACAATAGGGAGCGTGCAGTCTCTACAAACAGAGCCTTTGCGCCAGCTGGAGATGTCAATGAAGTACATTTGCGGAATAGATGCCATGGAAAAGAAAATTAAGTTAAGCAAACTTACTAAATGAGGCAACTAGCAAAGACCATTTGGATACAGTACAACCACAATGTCTAAATGCCATAGATTCCTTTCTAATTGGAAAGGTAGTTGGTTCTGGAGAAGGTAATGAGCTGAGCAGTTTCTGTGCATCATCCACCATGATCTTGGATAACCCAACCATCAAAAACCTTGAGTATATCTGGCCAAATGGACTTTCTTCCGCAAGAAACAGTCCCCCAAATTTTGTATTGGAGGTTTTTTGAGCATTCTCGCGCTGCAAGGGATGAGATTCTGTGTGTTTTTGAAGCATCTTACGCTCTAATTGAGACAAATTGGTTGGTTGGTAAATAAATAAACAAATTGGTGCAATGAAGCCACCTGCAGAAAGTGACACATAGAATTACTCAAGTTCCTCATATTGGATGAAACCCAGTTGGTGTAAGAAGTGGCTGCCAAATCAGATAGTGCAAGATTGGCCCTGGATGAATTGGTTGAGGGTGGGAGATTGGGTTTGACGTCCTTGTCTGAATGAGCTGAGTCATGGCCTATCCCAATGGAATGTGACGTTTTGAAAGTGTTTATTGAATCATTATCAGATGGATTGTTGCTGCTATACCCAGTGCAAGTCAAACCTGCAATAGAATTTGGGTAGACAGGGTGGAAATCAAATGAATGATTTAGAGGTTTGTCAAGGAATTCCATTTGATCATTGTTTGGACAGTCTGCGGAGTCAGCAGTGGGTTGGTGCTTGTGAGGCTTGGCTTGAGGCTGGCGCGCTGATGTTTGGCAAAGAGGATGGGTGCGGTGATGGTCATGATAGGGTGAATGTGGAAATTCTACAGAGCATAGTGACAACACCAAGTTTGCTCTAGTCAGTTTAGAGTGCTCTGGGCAGAGTAAGGGTGAGACAGGGCAAGAATCTCTAAGCGCATAATCATTACTAGGTCGCCTTTGCAGGTTGTATGGCTTCATTGCAAGATAGGTTCTGCAAGAGATGATAGGAATTGCATGGTGCATGATTTGCTAATTTATACCTTTCATACTTCTCTAGTCAACCAAAGGTGTATAGATTTTCTCATAGTTTCATGTGTAGAGATGAGGACCGGATGGGACTCTACACTGGAAAGATGGTCTCTCAATTTGTTGGGGCAAGAAGTCTTTCAAATGACTTGCTCCTTAGGACTGGTCTGTACTATTTCTTTGTTAATTGAGGAATTGTTGATCTTTTTAGAGGGAAAAATGTTTGATTGCAGAAATCGCTGATTTGGGGGCAAGGATTTCCAACTGGTGCTCAAGGGCCCAATATTTATATTGGAAAGAGCGTGGGATGGGGAAGGAATAATGAGAGGCCTAAAGCTGCTGGAGTGCCCTTGTCCACGTGTTGCATGTTGCCGTTGAGATGCTTTGTTTGAAGGTGCTCATGTTCTGTTGCAGGTAGCCTTGGTTTGCAATCCGTCTTGGGTGTTCTTGGTTGGTTAGTTGGTTTCCCTTGGCGGTTGCTCAATATTCTCTTCACGCTTCCTTTTCCGTTTCTGCTGTTTTGTGAGAAAAGGATGCGGGTCAGTTGGGCTTGATACGTTTGTGTCTAAGTTGGCTAGTCTTGACACATTTTTGTCTAAGTCTGCCTGAAGGGAAGTGGGAGAGCTGGGCTTGCGCTTACTAACACATCTGTGCCCTTTGCTGTTTCTTCCATCTGTTTTGTTGCAAGACCGTTTCTTTCCATCCTTGTGAAATCCCCCATGCTCTTGACGCCAGAGTCAAGAGAAACGCTGCCAATGTGGGAAACTGCTAATGCCCTGTTTATGCTGGGCCCGGGGCAGGCTTTGGTCAAGAAGTTGGTGGGGTTGGACGCCGTGTCTATGTACTGGAGGTGGATTTGCTTGCCCACTATCAGCTCCTGAATGTAATGTAGCCTAATGTCTACATGTTTGGTACGGAAGACATTCTGACTGTTTTGACTGTTGGCCAGGTCAATGGCACCTCTGTTGTCTTCAAAGACGGTGGCTGGTGGCTGGTCTTCACTTCCAAAAATCTCCAACGTGATTTGGCAAAACCACATCACCTCTTTTCTCACTTTGGACAGGGCTTTATATTAATCTTCCATGGTTGACAGTGAGACTGTCTTTTGGCAAGTCAACTTCCAGCTGACTAAGTTAGGACCCACCATGATGGTGTACCCAGTGGTGGACCATCTTGTTCTTGGACAGTTGGCCTAGTAAGCATCAACATATGCCCTCATGCTGTCCATGCCACAGCAATAGCACAGAGCCATTGATTTGGTGGCATTCAGGTATTGGAAGACCCTGACCGCAGCAGTGTGGTGCGCCAGGCCTGGTATTTCCAGAAACTGAGACAGGTGGATGACTGCAAAAGCTATGTTGGGCCTGGTAAGGACTGCCAGGTAGTTGAGCAAACCTACCAGTGCTCTATAGTTGTATCTACTTGATAGATATTCTTTGTGTTCCCTGTCCGTTGCAGGGTTTGATGGCGTGCAAGGGGTCATGGGTGTTTGAACTGGATGTAGGTTTGCTAGTCCGTACTTGTAAATTTTTTGTTCAACATATTTCTGCTGGGATATTCTGATTTTGCAATTGTTCCTGATTATGCTCATGCCTAGAAGGAATGATTCCTGCCCGAGGTATTTGATGGCAAATTCCTCTTCCATTTCACGCCTGAATGCCTTGGGTTTGGAACTGAAGATCGCTAGATTGTCAACATGGGCAAAAACCCAATTGGCATTTGGGCCTTCTCTCCAGAAGATGCATGGGTTGCTGGCCAACGTGCCAAACCCCTTCTTGGTCAAGAATGATCTAAGTTGGTTGTACCAGACTTTTGATGACTGCTTGAGGCCATAGATAGCCTTTTTCAGCTCAAGCAATGTACCGTCTGGCGCCCTGTAGCCAGGTGGTTGGAGTAGCATTACTGCTTCCTCAAGGTTGCAGGTTAGGAAAGAGCTCTTGACATTGAGCTGGTGTATTTCAAGTCCATGTGACACGGCATAGGCAATGAGGAGGCGTAGGGATTCTTGCCTGCCAGTGGGGGTGTACTTGTCCAGGAAGTTGATACCATATTGTTGTCTGAAACCCTGGGCACAAATCCTTGCTTTGTACTCAACAACCTGATTGTCTGGCCCCATTTTCTTCCTATACGCCCATGTTGATGGAATTGGCCTGTCTTTGTCATTGAGTGCCCGTTGTGGAAACTTTAGAGAGCAACCCCCCTGAAGTCGTCCCTGAGTTCCGGAAGTTATTGATCAAAGCGTCTGTAAGGAGATTGGATGCAGCCGTTCAAGAGAAAAGGAGAGAAGAGGGGAGGGATTCTGTTTTCCTAAGTCCGCTCCCCGCCTCCTGATGATACAATGATACGATGCCCCCCCTACAACCCGGAGTCAAGGGAAAGGTATTTGAGCCCTCCCCCTCAACCCTAACCTAAGTACAAGCACAAAGACAGACTGGCAACCATGAAGAAGGAACCCTAGACCCAGAACCCTGACCCATACCCTATCCCCGCCAGCTCGCCTGCCATTACGCGCATCCGGTTTGTCTTTTTGTGGCGCGGCCCTCCGCCGCGCAATACCCAATGT
Organism: Puccinia polysora; assembly: GCA_025617555.3. Classification (NCBI taxonomy): domain Eukaryota; kingdom Fungi; phylum Basidiomycota; class Pucciniomycetes; order Pucciniales; family Pucciniaceae; genus Puccinia; species Puccinia polysora. The sequence continues at coordinate 47,844,599 of CM062618.1, forward strand.
TCACCGCGCTTGCGCGCATCCACCCGACGCGCCGTCGTGAATTTCCCGTCCGTGGCCGGCCCGCGCTTGCGCGCGGCTGCCCACGCATATAGCCCCGCTGTCGCCCCGCTTTTTCCTTCCCCGACTAGCCGTTCCGAGAACCTGGTCGGCCCGGCTCCATCCCTGGGTTGGACATCCAAGCGGGTCGCGGCCCGCCTCCCTTAGTCAGGCCCGGCCCGCAGTCGCGTGCTCGATCCCGCCGCGTCCACTGCTGAGCCCGCAGCGGCCGCTGCTGAGAACGCGCGCACCCCAACTGCTGAGCCCCGACCTACCAGATGCTGAGCGCGCAGGCCGCGACACAGTTCCCGATCCGAGGCTATATATTGACACCACATCCCCCCCCCCCAACTTGAGTTCTGTCCCCAGAGATCCTTCCCATTGTCACCTCGGCCATCCTTCGCGCCCTACCCCCTCTACCAACTCTAAACTCCGCTCCGCATCCCTATCCCTCCACTCCATCGTCATCATGGTCCGCTGCGACTTCTGTGCCCGAAACGGGCTTGAATGCTCTATTGGGTCCGGCCGCCGCGCCTGCTCCGCGTGCCGCCGCGGACACCGCCGCTGCTCGCTTAGCAAGGGTATACCCCGTGGCCCCAACCAATCCGGCTCTCGTCCTCGGCTGCGCAAGCGGGCTCGTCCGGACCCGTTTGTGGTTTTGGATGACAACGCTATCTCGGAGGACTTGTGGACTCCACCCGGATCACCTCCCCGCCGTCCTCGTCCGAACTCCGACCGCGACTCCTCTTCTCCGCTTCGCCGCGCGGGACCACCGCGTAAGGATGACTATCCGGACTTCGCGGCTTATCGGAGGGCATTGCGATTTTGGGCGGATCGCGTCCGGGTTACGCAAGGCACGAGGGACCCGCGAATCGACGAAATCCTTAGGCGACGCGCTGCTCCGGCCCCAGCTCCTCCTCCACCCCCTGCTCCGGCTCCTCCGACTCCACGAGGCCCTACTCCTCCGCCCGCTGCTCCGACTCCTCCGACTCCACGAGGCCCTACTCCTCCGCCCGCTGCTCTGACTCCTCCGACTCCACGAGGCCCTACTCCTCCGCCCGCGTCGCCGGTGGTCATCTCATCATCGCCTCCTATCGGACTGGACCCTCCCGTTGGATCCCCTGAGCGCCCGTCCGCACCAGCCCCTCCTCCCACCAATTCTCCCGAGATCCCGGAGATTCCGGTCGTGATGGCGCTCCCGGCAGCCAGCTTCAAAGTTTTTGCGGAAAGGTCGACTACGATGCTCCGCCAATACCTTGCGACTCCCGGAGCCCAATCCTTGGAATCCCGGCGTGAACTCTTGGCGTCTTTCCGGGCTCTACTGGCGTCGTTGAGGGCGGAAATGGAGGAAATGATGAAGATGGCTTAAGCGCCTCGGCCTCATCCCCTCTTCCCCTTTTCTTTTTTTTTCCTTCCCTCTTTTATCCGCTTTTTTTGTTGTACCGCGTTCCCTATTCATTGAGAGAAATACACGTCTCAAACGCGAATTTGTTTTACCAAGAAAAATCCGCGCCGCGCGCATCGTGAAGGCGAGAATGAGAGCCGGGTCCGCGCCTGAGTGAGAACTAAGCCGCGAGGTTGAGAAAATCCGCGCCGCGCCCGAAAAATGAGAAAATAAGAAAAAAAAGTGACAAGTGAGAAATGATAGAAAAGGTGAAAGATTTCTCTTTTTTTTTTTTTTTTTTTTTTTTTTTTTTTTTTTTTTTTTTTATATATACCATCGCCGCGCCCGCGCCCTATCCCCCAGTTCCCCCCCCAAACTTAGCTGCTGTCCCCAGCTGATGGCTTCAGCCAATGCCATGAGGGTCGCGTCCGTCGCCCGATCTCCCTGCATTCCTCCAAACCATGCCGTCGGTGCCTGATCCGTCCGATTCTCTGCCCCGGCGCGCTTCCCTTTCCCGTTTGGCGTCCGTCTCCTCCGCCGTCGAAAGGGTCTCGCCTTGGTTACGATCGCCCGACACATGACCTGCTCCCACCACCGCTTGTCCCCCACCTCCCATCAGATTTATCCGTCGTTCACCAACTGTTGAACCGCGCGGAGTATCCTCTTCTCGCTTTGTCCTCGCTCGCTTCCCGCCGTTAGACTGAACCGGTCCCGCCAATACCCGCTTCCCCAACACGCACCCCGCCTTTGCCGGCCTCGGACCGATTGGGTTTGCCGTCCGACTCTTGTGTCTTGTCCGCCCACCATCACCGTTGCTTCCACGCGCTCCCGTCCTTTCCGTTGCTGCCACTACCCTTTCCAAATGCGCGCTCTCCGCCGTCAAAGAGGTCTGGCTCGGGTCGCGATTCTCCAACGTGTGGTCCATCTCTTCCGCCGCCGCGTGTACCTTCTTTGCAAGATCCGTCCGCCGCTTGCCAATTCCCAGTCCGCACGGAGCATCAATTTCCCGTTCCGTTGTCCTCGCCCGCTTCCTTTCAGTAGGCCGCACCGGTTCCATCAAATCCCGCTTCCCCAACACGTTCTTAGCCCCCCCTGGGGAAACCAATTCCGCGTTTGAATCCGCTGTCCGGTCCCTTTGTCCCGCCCGCCAACGGCTGTTGTCCTCCCCATTTGCGTACACGCGGGGCGCAGAAGTGCTGGGGGACTGAATACTCTCCAGATAGGCCTCAAGGCCCCTTGCCACCTCCGTAAGTTTGCTAGCCCAAGAGATGGTTGCCGGTGGTGGGGCCGGAACATACTCTGCCCTGTAGTACTCCGGTTCCGCGTGGTCCACCTCTGCTTGCATCTGGGTCCCGTCGCGCGCGCCTGCCTGATAACCCCATTCCGCGGATGGCTTGAGATCGTCCTTCCAAAAGCAAGAACCGTGCCTCCCCCATCTTGCCAGCATGTCCTCCTTCAGTTCCGGCCAATCCAAGTTCAGGTATCCTCCCATCTCCTCCACTTCCCGACGCGCTTCCGCGTCCTCGATGAACAGGACGACATGGTGCACCTTCTCAAAATCCAAAACGCCTTCAGAGTCCGCAATTGTTTCATAACGTGAGATGAATCGCTCCACCTCCGCAATGTTGAGTCTAATATGCGGGTAAATCCATGGAGTAGCGCGGAAGCCGTTGGAGGAGGAAGGAAGAGAAGCGGCTGTTAGTAGCATCCGTGAGTACCTTCGAGAGACTTTGACGAAAGATATTTCCCGGCCAGACCCCCAGATGTGGAAACTTTAGAGAGCCAACCCCCTGAAGTCGTCCCCGAGTTCCGGAAGTTATTGATCAAAGCGTCTGTAAGGAGATTGGATGCAGCCGTTCAAGAGAAAAGGAGAGAAGAGGGGAGGGATTCTGTTTTCCTAAGTCCGCTCCCCGCCTCCTGATGATACAATGATACGATGCCCCCCCTACAACCCGGAGTCGAGGGAAAGGTATTTGAGCCCTCCCCCTCAACCCTAACCTAAGTACAAGCACAAAGACAGACTGGCAACCATGAAGAAGGAACCCTAGACCCAGAACCCTGACCCATACCCTATCCCCGCCAGCTCGCCTGCCATTACGCGCATCCGGTTTGTCTTTTCGTGGCGCGGCCCTCCGCCGCGCAATACCCAAGGTTCACCGCGCTTGCGCGCATCCACCTGACGCGCCGTCGTGAATTTCCCGTCCGTGGCCGGCCCGCGCTTGCGCGCGGCTGCCCACGCATATAGCCCCGCTGTCGCCCCGCTTTTTCCTTCCCCGACTAGCCGTTCCGAGAACCTGGTCGGCCCGGCTCCATCCCTGGGTTGGACATCCAAGCGGGTCGCGGCCCGCCTCCCTTAGTCAGGCCCGGCCCGCAGTCGCGTGCTCGATCCCGCCGCATCCACTGCTGAGCCCGCAGCGGCCGCTGCTGAGAACGCGCGCACCCCAACTGCTGAGCCCCGACCTACCAGATGCTGAGCGCGCAGGCCGCGACGCAGTTCCCGATCCAAGGCTATATATTGGCACCACACCGTTCAATCCAGACTTTGAGTTTCTTCATGTTCAGTAACTCCTTATTTTGGGTTTCTACCCAGTTGTTCTTCTCATCACACCCCATGGCTTCCCCATGGTTCTTTGGTTCTTCTGCGTGAGTGTTGATGTATGCTACGGCGCGCAATTTTGCTTGAAGTTTTGAATGTTCTCTTTTGAGATTTTGCTCTGGATAAGAGTGGGGTGGTGTGATCCCTTAACAATTGTTTGACACATGCTCTGTGGTTTGAAACCATTGGTGGCACTGGGGCTGTTGGGTTCACTGTTATATTGTGTTTCCTGCTTGCTCTCTGACTGACTTTCATCTAAGCTGGGGTTTTTGGGTGATTCATCTAAGGGTATCTCTTCTTCAAACAGAAGAAGGTAGTCAGTTGCAAATACAGGATAGGTGTAATTGGATGGGTGGTCAAGACTTGGTGCAATGGCCCTTAATTTGGGGAATTTATTCTTGCAGAATGATTCATGCTTTGTTATCACCACTTTTAGGTCTTTCTGCCTTACAATCCTGTAGCTGCTCATGCTGTTGGAGTAGCCAACCAGCACACCATCCCATAATAACCTCATCAAGTTTTGTGATTTGGTTTTGGAGTGGTTTGAGGATCCATGCCTTGCAGCCAAAGGGTTTGATGGATGATAACCTTGGTTGCTGCTTGAGTAAAATGGTGACTGGGGCGGCCCTTCCCTTGGATCAAAACGGTAGGCTGTTGGTGACAATGGCTGCCATTGTTATGGCTTCACCCCACCATTCTGGCTGGAAATTTGATTGTATCAACATAAACCTTGCCATTTCAATCACCATCCTATTTTCTCTCTCAGCGTACCCATTTTGTTTTGGCATGTATGGAGGGGCAACATGATGGATGACTCCTTCTGCCTTCAGGTGTTCTGAAAATTTCCTGTTGCAGAATTCTCCTCCACCATTGGTTATAACCCTCTTGAGAGCCTTGCCAGTTTGTTTTTCAAACATTGTTTTAAAGCTTTTGAGGAGGCCTACCGCCTTGCTCTTGACGTTTAGCAGGCTTATGCTAATGGAACCGTTGTACTGGTCAACAATGGTCAGGAAGTACTTCATGCCGTTATTTATGCTGGGCTTGCTTGGGCCCCACAAATTGGCATTAATCACTTCAAGGCCCTCTTGCGCCTCGTTGAACTTGATTTTGAAGGGTTTTCTAACCATTTTACCCTTCATGCATGTGTTGCATGGAGTCATGTCCTTCCTTGTTATGTCTGGGACCACTGCTTTGATTCTGGAAAGGCTTGCACGCCCAAGAATTTGGTGCCATGTTTTGAAAAGATCCATTCCAGCTATGGTTATGAGGGCAGCTCCTGGCTGCTCAATGGGACTGAGTGCTGACCTTATTTCCATGATGTCATTTCTTGTGCTACATGTTAGAGGAAAGTTGTTATCTATAAACACACATATTTCATTCCAATGTACCTTACAAGTAACATTATCTTTGGTTAGCTTGCACAGCAAGGTCAGATTTCTATTGAGCTCTGGAATGAGTAGGCAGTTACTTAGCTCAATGATTTTTCCGTCTTTCATTTCCATTTTGGTGTCTCATTCATGTTTTGATGACAGTCTAGCTCCGTCCTTCCTGTTGCTGATCTGGGTGCGGCTACGCTGAAGGTTGGTGAACCATCTTTTGTCAACCAGGAGGTGGTGGCTTGCCCCCAAGTCCAACACAGTGGCTTTGGCTCCAGTGTTTTCAGTTGCGTTGTACAGGGAAGTTCCAAAGGTGAAGAGCTGTGGGGGGCCTTGATTGTTGCCAGTGTTCAACAGGACTTTGCCGCAAGTTTTCTTAGTTGGACTTAGATCAGGATGGAGCGTCCAGAACTGATCTTTGGTGTGGCCTGACTTGGGATTATGCTTCCAGCCTTGGCATCTTATCCTGTTGTCTTTCTTTTGTTGGATGCCAGGTTGTGGTTGGCTATTTTTTCCAACTTAATGAGTAGTTTTTGGGGGTTTTCCAGGAGGAGTGTGAAAAATAAAAAGAGCTTGGGCTCTGGTTAAATTAAAGGTAAAGAGAAATGAATGAAAAGGAGATTATAACGTCAAGCGTAACGTACCTGAGGACAGGGGGAAAAGGAAACTCCAGTTGATTTAATTGGTTGAACAGATAATGAATTACACTTGAGAGAACCATGGTTTATATAGACTAAATACATGATTGGCCAACAAGTGGTTGAGTACAAAATGAATAAGGCAAAATTAACATAAGCAGTTTAAGTGACATGGTAAGTGAAATTTTATGCTTGGAAAGTCTGAAAGTCACTACTAAAAACACAGCCTAGTTATATTTTAGCAATTATTTTAATACTTCAATAATAACAATAATATAAATCAAATCAATCCAATCAATGATACTTCAAACTCCAGTGAAAGTCACATATATATAAACTCAAATTCTAACACACCTGCTTGACTTGCACTGGAGGAAGTTACTTTCTGAAATGAATCTAACTCTTTTTCTTCAATTAACTTTATGTTCTACAAAATGTTGGAATTATTCTACATACAGGTTAGTGACTGATAATGAGATGAGCTGATTGACTAGTAAACTTCCTGGGGCATATTTGAATTTAACTGCTATCTTTAAGTATGATATCTACTATTTGCTGGAAAATTCTTCAGTTCAAATGTGATTGACTTTTATGATGCGTTGAATTTGTTCAAGGTTGGATTTGATTGTGTTGAATTGATAAAATTGAGTTGGTTGATTTTCGGAGTTGAGTACTGGAATGATTGTGAAAATTGATGGATGATTGATGAAGAAAATAAAGTGTAGGTAAAACGTGAACGCAGCAGGCAAACTCCAGACCAACCTTGTAAATTCTACCCCTAGCCACGCTTGATGGACCAGTAAGGTCTCTATTGCATTGCAAGCAGCAAGATAAAAAGTCTTGGCATCTATTACGCAATGCATCGCTTTTTCAGTATCTGCTTGATTTTCAATCTATATATGGCAAAGGCCATTGGCATGGCCTAAGACAGGAATCTTGGTTTGATTTTTGATAAACTGAACCAAATCTTTACTACCACACGGGATGACCAGATTGATGTATTGGTCTTCCTGTAGTAACTTGTTGACATTGGAGCAAGATGAGATGGTTTGAATCAGATTATTGGGTAAATAATTCAAAAGTGCTTCATTGATGACTCTTTTCAGGAAGTTTTGGGTATGGAGTGACTCTTTACCACCCTTGAGGATTGCTGCATTACCACTTTTGATTGCCAGTGTAGCAATATTTACAAGAACCTTGGGGCGTGCTTTGAAGATCATCAAGAGGACCCCGATGGGACAAGTGATTTTGTAGAGATCTAGGCCATGATCCAACTTGGTGATTGATTGAATCTTGCCAACTGGATCTTCTAATCTGATCACATCCTCAATCCCATTTACGATTGAGTCAAACTTATTGGGGCTTGAATTGAGATCCAATCTCTTGAGGATGGAATCCAACATTTTTCCCTGTCTGACCAATTCATCTGCCAACTTGACATCCTGGGCATTCTGATCCAACATCTCCTGTTTGTTTGAGATTAATGATGACTTCAATCAATAGAGTGCCTCGATCTTGAGCCTTGAATAGATCGATTGAAACTCATCAAATGCTTCCTTAGCGGCTTGTGCTTGAATTCTAGAGTTTGAACAAGTCCTCGACTGGCTTGTTTTCATTCTTCTGACTGGTTTGAATCCCAATCTTGGTCCTCTGATTGACTGAGGCGTCAAGTTGATGATCCGATCCAATTAGAACATCACTCATGGCGTCTTCAGAGGTGATGGCGAGGTGATGGAGGGATTGAAGATGGTTGATGATTGATTGAAAGTTGTGGGACCAGGATTGAAAGGGATGATGATGATGGTGATGATGGATGAGTTTGAGTTGTTGGTTGATTGTCCTTTGGTTGAATCAATGGATCATCTCCTTTCAATCTGAAAAGATACACTCTGTCTCTCCTTCAACGTCCCCCTTGTTGAGTTATGGTGGTGTTCTTGTTGGATGGGTAGGCCTTGACTATTTCCAATCTATTGATGACCACGTCGAAGTGAATGGATGGGATGAGCTTGATAGTCAATGAAAAGGCTCATCCTAATCTCCCCCCCTCGCCAAAAGAGTCAAAGATTGGCTTTTGGGATGAGACTGTTGAAGGCAGACAGTTTGAATGAAGTATAGTTGGCTCAGGTTGAGCAAAAGCTTTTAACCTTGTAAAAATAAAAAGAGCTTGGGCTCTGGTTAAATTAAAGGTAAAGAGAAATGAATGAAAAGGAGCTCATAACGTCAAGCGTAACGGACCTGAGGACAGGGGGAAAAGGAAACTCAAGTTGATGTAATTGGCTGAACAGATAATGAATTAAACTTGAGAGCACCATGGTTTATATAGACTAAATCACAGCTGCTTTGGTTGCCTTTCTTTCATGCTCTTCTGTATGCTACAAGGGTGGAGGATTGATAGTTACGGCTAGTAACCCTTTGAAATTTAGAAACCCTCTCATTCTTTGGGCCCAATAACCTTAGTTATCCTCTTCAAGCATAATGGCCTTGATTTCTTCATTGTTGGATTGAGCTATTGCTTGAGTGTTTTTTTTCTTTGGTGGTGCCATTTCTAATGGTTCGCAGTAGGTAGCTTTTTACTGCTAATCTGTAGAGATGAGGACCAGATGGGACTCTACACTGGCAAGACTGTCTCTCAATTTGTTGGGGCAAGAATTCTTTCAAATGACTTGCTTGTTAGGACTGGTATGTACTATTTCTTTTTTAATTGAGGAATTGTTGACCTTTTTAGAGGGAAAAATGTTTGATTGGGGAAATTGCTGATTTGGGGGCAAGGATTTACAACTGGTGCTCAAGGGCCCAATATTTATATTGGAAAGATAGTGGAATGAGGAAGAAAAAATGAGAGGCCTAAAGCTGTTAGCGTGCCCTCATCCACGTGTTGCATGTTGCCGTTGAGATGCTTAGTTTGAAGGTGCTCATGTTCTGTTGCAGGTAGCCTTGGTTTGCAATCCATCTTGGGTGGTCTTGTTCAGTTAGTTGGTTTCCCTTGGCAGTTGCTCTATATTCTCTTCATGCTGCCTTTTCCATTTCTGCTGTTTGGTGAGAAAAGGATGTGGGTCAGTTGGGATTGATACGTTTGTGTCTAAGTTGACTAGTCTTGACACCTTTGTGTCTAAGTCTGTCTGAAGCGCAGTGGGAGAGCTGGGCTTGCACTTACTACCACGTCTGTGCCCTTTGCTCTTTCTTCCATCTGTTTTGGTGCAAGACTGTTTCTTTCCATCATTGTGACATCATGTCATTGCGTTGATGGGTACGCACTAAAACAACTAGAAAATCTCATGAAGTTAGAAGAGAGTGTGGAAACATGGTATTTTTACTTGAATAAGGTAGAGGGTGCAGAAATGAGTCCTAAAATTTCAACAAGGTCCAAAAAGATGTTAAAAGAACATGTATATTTGCATGGAAAGAATAATTCATAGGGTCTCATGTGGTTATCAGGCCTCATGGGGGCTTAATATCTGAGGTCATGACTCATCAAGCAGTCGCCAGTGCCTAGTAACTTGCGAAGAGACAGATAGGGGTCCCACCACATGTAAAAGATTTTAGACAATGCGTTCATGAAATAAACTAGGTCTCAAATGTGTCTTTATTAATGGTTATTTTTTTTTGAATTAAAACCATTATTGTTTGAATGAGATGAATTTCTTTGGAACCCTTTTCAATATTCTGAGACTTTCTTGACCCTAATTTCTGCTTGATTATTTTTTAGTTATTGTAACATATTGAATGAAGGGGAAGAAGAAAAAAACTGTGAATGAGAAAGAAAGAACTGAAAAAAATTCCCCTGGTAAACTTTTTAATGTACTCTTGGGAGAGGTTTTTAAACAGCTAAACTCACACCAAAATTAGCAGCAATATAAAAATGAACAAAATTTAATGATATTAATTCAATTAATTATTAAATGAAAACTTACTTGTAGTGAATCTTTGAAATATTACAGTTCTGCAACATATTCTTCAGGTACCAATTGGGGTGACTGATGCAGATGTAAAATATTGAAGCAGGTCTCTAGCTCCTGAAGATATTGTTTTCTTTGAGAGGCTTTGCTTGTGATGTTCCTCCGGAAGCAAATAACTATATATTAAAAAAAGGGTTGAATTAAACACAGGGCAATGAATCTCAATCATGCCAGGAAATTCTAAGGCCTCAGCTGCAATGTGGTTAAATTTTGTGGTGTCTTGCAGAAGAATGGTCATCATTGTTATGGCATTGCAGAAATGTAGTATTTTCCCATAAATTTCAACATTGCTACAACATTGGAGTTTTTGTGGAATCTTTTTGGCAAGGTTGAAGGAGAAACTTTGGAGATTAACTCCAGCAGTTAACCCTAGGTTATTTTGAATTGAGAACACAAATTTGGAGTATTGGTTCAATGTTTCATAATGCACAAAAATTTATATGTTTCTGTGTTTATTTTGCCTGTATTTTATGTTTATTTTTAATTTATACCTTTCTGCATGGAAGAACAAGATTTTGTATAAGATGATATACAATTTATACATTGTAAAATATCTTAAAGGTATTAAGAAATCACATCCACCTCATTATTCATCCAGGGCCCATAACAATGACTGATACACAATTTGGCCATTTACAACTGGGTGGCATCCTTTGATTTGGACTTTTCCAAATGCTTCAGGAGCACTGAGTGGTCCCTTCAGGATTTCTCTGGGTTCACAGGAAGCAGGAAGTGTGAAAATAAAAATATCTTCAGAAATTTTGTAAGCTTCATTCCAACACCACACTGAGCTCCACAATTGTGCTACTTATCCTAAGTTGTAGCAGTGATGAAAGAAAAATAAATATGAAAATGATTGATGAGGAAGGCTAAGTACTGGTGCACATTTAAAAGCCTTCTCAGGATACATATCAACATCCATGGGCCCATCAAAAAAACTGATGAAAAGATTGATAAGCTGTTTTCATTGGGTTTACCTCTGGGGTCAGAAGACCAATGTTTGCCAGAAATTTCTGTCTCATGAAATCATGGGGCGATTCCCATATGGCCACAGCATATTTTAAATTTTTCTAAACTATGCAGTGGGCTGTCTCTGTGGTTTGGTTTTGTTAATAGTTTCTTTGGACAGAAGACACAAGGCACCTGAACATTAATCAGTGGAAAGAAGCATTATTATTAGAGAATAAAATTCCATATAAATTGGAAATTAAATACATTTAACTTGGAAGTGCTGAGTGGCTATCACACTTTTTTTGTTGAGTGTGAATCAGAATTAAAATGAGCAAGTTGTTGCTGGTAATGGCTTTTCCAGGGGGGGTCAAAACTGGTAACAGCACAGTTACAATGAGGGAAACTGTGAAGTGAGTTTACCAATACATTCAGTCCAGTTATCCACATCAACAATCAAGGTTTCAGGCTCCTCTGAATGTTATTTGGTGTCCAGAAGCATATTTTAAAAGAATAGGATTTTCTCAAAATCCATGATAATCCTTCTATTGCTTGGAAGGCCTGCATGAGTATAAAACAGTTTTTGTAGAGTAAAAGTCTGTAGAAGAGTAACCAATTTTGTGCCAGCAATGTTGTTTGTATGACATCATGGGGGCATTCAGAGCTTGTTGCAGCATTATTTCAATTGAGCAAACATGTGCAATGGGTTTCCCATTACATTCATTCAAATATTTTGCATTGCAAATTAAGTTTCAGAAATCATATGAGTCTGGCTTGGTGGTGAGAAAAATTGTTTTGAAAGAATTATATCCTTTAAAAATAAATAACAATCAATCTTTTTCTTGGGAGGATGGAAGTTTAATGATAATTTTTTGATGAAGTGAAACTCTGCAGGAAATGTTCCATTTTATTCCAAGAATTATTTTTTCATGACATGAGGGGAGTATTGAGAACTTTAAAAAGTGCAGTAGAAATTTGGAGAGACTGTACAGTTAGCCGAAGAAATAACCAAGTGGAACTGATTGCATTATTGGGCAAAGGGCTCAAACCAACTGAATTTTATTCTTGGGAAGAAGCATGTTTTTTAAAAAAAGAAATTTCCTCCAAATCTAGGAAATATCTCTGTGACTCAGAGGTCCTGAGTGGAAATTAATGATGAGGCAAAACCCAAACCCAATCATTTTTTCTGCCCTCTGAACTGTTTTTACCAATTAATAATAGGTTATAACCGGTGTGTAAACCCCTGAAGATCAAATTTAATCATTTTGGAAGCTGAATGCACAGTTGTGCCCCATAAAAGGTGTGCTTTGAGTGGATGGCAATTTTCTAAGGATTCCATGAAAAGGGTATTTTCTGCCAACAATTGTGAATTTATTGCAGAGTTGAATTCTGTAAGAAATCTTTCAGAATTAATTGGGTCTTCCAAGGAAACCAAAAACATCCATGCAATGTGAGTAAATTTTCTTGTTTGAAAAATGCTTCTGAAAACAAAATACAGCACAAGATATTTGAATGCTGTTACTGATTGGGAAAATAGGAAACCAAATCAATTTTGGCAACCTTTCTAGAACCAGTGTATAACCCCCTAAAGATCTCACTCAATGCTTTTGTAAGTTCACTGCACAGTTTTGCCCCAGCATCACTGTGCAGTGACTAGGGCTTAATCATCCAACAATGCAATTAAAATGGTATTTTGGGCTAAAAATTTCAAAAAAATTTTGTGAACCCCAAATATCAAGACAATTGTTTTGGAAGCTTGCTGCACAGGTGTTCCTCATCAAATCTGAACTGCAACTTGATGGAAATCCACCCAGGATGCAAATAGAAGGATATTGTGATGAAACAATTGTGAGTCTATTTCAAAGTGAAGATCTATCAGAATTCTTTCACAAAATATTAGGGCTTCTGACTAAGCCTCAAATATTAATGGAATTGGAGCCAATTTAATTTTTTGGAAAAAAATCTTGTGGACACTTGATATAATTCAGGCTGTTTGAACTCCCTTACTGATGAGGCAAAAAATCAAAACCAATCATTTTTTCTGCATTCCCCACTTTTTTTGACAGTTGTAACTGTACTTAAAAAATATGAAAACCCTCCCAAAGATCAAAACAAGTGATTTTGGAAGCTCACTGCACAGATTTGCTCCATTAAATCTGTGCTATGTGCGTATGGAAGTTTACACAAGATGCAATGAGAAGGGTATCTTAGACCAAAAACTGTGGCTGTATTGAAGAGTTTTATTCTATCAGAAGTATTTTGGAATTGATCAGGCCTTCCAATTAAGCATCAAATCTTCTTGGAATTAGAGTGAATTCCATTGTTTGGAAAAAATGCTTGTGGAAATTGAATGTAATCAAGGCTATTTTGATCCCATTACTGATGAGGCAAAGAATCAAACCCAATACGTCCTCTGCAAAATATTTAACAATTTTAACTGTGCTTTAACAATATTTTAACCCCTGGAAGATCAAAAAAATTCATTTTGGATGCTCACTGCACTGTTTTGGCACATCAAAACGGTGCTGTCACTGGATGGCAATCCACCAATGATGTCATGAGAAGAGTATTATGGGCCAACAATTGTGACTTTATTTCTGAATTTAAATTTCTTTTAAATGTTTCAGAATGAATCAAGGCTTCCAAAAAAAATCTAAAATATATATTTATTTGAGTCAATTTTATTTTTTGGAAAATATACTTCTGAAAAATGAATAAAATTCAGGTTATTTTGATCCACTGACTGATGAAAGAAAGAATCAAACCAAATCATTTTTTCTGCCATCTGCAGAAGTTTTCCCAATTTTAACTGTGCTTTGGCATGATTAAAACATACTGAAGATGAAAACCATTAATTTTGGATGCTCACTGCACAGTCTTGCCCCATAAAACCTGTGCTGTGACTTTCAAGCAATTTGCCAAGGATGCAAAGAGAAGGGTATTTTTGGGAAAACAATTGGGGCTGTATTGCAGAGTTGAATTCAATAAAAACTGCGTTGGAATAAATCAGGCCTTCAAAAGAAGCCTCAAATGTTCTTGGAATAAGAGGAAACTTAATTTTTTTGAGATAATGCTCCTGGAAAATGAATATATTCAAGGCTATTTCAATCTCCTTACTTATGAGGCAAACATTGGAGTCCAATATTTCCTCTGGAAAATTTCTACCAATTTGAACTGTCCTTCAAGAATATAAGAACCTCCTGAATATCAAAACCATTAATTTTGGATGCTTGCTGCACAGTTTTGCCACATCAAAACTGTGCTGTAACTGGATGGCAATCCACCCAGGATGTAAAGAGAAGAGTTTTTGGGCCAACAAGTCTGACTTTATTGCTGAGTTTAAATATATCTACAATGTTTCAGATTGAATCAGGGCTTCCAAAAAAACATCAAATATTCATTTAATTTGAGTAAGTTGTATTTTTTGAAAAATATATTCCTGGAAACCAACTAGAATTCAGGTTATTTTGTTTTCCTGACTGATGATACAAAAGATCCAACCAATTGTTTTTTCTTCCCGCTGCAACATTTTTACCATATGTTACTGTGCTTTGAAATGAAAATAACCTCCTGAAAATGAAACAGGTCAATTTTAGAAGCTCCCTGCACATTTTTGCCTCATCAAGACTGTGCTGTGACTGGTCAGTCAATTGATAAAGATGCAAAGAGAAGGTTATATTGGGCCAAAAATTGGTGCTCTATTGCAGAGTTTAATTATTTCAGAGCTCTTTTGGAAGAAATCAGGCCTTCCAATCCAGCCTCAAAAATTTTTGAATTAGAGCAAATTTCATCCCTTTGAAAAAACGGTTAGGGTAGGTCAATATACTTAAGGCTATCCCAATCCCCTTACTGACAAGACAAAAATTCAAGGCCAATATGCACAAAGGACAATTTCCAAAAATTATTAATATGTTTTTAAAATCCTAGAATCTCCTGAACATCAAAAACATGCATTCAGGAAGCTCACCACGCATTTTTGCCACATCAAAACTGTGCTGTGACTGGATGGCCATCCACTCAGGATGTGATGAGAACAATGTTTTGGGCCAACAATTGTGACTGTATTTCTGCGTGTAGATTAACCTTAAATGTTTTAAAATAAAGCAGGGCTTCCAAAAATACCTCAAATATTCATTTAATTTGATTCAATTGTATTTTTTTGGGGGAAAATGCTTGTGAGAGCCCACTAGAATTTGGGTTACTTTAATCCCCTTACTCATGAGTCAAAAAAATAAAACCCAATCATTTTTTATGAATCCTGAAGCTCTGTTAACAATTTTAACTGTGCTTTGAAATGAATGGAACCTACTGAACATTAAACACATGAATTTTAGCATCTAGCTTCACAGTTTTGCCCCATAAAAGCTGCACTGTGACTGTCAGGCTTTTCACCCAGGATTCAAAAAAGAAGGGTATTTTGGGCCAACAATTGGGGCTGTATTTCTGGGTTTAATTATTTCAGAACTCTTTTTAAAGAAGTCAGGCCTTTTAATCCAGCCTCAAATATATTCTTGGGATGGGAGCAAATTTCATTGTTTTGGAAAAACCCTTAGGGCAATGCAATATAATTAAGGCTATTCCACTACCCTTAATGATGAGACAAAACATCAAGGCCAATATGTCATTTGGACAATTTAAAACAACAATTACTATGCTTTTACAATGTTGAAATTCCCTGAAGATCAAAACAATGCATTTGGGAGGCTTACTGCACAGTTTTGCCACATCAAAACTGTGCTGTAACCAGATGGCAATCCACCCAGGATGTGATGAGAAGAGTATTTTGGGAAAAAAAATGTGACTGTATTGCTAAGTGTAAATCAATCTCAAATTCTTTAAGATAGGCCCGGGCTTCCAATCATACCTCAAATATTCATTTAATTTGATCTAATTGTATTTTTTTGGAAAAAATTCTTGTGAACACCCACTAGAATTTGGGTTATATTAATCCCCTTACTAATGAGTCAAAAAGTAAAACCTAATCATTTTTCTGCAGCTTGAAGCATTGTTACCAATTTTTACTGTGCTTTGACATGAATAGAAGCTAATGAAAACCAAAAAAAATGAATTTGAAACCTCACTGGAAAGTTTTTTCACATAAAAACCGTGCTGTGACTGTCAGGCAATTCACCCAGGATTCAAAAAAGAGGGGTATCTTGTGCTGACAATTGGGGCTGTATTTCAGAGTTTAATTATTTCAGAACTCTTTTGGAAGAAGTCAGGCCTTCCAATGTAGCCTCAATTATTTTTGGGAGTAGAGAAAATTTCATTTTTTTTGGAAAAACCCTTTGGACAATGCAATATAATTAGGGAATCATTTTTCTCACGCATCCAACCCTTTATTTCATGCAATTTGAAGTCCTGGTGCTGTTGCACCCCTTTGAAATTTCATGAATGTTTTCAAGAATTTATTTTTTTGACATGTTGACTTTGCAGACCCATAGAAGGGGTTTTTAAGCCCCTAACACAAATCTTTGGTAATTTTGGAGGCAATAGAACCCCTTCAAAAATGTAATCAAAAAGTTAAAAAATTCCTTAAAAATAAATTTTTGCATGGGTTTATGAATCTTTATGCTATTCCAATTGGTTTTTTTGGTTGTTTCAGCTTCCAGAAAGTTCAACAAACATTAAAAGAGATTTAAAATATTTTTTTTACATTTTTTGGATGTATCATTTCCCCTTAAAAAATTCCTTCAAAAAACACAAAAAATCAAAAAAATCAAATTTCTCTTTTGACATTTTAATCTTTTCATATTGATTTTTATTCAATTATTTGGGTGATTGAAGCTATCAATGGGTCAAAAAAACATTCAAAGGGAATTCAAGTATTTTTTCATATTATTTGGATGTATTATTTGTTAGATTACATAATTGCTATGAGCAGTTCATTGACTGGTATGTGCCACCCACATCATAGAATGCTGGGGTAAGTACACCTCTTCTGGGGTGATCAGCCAAATGGCTATGAATCAACAGCTCCTTACTCAACAGCGCACTTAGCTCAATTGGTAAGAGCATCACTCATATAAAGAGTCTGAGGTTGTGGGTTCGAATCCCACAGTGTTCATTTGTTTTCATATGACTTCTGACATTATTTCCCCTTAAAAAATTCCATTAAACAAGGAAAATATTTGAAAAATTCAATTCTCTTATTGGACTTTGGGATCCTTTTGTTTGCCATTTTGACTATTTTTTTGGGTGTTTCAAACTTTGAAAATGTTAAACTAAATATTGAAGAGCTTTTTAACATTTATTTCAGAACTTTTGAAGAAAACAAATTGATAGAAATATTGAAATATATTTAACTATGATTGCTTTTATGTTTCTACTTGATTTTCTTTGAGGGAACAAAACCTCATTACCAAGATTGAAATTTCTCTGAACACTTGTCTTGAAAGATTTGGAATCCTTTGTCACAAAGCTTTTCCAAAGTGGATATAAACTGGGAGTTGACAAATGATCAGACTTGAACTTTAATGAGACTATATTTTTGAAATCTTCTAAAAGAATTGAGAAAATAGGAGGTGGTTTGGGATTTGGAGTGGGAGATGAATTTGGAGGAAGATAAGTGCAAGGAATCAAAGAAGAAAACAGAACCACTGGACACTTATATTTTTCAGCCAGAAGGAAATCATGGCATGGAAATTTCATCCACATACTTATGGGAGCTGTTCCATAAAGGTGGTTACTTTGCCTTCTTGTCTCTTGGAAGTTTCACCCCAGATATCACGCAGTACTCCTGGGTCCTTGAAGATTGGGTTTTGAATCAACCTCTTTCACCATTTCTTTCCTGACTTTAACCCAGTCTTCTGAATTACTCCCCAAACAAATTGTTGCTGCTCTAAAGCCACAGTTCCCATACCCTACAACATCTTGAACATGTGAAATATGTGGAATGGCACTTTTTGGGGAAATAAAATATTTGTATGAAAACTAATACCAAACATCAGAATTTCTTATAACAGAAAATATGTTCTATAGATAATACTCACTTCTTCAATTGAGACTTGGTCAAAGATTCCAAAAGAAGAATAAGATAATGTGCAGGAAACCTAGTGGTAAAAACAATACAAAAAAATCAGAAAAAATTAATCCATGTGAACATATCAAATGTACTCCCCTTCTCACTGATTTTTGTGGCTGTTTGTGCAAATAATTTCCTTCCAGGTGGATGGTAAGGAGCATCAAAATCTTCATTGGAAACCTTTTTCCTCTTGATTCTTGTGCCAGGATTGTATTCAGGAGAAGCAACCCGCTTATTCACAATGGTTCCAGACCTCTGATCAAATATTGAATGAAAAAATTAATGAAAAATAATATCCAGAAAATCAAAAAAAAAAATGAAAGCTCACCATTTGAATAAAATACAAATATAGAAGCTCTTCACCTGCTGAACCTTCCCCTTCATCCAAATCTGGCACCTCTTCATCTTCTGATTAATCCTCTTCAGTCAGAAATTCACTCTTTGGAAAAAAAATGACAAGGACTAATTAAAAAACCCCATTGCTGAAAAAATAAGTATAGTTATAAAATTACCTCTTCCTCTGATTCCTCCTTCTGTTTTGCCTTCCCCTTCCCTTAGATGGACTTCCACCTTCTTAAAACCTGGTTACATAGGAAAAAAAATTAATTATGAAAATTAATATTTTTTTTTTCCAAAACAAATTGGAGCTGGCCTTCAAATTTGCTATAAATTTCTTCTTTGGCCTTCCTCTCCTCTTGGGTTCTTCTAAATATTCAAAACCAGATGGGTCTCTTTTGCTTGAGGACTGATAGATCTCCTTGAAATTATTGGCTGCTCCTTTAGGTCTCCTCTTACTTTGGATCATTGAGTGGAATTGGGCTCTTTAATCAGATTAAGTTGATATCTTCCACTGTATAGCTTCTTGCTTTCACCCAGATAATATAGCTGTTATCCAGGTGGCAAATTGCTGAATTCTTCAAATATTTCATTAAAATATAGGTTTTAATTACTGTCTCTGGTTGGAAATTTAAGGTTTTCAGATTCTTCAGTTGATTCAGGGTTCAGAGTTAACTTGGTGATGGAACTGTAAATTTTTTGAACTACATTACAGAAAGAGCCAATAGAAGAATTGATCAATTGTTTGATGTAGGAGTGAGGCCCTTCTATTCTTGATTTGCTGGTGTTTCCAAATTGAAAGTATTTGTTTGCCAAAGAGGAGACAAATTTTATTTTTAGAGAAATCCAGTTTTCAAGAAGGTAGTCAGAAGTTGGAGCATTCCAGACAAGAGAAATTTTGGTGAAGTTTTCCTGATAAATGGCTTCTGATTTGGAATAGACCTACTGATACCATTGCTTCTGGAATAGCTTCCATTCATCTTCAGATTTGAAGTGCTTGCGGCAATTGGTTTGAATGTTCTTGAAAATGTGCAAGACACAGAGAAGATGATGAGAGGAAGGGAAAAATGTTTCAATTGAACTAATAACTGCTTGTTCCTTGTATTTCACAATCACACTAGGTTCTGTATCTTCAAAATTTTCTAAAGGAAATTGAGGGCCCAATCATAGTTCTGTTTTTTCTCTTGAGATAAAAAACAGAAGGTAACTGAGAAGCCTCTGGAAGAATTGTTGACCCCAAGAATATGAAGAAGGGGCATCCCAAATTTGTTGGTTTTATATGTACAGTCCATCATAATTAGAGTTGGGAAAAGTTTTCAAATTTTAATGGAATCAGGGTGTGAAATGAATAATGAAGTAATTTGAACATCCACATTGTTCATTTTGTAGGAAAAAGAAGAATTCCGGAGTTCCAGTATGACCGCTTCCACAGGAGTTTTTCCATCAAGGAAATTTATTTGTATTTGGGATCTTTTGTTGTAAATTGTATGGAGATTTTTATGGATAGGTGATGATGAGTTTTGTATAAGAGAGTTGGGAATTTTTAATGGGTGAACACCAGCTTTTTTTGAATTTTCAACCACCTCCTTTTGATTCCCTTGGATTCTTCTGTAGATGGGCTGAGAGGAAGGATCAATGGATGGTGGATGGTTGTGCTCTGGACATAAAACCTTCACCATGCAAACACCCAATCTTTTTTAGAAATCCCTGATAACCTGAAAGGACAATTGGTGTTTCTTGATTTTTTTAATTTGGTGGTATCTTTGCTGGGTTTATATTCCCCATATTTATCACATTGATAAGTTTATGCTTGATTCTTCAATTTGGATACTCTAGTAGATATGGAATATCCATGGGACTTTGCCCATTATTTGATAGCCTCAACCAGCTCCTCCTTTTGATTATATGATAGCTCAGGAGGAGGCGCCAGAGGGGTGGAATCAGGAGTTTGAGTAGATGAAGAAGGTGCAAGGGTAGTTGAATCAGTAGTTTTATTGGATGAGATAATGGAGGATGGGCCTTCTGAAACAGTTCTGAAAATTGGGTGGATTTTTTCTTCAGCCATTGCCAAAAGAGATGTTGAGGTTTTTTTTGGTGTTCTGATGTTCATTGTGGTGTTTTTTGTGGTGTTTTGTGTTGTGGTGTTGTGTGGTTTTTTGTGGTGTGGTGTGAGGTGTGGTGTGGTTTGGTGTGGTGTGGTGTGGTGTGGTGTGGTGAGGTGTGGCGTAGTGTGGTAGTGGTGGGGGTTTTTGCAAGGGTGGAACAGTGAATGCCCTTTAAATCTTTTTTTAAACAATTTGTATCTTCAATCACCCAAAAAAATTCAATAAAAAGTAAAATAAAAGGATTCAAATGTCAAAAGAGAAATTTGATTTTTTTGATTTTTTTTTGTTTTTTGAAGGGATTTTTTAAGGGGAAATGATCCATCCAAAGAATGTAAAAAAATATTTTAAATCTATTTGATTGTTGGTTGAACTTTCTGCAAGCTGAAATAACCAAAAATAAAAAATTGGAATAGCCAAAAGAAGGATGCAAAATTGCATGCAAAAATTTGGTTTTAAGGAATTTTTCAATTTTTTGATTGCATTTTTGAAGGGGTTCTATTTCCTTCAAAATTACAAAAGATTTTGTTAGGGGCTTAAGAACCCTCCTATGGGGCTGCGCAGTCAAAATTTCCAAAAAAAATTTTGAAAATATTGTGAAATAAAGTATTTTTGGGTAAAATTTCAAAGGGGAACAAATGCGCGAGGACATCCAATTGCGTGAAATGAAGGGTTGGATGCGTGAAGAAAATCATTCCCTATAATTAAGGCTATTCCACTCCCCTTACTGATAAGACAAAAAATCATGGCCAATATGTCATTTGGACAATTTACAACAATTATTAGGTTGTTTTTACAATTTTTCAATCCCCGGAAGCTCAAACCCATGCATTTGAGAGGCTCACTGTACAGTTTTTCCACCTGGAAGCTGTGCTGTAACCAGATGGCTATCCACCCAGGATGTAATGAGAAGAGTATTTGGGGCCAATAATTGTGACTGTATTTCTGAGTGTAAATCAATCTAAAATTTTTTAGAATTAATAAACACTTCCAAAAAAAGCTCCAAAATTCATTTAATTTGATTCAATTGTATTTCTTGGAAAAAATTCTTGTGAAAACCCACTAGAATTTGGGTTATTTTAATCCCCTTACTCATGTGTCAAAAAATAAAATTCAATCATTCTTTCTGTAGCCTGGAGTTTTTTTACCAATTTTTACTGTGCTCTGAAATGAATGGAACCTACTGAACATCCAACACATGACTTTTGGAACCTCACTGCACAGTTTTGCCCCATAAAACCTATGCTGTGACTGTCAGGCAATTCACCCAGGATTCAAAAAAGCAGGGGACCTTGGGATGACAATTGGGGCTGTATTTCAGAGTTTAATTATTTCACAACTCTTTTGGAAGAATTCAGGCCTTCCAATTTAGCCTCAAATACTTTTGGAATTAGAGAAAATTTAATTTTTTTGGAAAAGCCCTCTGGGAAATGCAATATAATTAAGGCTATTCCACTCCCCTTACTGATGAGACAAAAAATCAAGGAAAATATGTCATTTGGACAATTTAAAACAATTATTACTATGTTTTTACAATTTGAGAATCTCCTGAAGTTGAAAGCCATGCATTTGGCAGGCTCACTGCACAGTTCTGCCACATCAAAACTGTGCTCTAGCCAGATGGCAATCCACCCAGGATGTAATGAGAAGAGAATAATGAGAAGAATATTTTGGTCCAAACATTGTGACTTTATTGCTGATTTTAAATAAATCTCAACTATTTTAGAATGAATCAGGGCTTCCAATAATACCTCACATATTCCTTTAGTTTGATTCAATTGTGTTTTTTGGAAAAAATGCTTGTGAACACCCACTAGAATTTGGGTCATTTTAATCCCCTTACTCATGAGTCAAAAAATAAACCCCAATCATTTTTTCTGCAGCCTGAAGCTTTCTTACCAATTTTTACTGTGATCTGAAATCATTGAAACCTACTGAAAATCCAACACATGACTTGTGGAACCTCACTGCACAGTTTTGCCCCATAAAAACTGCGCTGTGACTGTCAGGCAATTCATGCAGGATTCAAAAAAGCGGGGTATCATGGGCTGAAAATTGGGGCTGTATTTCAGATTTTAATTATTTCAGAAATCTTTTGGAAGAAGTCAGGCCTTCCAATGTAGCCTGAAATATTTTGTGAATTAGATAAAATTTCATTGTTTTGGAAAAACTCTTTGGGCAATGCAATATAATTAAAGCTATTGCGCTCCCCTTGATGAGGAGACAAAAAATCAAGGCCAATATTTCATTTGGACAATTTATGTTGATTTAAAAGTATAATTTCTTAGAACTAGAAACCAACAGACTTCATATAGAGATTTAGAGACAAGTAAGGACTAAATTGGAAAAATAAAATGAGAAAATAAATATATACCAACAGTTCAGGAAATCTTCAGTGAAGGTAAGAACAGATTGACAGCAGAAGAATGGTTGAGACAAGGATAGGCAGGCAGATGATGACTACAATATAGCTAGACTTTCAGAATCATTGGGCTCGGAGATTGATGAGGATTTGGATCCTTACCAGACAAAGACTTGAGGATTATAAGATTTGATTGAGGAGAGTAATTCAAGAATTCAATTATTGAGTATTTAAGTTAAGGATTCATTTATTTGGATTGAGAAATTATATTGAGTACAAAGACACAGAAAAGAGAATAGAGATAATATAAGAAAAGAAAGAGAAAGAAGAGAAAGCAAAAAGGAGAAACCCAAGAAAACAGAATCCCCCTTCAGTAAACAATTCAACTCCCATTGATCTGAAAGTCATGTACCTCCAACCACAAGGCCCCAATCCTCTCACCCAGGGGTAAGGCTAAGTCAACAGTGTCTCCCAGGTGGGAGGATCAGTAGAGTGGTCGCTTAAACAAGAAATAGAGAGATCAATAAAGAAAGATACTAGTGGATTGACATTCTTAACACCCCACGTGACTGGTAAGGGTAGGAGCCAAAAGATTGTCCGTTGTGGTAGACCAAACCTGTCCTATAGCCATCAGACTCACTTTTCTAGTGTAAAAAAAGCTCCAACCCTCAAAGCAACCTCAGAAATGGATTCTACATCACAAATAACCTATAGTCACTCAGCCAAAGTACCCCTCTATCTCTCATGGATTAGAAGATACAGCCCAAGAACCCTTCAACTGTGGCAAACTCATACCCAACCAGGTGTCACAGCTCTGTGGAAGGCATAAAGACATACCTTTCAAACCCTCAAGTACATACTAGTAACAGCCTACCCTCAACACCAGAGCATGCCAGATCCAGTCACCCCATCCAGAATACACCATACAGACACAGGAGGTAGTGCAGCATGCCAGATCCAGTCACCTCATCCAGAATGCCAGATCCAGTCACCTCATCCAGAATACGGTATACAGATCCAGGAGGCAGTGCAACCAGTCTAGATCCAGCCACCTCAGCCAGACAGATACAGGAGGCACTGCAGCATGTCAGATCTGGTCTCCTGAACCAAACATGCAGCAAATACACATACAAGAGGCTGTGCAGAAGTATACAGGAGCAATATAGGCAGGAGGAAGTCAAACCAGTCTCAAGCAAGAACCAAACAAACATGCAGCAAATACACATTCAAGAGGCTGTGCAGAAGTATACAGGAGCAATATAGGCAGGAGGAAGTCAAACCAGTCTCAAGCAAGAACTAAACAAACATGCAGCAAATACACATTCAAGAGGCTGTGCAGAAGTATACAGGAGCAATATAGGCAGGAGGAAGTCAAACCAGTCTCAAGCAATAACCAAACAAACATGCAGCAAATACAAATTCAAGAGGCTGTGCAGAAGTATACAGGAGCAATATATGTAGGAGGAAGTGGAACCAGCCTTAACCAGAACCAAAAAAACCAACATTATTGCACATCAATACATGTAGGTAGAATCAAGTAGCACTGAATAAACTACCAGTACAGCACAGCAAAATATCTTATCTGAACTATACATCAATCTATGCAAGGCTGTGCATGCATGAAACCCCTGTACAAGCTTTTCCAAACCAGCAGAAATGCCTCATGAAACTGTAAAAGCTTTTACCAACCAGCAGAAATGCCTCATGTAACTGTATCTCACTGTTCCTCACCAGAACAGGGAGAACCCTCAGGGGCAGCCTTGAGCACCCCTGGGGGCAGGATTTGTCTATTTGAGGAGGGCCTCTCTGCCCTATCCAAGTTGTATCACCATCCCCCACAAATAACTCATCCCATCTCATGCCATCTGGCCTAGTTATCACCCATCTCTACTCACCCCATAAACCCATCTATCTGTGCTACCTACCCAGATAAAATATTAGTAGAGAATCAGTTATAAAAGGAAAACAAGAAATCAGAAACCAAGTTATTACCCATCTTTAACCAATTAGACCACCCACCAAGTGCTTGAATAAGGGTTCTTCTGTGACCTAAATATTCAGCACCATATTAAAGAAACCCCACCCATTAGTTAATAAATAACCCTTACAAAGAAAGAGAGCACAAAAAAAGAAACTACCAACCTTCCCTCTGCCCAGCCCCCTGTGGGTAAACCAATCCTTGGGTCCTCTCCTGAACCATCCCTTTGATAAACCCTTGAACCCTTTAATATTGGGATATTTGTTAAGATCAAATATATCTGATCAATAAATAACCAATAACCCAATACATCTGGTCTATTCTTCAACAAATCCTACCAATACCACAGTTAATAAATAATCTAGGTATGATCTGAGACCTATATTAAGTCTCAAAGAAACCAGCCATTAATTTAAATAAATTATTGTGCAGACTTACTATAGTACTGGAAGGGCAGGCAATTCAAAACCACTCTTAGTATATACTAATACTCCAAAGGAGTAGAAGTAATACTAAATTCCCCTTCAAGGACTGCCAGCAAGCTATTTGCTACTTTTATTTATATAATCCCACAGGAGTCTCTACACCGTCAGGAATAGTGAATACCTTTCCTTGTAGAAGTTCTAGAGAGCTGATAGACAAGGCTTTAGTGAGAGATTCCGCAATCATAGACATACTGGGGATTAGAGTGAGAGTAAATTCCCAATCCACAAAATCTTTGCGCAATCCTTTTCTCTTTATATCATTGTGCCTTGATTTGGAGTGAGACCCAAATTTCTTGACCTTATCATCCAGGCCTTTATTGTCAATTTAAAGTGAGGGTTTAGGTTGTTATGTTTGAGAAATCTCACTAAAAAGATGTTTGATCCATTTGAGTTGAAGATAATAGTTGAGTAATGCATTCAATTCTGATTCAGTGGACAAGTAGGTAATTTTTTGCTGACAAGTAGAGTTCCAAATGACCAGGCTTCCATAATGAAATATAATATATCCGGTTTGGGATTTGCAAAAGGCTGGATTGTCTGCCCAAGTAGCGTCTCTAAAACTCAATAGTATGTCTTGTTTGGGATTGTATTTGATAGTAAGTTTGAAGTCTTGAGTTTTCTTGAGATATTTCCATACCTTCCAAACCTCTCTCCAGTGACTCATAATGGGTTTAGCGTTGAACCTAGCCAGGCTAAAAACAGAGAAGGAGATATTGGGTTGGGTGTATTGAGAGAGATGATTGAGTAGTCCAATAGCCAACCTACAGTTAATATTTAGTGGACAGAATTTTGCATGATCATCTTCTGTGGCGGGTTTGAGGCTGAGATTTTGGGTCAGGGGTAACTGTGTGTCTTTGTAAGATGATAGACCAAGTTCCTCTAACCCTTAATTAATATGATTAGGTTGGCTTAAAAGAATTTTGTTGTCCTTGATCTCCAAGAGCATTCCAAGTATAGTATTGGGAGGATTACAAGGCAAATTCTTGAATCAATCCAGAAAATTAGATTTGAAGTCATTTGAGTTACCCACATGTATTAGATTGTCTACGTGGAAGTAAATGATCTCTTTAGCCTTGAGGTTGATATAGAGACATGGGTTGCTAGTAGAGTCTTGGTATCCTTGAGACTTGATCCACAAGGTCAACGTTTTGTACCAATTCTTAGGGGATTATTTTAAACCGTAGAGTGATTTTTTAAATTTTAGATATAGAGATTTTCTATTTGAGCCTTCTGGAGTTGTAATGATAATTTTTTCTTCAAAAGGGGCATGGAGAAAAGCACCTTTAGCATCAAATTGAGTTAGTTTCATTTTCTCTTTCAAACTGTATAAGAGAGCCGATTGGAGTGACCCAATCTTTCCAGTTGGTGCCCAGGTTTTGTTATAGTCAACTCCTGGAACTTTATTGAAGCCTTGAACTCAGATTCAAGCTTTATATTTGACTGGTTCCCCATGGCAGTTCTCCTTCACTTTAAAAACCAATGTAGTATTTAGAATATTATTTGGAGTTTCATAGTATTCTTCCCAAACTTCTTGGAGATCTATAGAATCTATCTTGTCATCCGCGGCCTTTTTCCACTGGGGCCATTCAGGGCATTTGCATGCGGCCTTGTAGGAAGGAGGTTCATAGTAATGGTGAAAGCCGTATGGTTGGGGCTTCTGAATTTCTTGTCTGGAACTTTGAGATATAAATTGAGCTGGCGGTTCTGGAGGAATTGGTTGCGGAGGGTCAGAATCTGATGACTGTATGGAATAGGCTCCTTCATGGTCAGATTTGGATTTGGTAAGATTTTCATGTGATTCTTGGATAGTGTATTGCTTATCTGACAAAGTGAAATCTGATTCTTTCAATTCTGAGCTTCCTTGAGAGAAGAGATCAAGTCCAGGAGATTCAAGGAGAGTAAATTTGGACAGAGGTTTTTTGAGAAACTGGACCTGTTTGGTTTCAATGATAGCACCAGAATAGTTTAAGATGAGATAAGAATGAAAAGTGGGATTGAACCCAACTAGAATTCCTTCTAACCCCTTTTCATCAAACTTTCTTCCTTCTTGTAGACAATTATCAAGGTAAATAAGAGGTGATCCTACGGGTTTCAAATAATTAGCAGGGAGTTTCTTTTTGAAAATAATTTCCCAGGGGGAACAGTCATTACCTTCTCTAGGGATTTGGTTTAACATGAAGCAACAGTTTTTAATCACAATATGCCAATAATTTTTAAGTAGACAAGAAAAAGAGAAGGTTGCGGGTTCTGACTCTACAATGGTTTTATTGGCCTGTTCCGCTCAACCGTTGTGTTGAGAGTGGTAGGGTTCCAATGTTAGCAACTTAATGTGTTTTGATTTTGCAAATTCATTCAACTTGTTGTTGGTAAATTCTTTTCCTTTGTCTGAGAAGATCTCCGTTGGTTAAGAGTTTAATCTTTTAAACTCTTTTTCAAGAATATTGATAATTTTATCCGTGAGTTCATATTTAGACAGCAGAGGAAAGGCGGAAAGGTAACCAGTGAAGTTGTCTACAAGAGTTAAGATGTATCAATGGCCTTCCTTTGATTGAGGGGTGATTTGTCCAATTATATTGAAGTGAATTCTCTTGAGGGGTTTTGAAACAGGCGTCAAAGTTGCTGAAAAAGGAGATCTTACAATTTTACTCTTTACGCAACTATTGCATTGGAAATTATTCATTTCTTCTTTCCAAAAGAAATCCTTCAGGATGAATTTGAGGGTAGAAATCAAAGCATGTCCGTATATCTTATGGATATCTGACAGGGAATGAGTTTCAACAGATTTAGAACTTAGAGGTTGATTAGTGAGATTAACCAAGAGATTGTTACCAGCAATTTGAGGTTTCTCAATCACAAACAAGTTGTCTTGGATTAAACCCTTCAGAACAATTTTGCTGCCTTGGGTGATTGAGAAGCAATCTTGTTCTTGAGTGAGATTTCATCCCTTCTTTGCTAGAAGTCCTGGACTAATTAGATTCACCACTATTTCCAGCACATACATACATTCTTTGAGTGTTATGATGGATTCATTCAATTTGATTCTGACCGTGCCAGTCCCTTGTATTTTTGAGGTTGGCTTCAAGTTTTCCTGTCTTGATTTCCTCCAGCTCATCCTGCATGTTAATAGAAGAGAAGTATTATAAGTTGTTGAATATGTGGATGTTGGTGCCGGAGTCCAATAATAGATTTGGAGTGTTGTCCGAATTGATCCAAAGTGTAAGTAGGGCATGATAGTTGATAGTGGGATTTTTCTTGGTTCTGTTTTTCCATTCATTTTTCTGTTTGACACACCATCCAGGTGAAATTTGAGGGTTTAGATTGGAGCAAGAAGATTCAGGGTGTGGTGCATTTGGATAATGAAAGCCTTCTTTACACAGATTTGGACTTTTTTCTCCTCTTTTTCTGATCTGCTCCTTGTTGTCACTAATGAGACATCTAGAGTGACTTTGCCTACTTTTAGATGTGCCTTCTGTTCATTATTGTATTGAGTTAGGTGGTTAAAAACTACTTTCACCATCAGAGATTTTTCTACATGCATAATTTGTTGTTTGAGATTCTCCGGGATGGGAGGAAACTTGAACAATACAAGATACGCCAATGTATCCAATGGTAACTCAATTCCAACATCGGCCATACGAGTAAGGGCCCTTCTGATGTTGGTTATAAAGCCTTCTATTGCCTTTTCTTTGAAAGGGGTATGAAAAAATTGATTGCATATGCAAGATATGTTTGCAGTTTCTGAAGAGGCAAATCAACAAGTGATCTCCGCCTAGAGTAACTTGGAGGATGAAATATTATCAGCGTTAACCACATTGGCATGAGTGATGCTGTCTAGTTTTGATAGTATGATGGCTCATATTTTGCAATTTTGTTTTATGGATAGTTGTCCCAAGTTTCTGGTTATAGTGTCTATGATGTCCTTTAGATCAAATAGCATCAACATTTTATCTTGCCAAATCAAGTAGTTATTGTCATTAAGAGGGGTAATAGCATTGACCAAAGCTTTAAGTGCAATGTGGTGAAAATAATTGTTGGTTCCTGTTTGTTTTTTCATTGCTGGTTAGATGTAGTTGTCTTTTGGCTTTTAACCGTGTTGATTTAAAAGTATAATTTCTTAGAACTAGAAATCAACAGACTTCAAATAGAGAGTAAGAGACAAGCAAGGACCAAATCAGAAGAAAGAAAATGAGAAAAATAAATAGATACCAACAGTTCAGGCAATCTTCAGTGAAGGTAAGAAAGGATTGACCGCAGAAGAATGATTGAGACAAGAAGAGGTAGGCATATGATGACTACAATATAGCTAGACTGTGAGAATCATTGTGCTTGGAGAGTGATGAGAATTTGGATCCTTACAAGAGAAAGACTTGAGGATTGTAAGATTTTATTGAGGAGAGTAATTCAAGAATTCAAGTATTGAGTATTTGAGTTGAGGATTCTTGTATTTGGATTGAAAAATTATATTGAGTACAAAGACACAGAACAGATAATAAAGATAATATAAGAAAAGAAAGAGAAAGAAGAGAAAGCAAAAAGGAGAAAACAGAGAAAACAGAATCCCCCTTCAGAAAAAGATTCGACTCCCATTGATCTGAGAGTCATGTACCTCCAACCAAAAGTCCCCAATCCTATCACCCCAGGGTAAGGCTAAGTCAACAGTGTCTCCCGGGTGGGAGGATCAGCAGAGTGCGCACTTAAACAAGACATAGAGGGATCAATAAAGAAAGATACTAGTGGATTGACATCCTTAACAATTTTCAACCATTATTACTATGTTTTTAAAATGTTAGAATCTCATGGAGAACAAGCCCATGCATTTGGGAGGCTTGCTGCACAGTTGTGCCACATCAAAACTGTGCTGTAACCAGATGGCAATCCACTGGGGATGTAATGAGAAGAGTATTTTGGGCCAAAAGTTGTGACTGTATTGCTGAGTGTAAATTAAACTGAAATGTTTTAGAATAGATCACAGCTTCCAATGATACCTCAAATATTTATTTAATTGGATTCAATTTTATTTTTTGGAACAAAGGCTTGTGAACACCCACTAGAATTTTGTTTATTATAATCCATTTACTCATGAGTCAAAAAATCAAACCCAATCATTTTTTATGTAGGCTGAAGCGCTATTACCAATTTTTACTGTGCTTTTACATGAATAAAAGCTACTTAACATAAAATACATGAAATTTGGGACCTCACTGCGCAGTTTTTCTCCATAAAAACTGCGCTGTGACCATCAGGCAATTGACCCAGGATTCAAAAAAGCCAGGTATCTTGGGCTGACAATTGGGGCTGTATTTCAGAGTTTAATTATTTCAAAACTGTTCTGGAAAAAGTTGGGCCTTGCAATCCAGCCTCAAATATTCCTGGAATTAGAGAGAATTTCATTGTTTTGGAAAAACCCTGTGGGTAATGCAATATAATTAAGCCTATTCCAATCCCCTTATTCATGTGGCAAAGAATCAAGACCAGTATGTTATTTGGAAAATTTAAAACAATTGTTAGGTTGTTTTTACAATTTTAAAATTTCCTGAAGTTCAAACCCTTGCATTTTGGAGGCTCACTGCACAGTGTTTCGACATCAAAACTGTGCTTTAACCACATGGCAATCCACCCAGGATGTAATGAGAAGAGTATTTTGGGCCAAAAATTGTTACTGTATTTCTGAGTGTAAATCAATCTCAAATTTTTTGTAGTATATAAGCATTCCAAAAAAACCTCAGATATTCTTTAATTTGATTCAATTTTATTTCTGGGAAAAAATTCTTGTGAGCACCCACTAGAATCTTGGTTATTTTAATCCCCTTACTCATGAGTCAAAAAATAAAACCAAATCATTTTTTCTGCAGCCTGAAGCTTTCTTACCCATTTTTACTGTGCTCTGAAATGAATGGAACATACTGAAAATCCAACACATGACTTTTGGAACCTCACTGCACAGTTTTGCCCCATAAAAACTGTGCTGTGAGTGTCAGGCAATC
The DNA here is from genome assembly GCA_025617555.3 of Puccinia polysora. NCBI lineage: Eukaryota > Fungi > Basidiomycota > Pucciniomycetes > Pucciniales > Pucciniaceae > Puccinia > Puccinia polysora. The sequence continues at coordinate 47,875,804 of CM062618.1, forward strand.
CACCCACGATTCAAAAAAGCGTGGTATCTTGGGCTGACAATTGGGGCGTTATTTCAGAGTTTGATTATTTCAGAACTCTTTTAGAAGAAGTCAGGCATTCCAATGTAGCCGGAAATATTTTTTTAATTAGAGAAAATTTCATTTTTTTGGAAAAACCCTTTGGGAAATGTAATATAATTCAGGCTATTGCACTCCCCTTGCTTATGATAAAAAAAATCAAGTGCAATGTCAATTGGACAATTTCCAAAAATGATTACTATGATTTAAGATTTTTGAATCCCCTGAAGTTCAAAACCATGCATTTGGGAGGCTCACTGCAAAGTCTTTCCACATCAAAAATGTGCTGTAGCCAGATGGCAATCCACCCAGGCTATAATGAGAAGAGTATTTGGGGCCAAAAACTGTGACTTTATTGCTGAGTGTAAATCAATCTCAAATTTTTTGGAATAGATCAGGCCTTACAATAATACCTCGAATATTCATTTCATTTGATTCAATTGCATTTTTTGGAAAAAATGCTGTTGAACACCCACTAGGATTGGGGTCATTTTAATCACCTTCCTCATGAGTCATAAATTAAACCCTCATTATTTTTTCTGCAGCCTCAAGCTTTTTTTCCCATTTTTACAGTGCTCTGACATGAATGGAACCTAATGAAAATCAAAAACATTACTTTTGGAACCACACTGCACAATTTTGCCCCAAAGCAACTGCGCTATGACTGTGAGGCAATTCACCCAATATTCAAAAAAGCTGGGTATTGTGGGCTGACAATTGGGGCTGTATTTCAGAGTTGAATTATTTCAGAACTATTTCTGAAGAAGTAAGGCCTTCCAATATGGCCTCAAATATTTTTGTAATTAGAGAAAAATTCAATTTTTGTGGGGAAACCCTTTGGGCAATGCAATATAATTAAGGCTTTTCAACTCCCCTTAATGATGAGACCAAAAATGTCAGCTCTCTGATACCAGGAACCTTGCAGTCCTTTAGCTACAGAGAGTGATAAAAATGCTGGAATGATAATAATAATTATTATTCCAATAATAAACACTTAGAAGCTCAAATAAATGACTTAATAAGAGCATTTGCAAGGTTTAATTGGTTTGGTAGTAAATGTTTTTCAATATAATATACAAGAGGGGCCACAGTATTATACTACTGGGGATCTTTACAGACTAGCAACCTCTCTTCAAGGGGCCTCCTTAGGCAGTTTAAGAATCTTGGAATAAAGATGGGTGCCTTAGAAAGGACTTATTCCACTAATGGCCGGGCTTAACAGCTCAAATGGCCAAGACAGGAAGGGTAACACTCACTCTGAGCACTTTACCACGAAAATCCTGGAATAATTGGAAGTGTTTCAGAGCAGATGGGGTAGATTTCTCGACTAAACTTCAATGGTTCATTGGTTAATAAGGGTAAATAATACTACTACAGACTAAGTCATAAATCACTTGCTTATCTTCATATAAGCACTTGATCAACAATGACACGGTTTCTGATTGACAATAAATAATTCCTGGTAACTGATGATGGAATAATGGATCCAATGAGGTCTTTATAAATACCTTTTTGGGGTGATTTTGATCTTCTCAGGACACGTAGAGAGGGTTCTGCTCGTGGGCTGAGGCTGGAAATCCAGTCAGGGCACGATTAGCACGTCCACTTGGTGCTGTTAATCAGCTGTCCTTAGATCTTCTGGATTTCTGTAATATTTTAGCCGCAGGATCTGTTAATCTGTTATGGCGTAAATTTGATCATTCTGTACTCATCCTTCAGTTGTACTATTGATATTGCTTTAAAGCGTGCAGATGTGGATGTTTACTGATTTTCCATTATCTGCTGATCATGTAGATAATTTTTAATAATTTTCATGAACACTCCTTGTAGTGTTTCATGGTCTTCAAAGATCAGGATCAGTGATTTACGTGATAATCCTTGATCTTTGATTTATTATTAAAAAATGTTTTAAACTTAATTTTCATTAATTTTATTTAATTTTTGATCTTTTTAGATCATTAGTAATGCATATGTCAGTTTGTTACATATACTATGCAACCCTAACTAGGTTGTAGCTCTTCTGAGCGGTACCTGGTTGTCAGATTAGTCATGACTGATCCAGACACAGGGATCAGTTAGTACAGATGCACGCGGGGTAGGATCCACTGCGTGCGTTGCAGAATCAGCTGCGCGCGGGTCTCTAGTACGCGGGAATCTGCTACTACTAGTACGTAGGGATATGTAATGATGCGGGGCTGCGTGCGGGAATTGTGACATAACACATTTCCGCGTGTAACTCCTAAAATATACACAACACTTCAATTCTGAGTGAATTTTAGGTGTAAACCCAATACGTGACAATATGTGTGAAATATTGGAATGGCCAAAAAGTGCCATACTGGTGTTGTAATTTTTAGTACTTTTCTTTTTAATTAGTTTAAAAATATAAGGACTTGGAATTCAAGGGTGGGGTCAGTGAGTGACCCTACCTAATTTTGGGTGAGGAATCCATTTCTGTAATGATATTTATTTATTTCTCACTCCTTATTTTGTTAATTGAGATATTCTTATTTTTCATAGTTTTGAGTTGCTTTTGACAGGTTGCTCTGTACATAGTAGCAAGCTGACAAAAAATCAAGGCCAATATGTCATTTGGAAAATTTCCAACAATTATTACTATGTTTTTACAATTTTAGAATCCCTGAATTTAAAATCCATGCATTTGGTAGGCTCACTGCACAGTTTTTCCACATCAAAACTGTGCTGTAACCAGATGGCAATCCACCCAGGATGTTATGAGAAGAGTATTTTGGTCCAAGATTGTGACTGTATTTCTGAGTTTAAAGCAATCTTAAATGATTGAGAATAGATCAGGGCTTCCAATCATACCTTAAATATTACTTTGATTTGATTCAATTGTATTTTTTGGAAAAATGCTTGTGAACACCCACTAGAATTTGGGTCATTTTAATCCCCTTACTCATGAGTCAAAAATAAAACTCAATTGTTATTCGGCAGCCAAAGCTTTGTTACCAAATTTTACTTTGCTTTGACATAAATAGAACCTACTTAAAATCAAACACATTAATTTTGGAACATCACTGCACAGGTTTGCCCCATAAATATTGTTCTGTGACTGTCAGGCAATTCACCCAGGATTAAAAAAAGCATGGTATCTTGGGCTGAAAATTGGGGCAGTATTTTGGGGTTTAATTATTTCAGAAATCTTTTGAAAGAAGTCAGGCCTTCCAATTTAGCAAAAAATATTTTTGGAATTAGCAAAAATTCCATGGTTTTGGAACAACCCTTTGGGCAATGCAATATAATTAAGGCTATTCCATTCCCCTTAATGATGAGACAAAAAATCAAGGCCAATATGTCATTTGGACAATTTCCAACAAGTCTTGATATGTTTTTACAATTTAAGAATCCCCTGAAGATCAAACAGATGTTGGGGAGGCTCACTGCACAGTGTTTCAACATCAAAACTGTGCTGTAACCAAATGGCAATCCATCCAGGATGTAATTAGAAGAGTATTTTGGACCAAACATTGTGACTGTTATGCTGAGGTAAATCAATTTCAAATTTTTTAGAATGAATAGGCACTTCCAAAAAAAACCTCAAATATACATTCAATTTGATTCAATTTTAGTTTTTGGAAAAAATTCTTGCAAACACCCACTAGAATTTGGGTTATTTTAATCCCCTTACTCATGAGTCAAAAAATTAAACCCAACCATTTTTCTGCAGCCTGAAGCTCTATTACCAATTTTCACTGTGCGCTGTCATGAATAGAAGCTACTGAACATCAAACACATCAATTTTGTAACCTCACTGCACAGGTTTCCCCCAAAAAACTATGCTGTGACTGTCAGGAAATTCACCCAGGATTCAAAAAAGCGGGGTATCTTGGGCTGAGAATTGGGGATGTATTTCAGAGTTTAAGTATTTCAGAACTCTTTTGGAAGAAGTTAGGACTTTCAATCAAGCCTCATTTATTTCTGGAATCAGAGAAAATCACATTTGTTTGGAAAAACCCTGAGGGCAATGCAATATAATTAAAGCTATTCCACTCCCCTTAATGATGAGACAAAAAATCAAGGCCAATATGTCATTTGGAAAATTTCCAACAATTATTAATATGTTTTTACAATTTTAGAATCTCCTGAAGATCAAACGCATGCATTTGGGAGGCTCAATGCACAGTTTTGCCACATCAAAACTGTGCTGTGACCAGATGGAAATCCACCTAGGATGTAATGAGAAGAGTATTTTGGGCCAAAAATTGTGACTGTATTGCTGAGTGTAAATCAATCTCAAATGTTTTTAATTAGATCAGGGCTTCCAATAATACCTCAAATATTCATTTAATATGATTCAAATGTATTTGACATCCCTCTATTGGGCAGTCAGGTTGTTGCATATGCATTATGTCTGCATTTAGGTTGTATCCTGTTCCTGCAGTACCTGGCTGTCACGAGTAGTGCAGGTAATTTGGACGCGCCATACCTGACAGCTGCGTGCAGGAATCAATAATTTGTGGCCAGTAGAATATTGCATGCAGGTTTCTTGACAGGTGCCTGCATTTTGAGTGTCAGGCGTGTACAACCTCACTGTATGGATCTGGGGCTGCATGCAGGAATTGTGACAGAACACACATCTAGCTGTAACTCCTGAACTATACACAACACCTCAATTCTGAGTGAATTTTAGGTTTGAAACCTATGCATGAAATTAAATGTGAAACATTAAAATGTCCAAAAAGTGCCATAGTGATGCCATGGCTTTTTGGTCCATTCCTTTTTAATTATTTCAAAAATATAAAGAGTTGTAATTCAAGGGCGGGGTCAGTGAGTGACCCCACCTTATGTTAGGTGAGGAATCCAAATTTGTTATAATATTTCATGATTTCTCACTATTTTTACTTTTATGCTCTATTTTCATTCTACTTTGACAGGTTGCTTTGTGCAAGTAGCAAGCTGACAGGGACCACTGAGGGAGTTCAATCCACTTTTTTTCACAGTGGGCATGGGGGTGGATTGATCCAAGGGAAATCTTGAAACCCAAATACAGGTTCATCAAGAAGATGAAGACAGGTGTGGGAGGACTCTTAGTAGGGTGTGACACAAGTTTGGGCCTGAAAGGGACAAAACCAGATTGATGTAATGGCATGCAGAAGTTGAGGGTTGATGGAGATGTAACATTTGATTTTTCCTATGACATTCTTCCTCCTAGGGTTTTCTGTTTGTATTTGTTTGTGTACCTAGTTTAGGGTTGAGATGGTTGCACTAATATCTCAATCTCAACTCCAGGTTGTAGATAGGACATAGGGAAACGGGAGAAAAGCTCCCACAACACTTGGGGGGAAAGAATTCTCTCTCTCTCTGGTTGTTGTTTGAATGGCACACTCAACTCCTGAAAGATGCAAGGGACCAATAACTTCCAAATTTTGGGAACAACTGAGGGATTTCACTCCTCTTGTTTCCACAACATATATGGTCATGCAGGCTGTGGGACTTGTCCTTAAGTGGACATTTTACACCAGGGCCAAATTGGGTTCTCTGGCTGACCAGTGACATAAAGTCACTATTTGTGCCCACTGTTGTCCTCAATAAGTATCAAAATGTTCTGAATGAAATCACAATGATTGATTCACTTTTTCACAATGCTGTACAAAATATTTCTTGTGGGTTTCACCTCTATTGAAAAAGAAATTCCAAAGGATTTTCTTTCTTCTGAAAATGAGAATCAACTTTATTTCACCGTTTTTGAAATTCAAAGTCAACTGTATTTCCCAAATCATCAACTTTGAATTCTGGCGTGAAAAGGATAAACCAAGAGTACTTATGAAAAATATCAATCTTTTGAAACATGTCAATTTTTCTACAGTAAAATTTATTTGTGTTTTTTTCCTCAAAGAAATTTTTTGGGTTGAATAAATTGAAATTATTATATATAGTTTCAATTTGTGCCATTCTCACTTGTCACAGAGTCACATTATAATTTCACAAAGCTCCACCTCCTCTAAAAAAAGTTGGGAATTTTGGTCCAGGCCAAGATTGAAGTGCCATAGCGTTTCAATGTGATGAATGTGAATATTCATGTGTGAGAATATAAAAATGATCCCAGTGTGAAATAAATTGGTATTTAAGTTATTCTAACACAAAAATAAATCAACAGAGAAACAAATGAAGCAGGTTATAGCAGAATCTCAAATAATTTTCTATTCAGAGATGGATGTGTTACCGTAGCATTTGAATAAAATTCAATTCAAATATGCTTTTACCAAAGTGTCACCAGGTGTCACTGTAAGCTAACGAGGGAATCACTTCAAATCAACACACAGTTCACTTAAATGTTTTGAAATTGTTTATGGATGCAGTTTAGTATAGAGAAAAGGCTTTCATTTCATTTTTCAATAAATTATTTCATGTAAAAAACATGGATATCTCTTCCAGAAAGTGCAGCATCCTGAAATATATCCCTGTAAAGGTTTCACATGGAGGGTTGGAACAAATCCAAGTTGGCACACACTAATTTTAATTCAAAGAAGAATCATACTAGGATAAAACAAGACAGCCAAGCTGAAAAATCCAGCAGAAAAGGAAGGTGAAGCTCCAATGAAATTGAAAGGACCAACTACCATTTCAACAAAATCCTCAACAGATGTCAATGCACCTGGTGGTAAATTACCATTTCTAAGATGAATCCTCTTTTTCCTCATTCTCTCATCATAGATGGAGTTTTTGTGTTCCATTTTCTTCATATCAATCAAATTTCTGCATGAAAGGTGATAATGCATTTAACCCTCAACAATTTTCTATTTTAAATAGCTATATCTTTTCAGGTTTCATGGTATGCTTTCTCAATACTCACCTGAGGATCTGCATTATTCAAATTTATTTTGCATGCATTTGTTAATCCACATTTTTTAGTTAGTTGGCTTTCCATGCTAAAATCTGTCTTATCCTTGTGGGGATGTCTTTTTGCAAAATTTTCTCTTTTCTCATCATCTCAAACAATCTCTTCCAGTTCTGCCACTAAAACCACTCTGATTGGAGCCTATGTTCAAAGGTTAAATGCTTGGATTTTGAATCAAAGACTTAAATAACCATTTGTACAAATTCAAAGGAAACCCCTCAAACAGATTTATTCCCTTTCTTGCCTAAATTAATTTTTTCTTTAAGCCTATTTGACTACAAATAACATTTAGGAAGGAATTATCATTGAGCATGATGCTTCCACAGCCCAAAAAACAAATTCTATCAACAACAAAAGCCCACACATTGCACGGTTTCCTTAATGGACTCATTTGCAAATGTGAGCCAATGTCTCCCGCATGCAAAGGCCAACCAATGTTGACCAGAGCACCTCACAAATACTCCTTGTTTGACATTGTTTTAGACCTCAAAAGCCACATTTATTTCATACAAGAAACTTTTTTCTTATAAAAAGAGTGAAGGTAATTTACAGACTCAGAATAGTGTGTGTTTCATCCACATGAGAGGGTGGGCAGAGGAGGAACTAAACTCTAATTTTATTTTAGTTTCACTGTTGCCAGTGCAGTAGTGTGCACTCCCATACAGTAAGGCAGGCATGGGAATTTGGTCTGGCAGCACCCAAGTGTGGTACAGTTGACTTGAGCCCCACCACCAAGGTTAAATTGCACATTAATGGTATATTTAAACCACTTAAACCACAACTCAATGCATTTTTTGAAAACCACACCTTTGCCATTGCTTACATGGTTGGTTGCCTTATGCAACCAGCCCCTGGATCCACTTATGGTCTGGAAAGGACCCATATTCCATCTGATTCCCCTCTCAAGAGCTCACCAGGGGGGGGAGGGTTGTAACCAGCCAACATGCCACCCCCCCGCTCCTTAAAACCAATTCCCTTGGGGAGTCATGAAATCCCCTTCCAGGGGCTCTGGGTGTTGATGGCCCCAGGGAATTGCTTCCAATTTTGGCTGGGGGGTGTTCAAATCCCCAACAGCCCGTTGCTCCTCCACCTTGATAACAGTGGGGAGATGGCCCCTATTTGGTGGTAGGGTGATCAAGTCCCCACCACCACTGGTTTCCTCCTTGCAACCAGCAGGGTCTGTTTGGTCCCTCCCACCCTTGCAATGATGGAGGGATGGGGGGATGGGGGGAACAAAGCACCCCCCACAGTTGCGGCCATGGCCACAACAACCAGCCGGGGTGGTGGGACTCCATTTGGAGCCTCTCTGCCCCCACAACAGCCCCGCACGGGCCAGAGTCAAGAAAAAGCAGCCATGAACGGGTTTCAACCCAGGAGACAGCCAAAACCAGCCATTGTGGTGTTTTTATATTTCCTTGGATTGGGAAATGCATTGCAGCCTGCGCGCTCAGCATTAGGTAGGTTGGGCTCAGCATTTGGGGTGCGCGCAATCTCAGCAGTGGCCACTGCGGGCTCAGCAGTAGGCTCTGCAGGGCTCAGCACACCAGGTGCAGGCCGGGCTTAATCAGGTGCGGTGGGCCACAAACCACTCAGATTTTACGGACCTAGGAATGGAGCTGGCCCAAGCAAGTTTGCGGAGTGGCTAGTTTGGGGAGGTAAGAGCGGGGCAATTGCAGAGGTTATGCAAGTGGGGCAGGCGTGCGCAAGTGTAGACCAACCCACAGACTTCTGGAAAATTGGCTTTTTGTTCAAATGCGGAAAAGTGCGGGGGGCCCAAGTAGGATGCAGCGGAGGGCTGTGTCATGAGAAGGACAAACGGGATGTATGTAATGGCAGGCGGGTTTGAGGGATTGGGTGGTATGGGTTAGGGTTGGGCTAGGTTTCTGGTTTCCAGGGTTTCTTTATTATTTGTTGCTGGGCTGTCATTGTGCTTTTACTTAATCTAGGGTTGGGAAGGAAGACATAAAGTCCCCACTCACAGCTCTGGATTGCAAGGGGGGCATATACAATTGAACAAGCGGAGGAAGGAATTGACCTATAACTCTCTCTCTCTTCTAATGGCGCATCCCACTCCTTACAGACGCTAGAACTAATAACTTCCAAACTTAAGGATAACTTGGAGAGTTCCTATCTCTTGTTTCCACACTCTCTCAGCCCAAACATGAAACATTTTTTTTTAAAAAAAAATAATCCCAAATTTAAAACCATTGCACCAAAATGCTTGTGTTTGGAGGCATGCATTCAAACACAAAAATGTTTTTGCAACAGTTTTTTTTTAGTGCCTATATGCACTCATGTGTGTGCCATGTATGAGTGTAATTCAAATTTTATTCACATATGGTCCTCTACAGCCCATTGGACAATCACAAAAATCATTCAGGCCTTCATTAATGTCACTGATTTGGGGAAACTGGCCTCACAAAATGTGAATTATGCCTCGAAACACAATAATTTTGGTTCAACAGTTTATTTTTTTTTTAAAAAAAAAATTCCAAAAAAAACTATTGCACCAAAATGCTTGTGTTTTGAGGCATGCATCCAAACTCAAGAATTTTGGTGAAACAGTTTTTTTTTAAGAAAAAGAATCCCCAAGAAAAAACCATTGCACTAAAATGCTCATGTTTGGAGGCATGCATCCAAACACAAGAATTCTGTTGCAAAACTTTTTTTCTTAAAAAAAAAGAATCCCATAAAAAAACCATTCCACCAAAATGCTTTTATTTGGAGGCATGCATCCAAACACAAGAATGTTGGTGCAAAAGTTTTATTTTTTTTTTTATTAAAAAAAAGAATCCAAAAAAAAATCATTCCACCAAAATGCTTTTGTTTGGAGGCATGCATCCAAACACAATAATTTCCATTCAACCATTTTTTTTTAATACCAATTTTTTTTTGAAAAAAACTGTGGCAAAAAAATTCTTGTGTTTGGAGGCATACATCTGAACACAAGCATTTTGGTGCAAGTTTTATTTTTTTTTTAGAATCCTGAAAAAATCATTGCACCAAAATGCTTGTGTTTAGAGGCAGGCATCCAAACATGAGAATTTTGGTGTAACAGTTTTTTTTTTATTTTTTTTTTATTTTTTTTGAATTCCACTTTTTTTTAATAAAAAAACTGTTTCACCAAGATTCTTGTGTTTAGATGGATGCCTTGAAACACAAGCATTTTGGTGCAATGGGGTTTTGTTTTTTTGGGATTTTTTTTTTAAAAATAAAACTGTTAAGCATTTTTTTTTCAATTTTTTTTTCTTAAAGTGGGATTCAAAAAAAAACTCTTTCACCAAACTTCTTGTGTTTGGATTCATGCCTCCAAACACCAGCATTTTGGTGCAATTTTTTTTCTTTTTTTTTTTTATTCTTTAATTTGTATTTTTTTTGAAAAGCTGAAACTTTTTCACTTGCTGCAGCTGGTGAACTAGTTTTGGGATGCCTAGCAATCAGTCTGTGAAAATGAATGAAGCCTACCACACCCCCAAAGCCCCTCAAGGCATCAACACCTAGCTCCTTAGCTGTTAATCAATGTCCAGTGTCAATATATTTGTTGGCAGCCAATAATGTCAGACTCCTGGATCCCAAGACCCTTAATATCCTTTAGCTACAAGAGGTGATGGAATAAATAATAAATATATTATTCAATAAATGCAGCAAAAATTGGTAAAATATTTTGATAAAGCTATTGCAAGGTTTAATTGGTTTGGTTGTGATTGAATGTTATTAATCAATATTAATAAATTGATTATTAAATAAATTAATAGAGGGGCCACAATAATATTGGGGATCTTTAACACCTCTCCTCAGGGAATTCACTTTGAAAACAAGTATACCTGGTTACTTTGGAACCTTCAATTTATATTCTTCAAGGAGATATTTCCCAAAGATAATATATATATATATAATATATGATGGAATGGTAGGGCCTTGTAACCAAGCTTCCACAACAGAAAATTGATAATAAAACTCACTGGTATATTATTGGATCCTTTAGTTACCCGTTTGGGACGTGCACTGATGGTTTAAACCTATTACTGGGGTTTGAAAGGTTTTTCAGAAGTTTAAATTGATAAAAAGGGTTTTGGGACGGATATTATTAATCAGACTAAATCCATAAATCACTTACTTATCTATTATAAGTATTTGATTACCTTGGAATGGTTTCTGGATGTAAATATAACTTTTTCTCTGGGTATCAATATGCCCAAAAGAGCCCTATATTTGTAGCTTTTTTAGTCCCAATTATGTCCTTCTGAGGGATACAGGGGCTTGAAGGGACGGGTGCTAAGGCTAGCAGGGTAACCAGCATTAGCCTGTCATGTTTCCTTGGTGCTGTAGCACGGGTAACATCTAATTTCACAGGTTATGGGAATTATTCCGCCTTTTGATTGATTTTTAGACTTTTGAATAAGACTAATCTTTCCACATGATTATTAGTTAATTAGTTATCCTTAGTAAATATTCCAACAATGTTAATAGGTTTTATCAGTAGAAATTCTTACAGGTAATCTGATTTCAGGTGAGTTTTCATTATGTATTAGCTGATGGGAGTAAAATCATGATATTGATTTTGCTCCTTATTTTCAAAACGCTGTTAATTTACTTGAAACAATTAATTAAAAATATAAGCTATAAGAATACTTGTAATATTTTTACATAATCAGTTTTCTCCGTATGTCATCAACGTACTGATGTCTTGAAGCTCTCACAATTCAATATTTCAAGTATTTTAAGATATTTTACAAATAGTAGTTATCTTATTTTCAACATATTTGCTATTTTTTATTATATTTTATAAAAAATACTTAGAAAGTTTGTTTTAGTATTTTTATATAATTTTATGTATTTTTAGACTATCTAATATCAACAGGGATATTTATTACATATTTAGTATGTCCCCGTCTTGGTTGTAGCACCTTTACATGGTACGTGGGCTTTTCAAGCCCCCTGTCACTCTGTCAGCCCATAGTCCAGCGGCTGCGTACATGGCTTGTCAGGGTATGCGGACTGGGTGGCAGTGTTTCTGCTCAGCCACTGGTCGCCGCGTCTGCTTGCAGGAATTGTGAAAAATCTCATTTTGGCCTGTAACTCCTCCCAATCACAGAATTCTTGGATTCTGACATAAAATTCACTGTGAAAACTGTATGTGGGGTTTCATGTGAAATACTAAAATGGCCAAAAATCCCAAGACTGTGTCTCATTCCAAATCTTCATAAATTATTTAAAAACATAATCAATAGGAATTTGAGGTAGGTGTCAGTCAGTGGCCCTACCTTAATTTTAATGTAGGATCAGAATTTGAAATAATATTTCTAATATTATTTCTCCTTCAATAAGACTTTTATTTATTTTATTTTATTGAAGTTATTTTGTTACTTTTGCAGCTTGCTGTCAGCCTCCTGGATGCCAATACCCTTGCTATCCTTTAGCTACCAGAGTTGATAGAATGAATAATAAATATATTATTCACTAAATGCAGAAAAAATCCATAAAATATTTTGATCAAGCTTATTGCAAGGTTAATGGGTTTGGATATGGTTTATTGTTATAAATCAATATAGATAAATTGATTATTAAATATTTTTATAGAGGGGCGGCAATTATATTGGGGATCTTTAACACCTCTCTTCAGGGAATTCAGTATGAAAACACGTAGGCATGGTTACTCTGGAACCTTTAGTTCAAAGGATATTTTTCCCAAAGATAATATGTATATAAAATACACGGTGGAGTGGCAGGAATTTTTAACCAACCTTCCACAACAGAAAAATGATAATAAGACTCACTTTTATATTATTAAATCCTTTGGGTACCTGTTTGGGACATGCACTGATGGGTTAAACCTGAATATTGGGGTTATAAGGTTGTTCAGCAGTTTAAATTGATAAAAGAGGGTTGAGGACGGATATTATTAATCAGACTAAAGCCATAAATCACTTATTTATCTCTTATAAGTATTTGATTACCTTGGCACCATGTCTGGATTTACATATAACTGGGTCTCTGTGTATCAAGTTCCTTAAAAGAGCTCTTTATTTATTGCTTTTGGAGTCCCAATATTGTCCTTCTGAGGGGTACAGGGGCTCAAAGGGACAGACACTGAGGCTAGCAGGGTACCCAGTGGTAGCCTGTCACGTTTCCTTGGTTCTGTAACACGGGTAGCATCTAATTCCACAGGGTGTTGGTATTATTCTACTTTATAATTGATGTTTGGACGTGTGAATAACATTAATCTGTCCTTTTTATTTATTATTTAATTAATTATCCTTAGTAAATGTTCCCAGTAAGTTAATAATTATTTTAATAGACATTTCTACGGATATTCTGATGTCAGGTGAGTTCTCATTATGTATTAAATAATTGGAGTAAATTCAGGATATTGATTTTACTCCTTATTTTCAAAATTCAGTTGATTTACTAAAATAATTACTTAAAATTGTAAGTCATGGGTATTCATGTAATATTTTTACATCATAAGTTTTCTTTGTATGTCACAAAAATATTGATGTCTAGAAATTTTCATAATAGTATATTAAAGTATTTTAATATATTTTTAGAAGTATTCATTATCTTATTTTCGACATTTTTGGTTGTTCAAATTATATTTAATGAAAAAATATGTATAAAGTTTATTTAAGTATTTGTATATAATTTTATGTATTTTTAGACTATCTACTATCCACGGGATCATTTATTACATATCTAGAGTGTTCCTGTGTAGGTTGTAGCATGTTTATGCGGTACCTTGGTTTCTCAGGCCACCTGTCACTTTGTCAACCCATAGTCCCACGGCTGCTTACTTGTCAGAGGCCTGGGGCTGCGTACGCGGCTTTGACAGGGTGAAAGTACTGTAGCTCAGCCGTGCGCAGGTGTATTGGCTGCCGCAGCTGCGTGCGGGAATTGTGACAGAACACATTTCCTTCTGTAACTCCTAAAATATACACAACACCTCAATTCTGACTGAATTTTAGGTGTGAAAACTATACATGAAAATACATGTGAAATATTTAATTGGCCAAAAAGTTCAATAGTGGTGCAGTGGTATTTTGGTCTTTCTTTCTTTAATTATTCAAAAATATAAGGAGTTGGATTTCAAGGGTGGGGTTGGTGAGTGACCCTGCCTAATTTTGGGTGAAGAATCCATCTTTGCGATAATATTTATGGTTTTCCTACTCCTTCTTAGGTTAATTTCATCATTATTGTTTTTATGTTATTTCTGTTACTTTTTTAGCTTGCTCTGCAATAGTTGCAAGCTGACATTCCCCCACTCCAAGATTTGGCCATATCTGAAAAAAATCTGGAGCATGTTGGGAAAAAATTAATTCCATGTGTGTTTCAGTTCCTTTTGATGGCTCTGTATTTTCTAAGAGCTATTGGTTGATCAGGTATATTATTCTCTGGTAACTATTCATCTTTGTATGCAGATTCTCCTTTGTATCTTACTAAGTATAGTCTAACATCTTTTCCTTGCACTCTCTCTTTCTTGTCTCTCAATATCCTGCTGAATTCCCCTTTTTCTTTCACAGGGTCAGGTTCTATTAGGATTATTGCTGGAGTGAGGTTGCTACCATCTCTTTTTTGAAAGTGCTTTACTAGTCTAACAGGAAATACTGGGTGTTTTCTTGATAATTCTTCACTCAAGATTACTTCTACAGCATTTTTGTCATGGATCTTTTTGATAATAAATGGTCCAACAAAGGCTGATTTCAGATTTCTGTTACCTGCTAGATTGTTGAAGTTTGTAGTGGATATCAAGATCTGATCTCCTATTTTAAATTCAGGTTCCCTATGTAATTTGTCCCATCTTTTTTTGTTGTATTCTACTGCTTCTTCTATTCTTTCTTGATGTAGAGCAGCTCCTAACCCTTCCATACAGGCATTGATGCACAGTTTAAAGGGCTTGGAGTAATCTGGTTGAATGAGTAAAGGAGTAGCGGTCATAGCTATTTTTAGTTCCTCATAGTTTTTCAATTTCTCATGTGTTATTTCAAAGAGAGTGTGGTTGTTGCATATTTCATACAGACTTTTAGTTAGCATAGCAAGCTTTGGTATGTGTTGTCTGTAGTAACCGCAAAAACCAATGAAAGACATAAACTTTTTTTAATTTGAGGCATTGGTCTGTTCATGACAGCAGCTATCTTATTTTGATCAGCAGCTAGAGTTAGACCAGAGACTATATTCCCTAGAGATTTCAATTCTCCATATCCAAAGTTGCATTTCTTCATGGATACTTTTAATCCTTCTTTGGAGATAGTTTGGAGTACTAATCTTATTTGGTTGATATGAGTATCCCAATCATCAGAATATATGATAACATCATCTATATATACCATCATCCATCCTTGTCTGATGTATGTACCTAGAGCTGTATCCATTGTTCTCTGGAAGTTTGATGGGGCATTCTTTATACCAAAGGGCATCCTAAGATATTCA
The DNA here is from genome assembly GCA_025617555.3 of Puccinia polysora. NCBI lineage: Eukaryota > Fungi > Basidiomycota > Pucciniomycetes > Pucciniales > Pucciniaceae > Puccinia > Puccinia polysora. The sequence goes on from CM062618.1 coordinate 47,891,147, forward strand.
TGTATTCCAAAATGACAGATTATTTTCATAAACTTTCTGCTTTCAGGGCTTATAGGTATCTGGTGGAAACCTTTAAGAATATCCATAGTAGTGATATATTTGGCCTTAGACAAGTAATGTAGAGCATGATCAATCCGGGGTATAGGATAATAATCTGCCTGAGTATAATTATTGAGCATTGTGAAGTCTCCTACCATTCTTGACTTTTCATTATGCCAAGATGTGATTACAGGTGTGGTGACATCTACCTGTTCATTATGTCCTACTTTCCTTAATACTTGTAAGTCTATCAGTTCTTGGATATGTTCCTCAAGAGCTATTCTAGACTTAGGACTAGAGGGAAAAGCTGGTCTTCTTAAGTTTGGAGGATAAGGAGGCTTAATAGTCATTGTTAATACCATTTAATGTCCTTTGATATCACCAATGGGGTGATCTTTAGTACAAAAAGCATTTTGGTTCTCAAAGCAGACTGTCAATATATCTTTCTTCAGTTCCTCAGAAAGTTTCATATTTAGAGCTGCTTGAGAGAAGTATTCTTGATTAAAGTCTTTTATATGCTTTTGATAAGTGGAAGAGGAGAAGTTAGATTGGATGGTGCATATCTTAAACTTCTTTTCCCAATTACAACCCACTTTAAAATATCTCCCTTTACTTTGGAACACATCTATACCATATAGACATAAAGCATCATTACCTATTATCAGCTAGTCACATAATCAGTCGAGCAATACCACAAATTCCACTTGTATTCTCAAAGATCCTTTAGTATGGGGTAATATTATAGGAGCATTCCATACTCCAATAGCATTCATGGTAGAGTTGCAAGAGCTAAACTTGGCTTTTGGGATCGGCAGAAGGTGTTCTTTCCAATTGGGATCCCATTTGTTTAAGAATTTAGTACATACACATGAGCAGAAAGCTCCACTATCCAGTAATAACCTTATAGGTCTTTCTCTATAAAATGCTGTTCCATAGCACGTTTGAAAAGTAGTATAACTCTTACCACTCATAGGTTTAACTGTTAATCGTTTAACATCTGTGATATTTCTAGGAATTATAGTAGGATCCAATTTTTGGGGCAAACTAGAGTCCCCATGGATGTTATTGCTTTCTATAAAAGTGCCTATATCTCCTTCTATAACATTAACAGGGTTGGTCAGGATCAATTCACATTCAGAAATGGATCCTTCAGTATCAGATATATCTCCATAGTTCTGATTCCCTTCAACCTCCTGTTCTTTTTCCAAGACTGCTATCTTTCTTTTTGGTAATGGGCAGTCTTGTCTCATATGCCCTGTCTTGTTACAATTCCAACAATTTCCAGGCCTTCTCTCTTTGTCCCTGTTCTCATTAGGTTTCTTATTATTAGAGGTATTTATCAGAGGGGGTTGTTCTCTGGTTTTGTTAATGTTAAAGTTCTCTTTAGTTCTAGAAGGAACCTTCTTGTCTAACCCATTCATGTCTATGACTTCTTCTAACACTTTAATTAGAGTTGGTAAGTCAGCATCCATACTCATACTGCATCTTACACTATGGTTAAGATTTCCAGGACACAATTTGAGGATTCTTTCATTTACTTCCTCTTTATCAGCATCTGGATAGAAGGAATTTAGTCTTCTCTTCTGTTCCAAGAACCATTTGTGAGGCTTATCCTTGGAGGGATCAAATGAGGAATTTTTGAAATTTTTCATGATTTTTCTTTTCCACATTCTAGAACCAAATTATTCTTTAATTATATGTTTCCAAGAATTCCATGGTAAGGATCCCACTTCCTCTCTTTTACTTATAAACAGGTCTAAAGCTACTCCTTCAAATATTCTGGGCAACCTTACTACAGCTATAGCTTCTGGTAAGTCATAAGAGTTGATAGTATAGTCAATAAATTTAATGGAATTTATATGATTGTATTCTCCTTCACCGGAGAACTTAGGCCATTCAGAAATTGGGGGTAAAATTTTGAGGGCTTTTTCCATTTCAGGAGTAGGACTAGGCCTGAAGGTGTCACTCTTATGCATTCTTAGTAAGGGTGTTGCATAAGGTGTAGCTTTTTGTCTGGGAGGTTTAGGTTCCTCTGTGGTACTCCACAAGGGGTTGGTCAGATGGACTTTTAAGTCTCTAAGATCATTCTTGATTAGATTAAGTTGCAGGTCCACTTTATTATTAAGCAGATCTAATTTCTCACTAAGAGACATAATGGAGCTGTTATTAGTATTTACCAATTCTTCTTTTGAAGGTTGTAAAGACATAATAAAATCTTCTTGGATACTTTATAACATATTCTCAATTTTTTGAGTCTGTCTGATTTTACCTTGATTAATTGTCTCCAATAATTGTTCTGTATGTTCTTTAATATCTTCCATTCCTACAGTTTTTTTTTGGTTATTAATTAATTTGGCTACTACTGAGGTTGACTTATCCATTTGGGTATAAACACCGTCAAAATTTCCATAAACAATCTTGAAATTATGGTGCATATCATCAGAAAAGGAAGTAATTACATCACAGGTTGGCTTAGACAAGTTACTGGGTTCAGAATTAGAGGCTAATTGTTGTAGACCTTTTTCCACTTTTGAGCTAAGGATATTATCTGATCCCAATCCTTCTTTCCCTTTGGCTTTGGATGGGAAGAAGATCTCTTCTTTCCTGATCCTTTGCCTTTCAGTTGGGCTAATTGATCCCAAGGATTCCACTTTTCTATGTAGGATTCTACCCCTTTCCTTGGAATCATTTTCTGAAGAGCTATCTGGGTAGCTTTTGCCTGGGAGATTATCTTTTTCATAAATATCATTTCCTCTTTGGCTTGGGCTTCTTTGAACTCTTCCCAATATTTCATGTGCTCCCTGACTAAGTCTTTGATCCTGGCTTCCTTGGCTAGAATGTGCTGGGGTGGCTGCAGGGAATCTTTTTGTAATTGAGGGGGGCTTAATCCTACTACCTTCTCCAGCTCTAGGTTGGGGGAGGGAAGAAGTACTTGGGGCTGTTCCTTATCTATCAACATTTGATTCACGGGTTCCAGTCCCCTCATGGTTGTCATTATTGGTGCTCTCACGGTTACAGGGGGCTCCTGGCAAAGATCCATAGGATGGAATTCTCCCTGAGGCTCTTGTGTTACGTCTATTCATATTGAATAAAACGTTTATAAGTATTTTTCTACAGAAAAAAAATCCATAGAAATAAGTTTTATTTAAAACTCACTTAAGTTGATATTCAAAGGTACCAGGACTTTATTGGTATTAAATTGGTCCTTAATAGGTAATCCTACGGGGTCTTTGTGTGTCCCAATGAGGTCTTCACCGGTCTAATCAATATTTTCAGGGCTTCAAGAGATAGCTGGGACTTCTTGATTCAATAAATCAGTTGCAGTGGTGGTGGTTTCTGGTATATGAGGGTTCACTGATGGTAAAAGGTTATTTTATTGGTCAATAAAATATATTAATATTATTTTAATAAAAATGATATGGTAGTACAAGTTTTATACTTACTTTTCTATTTTAAAAAGGAATTTATACGGTATTTCTTCCAAGCTTTATGTTTTCTTAATAGGGCCTGGATGTTGATAGGCCTCTCAAGACCTTCTTGTTCAAGGATTTTATCTAAGTGTTTACGTGCAGAAGAGATATCAAGTTTCTCAGCTTGAGTTAATGCTTCCCAACCATTAGGTTTAAAATTTTTAATATATTGTTGTTTTCTTATCTTTCAAAGATTTAAATAATAAATAATTAATTCTGCATTGGTTTTTTCAATCCACTGCAAAAGAATTTAATGATGAATCATGGTCAAAAAGTCAGATAAATTTATCTTTGATTTAATTCTACATGAAATGTCTTGTCCAATGTATTAAATATAATAAAATTGAATATTTCCCGGCCAGACCCCCAATTGTCAGCCTCCTGGATGCCAAGACCCTTGCTATCCTTTAGCTACCAGAGGTAATAGAATAAATAATAAATATATTATTCAATAAATGCAGCTAAAATCCATAAAATATTTGGATAAAGCTTATTTCAAGGTTGACTGGTTTGGATATGGTTTATTGTTGTAAATCAATATAGATAAATTGATTATTAAATATTTTTATAGAGGGGCCACAATTATATTGGGGATCTTTAACACCTCTCTTCAGGGAATTCAGTATGAATACATGTAGGCCTGGTTACTTTGGAACCTTTGGTTTGAAGGATATTTTGCCCAAAGATAATATGTATATAAAATACACGGAAGAGTGGAAGGGCTTTTTAACCAAGCTTCCACAACAGAGAAAGGATAATAAGACTCACTGGTATATTATTGAATCCTTTGGGTACCTGTTTGGGACATTCACTGATGGGTTAAACCTGTATACTGGGGTTATAAGGTTGTTCAGCAATTTAAATTGATAAAAGAGGGTTGAGGACAGATATTATTGATCAGACTAAAGCCATAAATCACTAATTTATCTCTTATAAGTATTTGATTACCTTTGCACCGTGTCTGGATGTACATATAACTGGGTCTCTGGTTATCAATTTCCTTAAAAGAGCTCTTTATTTATTGCTTTTGGAGTCCCAATATTGTCCTTCTGAGGGGTACAGGGGCTCAAAGGGACGGACACTGAGGCTAGCCGGGTAACCAGTAGTAGCCTGTCACGTGTTTCTGGTGCTGTAACACAGGTAGCATCTAATTCCACAGGTTATGGGAATTATTCTACTTTATAATTGATGTTTGGACGTGTGAATAGCACTAATCTGTCCTTTTTATTTATTATTTAATTAATTATCCTTAGTAAATGTTCCCAGTAAGTTAATAATTATTTTAATAGACATTCCTACGGATAGTCTGATGTCAGGTCAGTTCCTATTATGTATTAAATAATTGAAGTAAAGTCATGATATTGATTTTACTCCTTATTTTCAAAATTCAGTTGATTTACTAAAATAATTACTTAAAATTGTAAGTCAGGGTTATTCATGTAATATTTTTACATCATAAGTTTTCTTTGTATGTCAAAAAAGATATTGATGTCTAGAAATTCTCATGATAGTATATTAAATTATTTTAATATATTTTTAGAAGTGGCCATTATCTTTTTTTGACATTTTTGGTACTTTGAATTATATTTAATAAAAAAATACGTATAAAGGTTATTTAAGTATTTTTATATAAGTTTATGTTTTTTAGACTATCTACTATCCATGGAAACATATATTACATATGTAGAATGTTCCCGTGTAGGTTGTAGCATGTTTATGCGGTACCTAGGTTTCTCAGGCCGCCTGTCACTTTGTCAAACCATAGTCCCACGGCTGCTTACTTGTCAGAGGCCTGGGGCTGCGTACACGGCTTTGACAGGGTGAAAGTACTGTAGCTCAGCCGTGCGCAGGTGTATTGGCTGCTGCAGCTGCGTGCAAGAATTGTGACAGAACACATTTGCGTCTGTAACTCCTGAAATATACACAACACCTCAATTCTGACTGAATTTTAGTTGTGAAACCTATACGTGAAAATACATGTGAAATAATTAATTGGCCAAAAAGTTCAATAGTGATGCCGTGGTATTTTGGTCTTTCTTTCTTTAATTATTTAAAAATATAAGGAGTTGGATTTCAAGGTTGAGGTCAGTGAGTGACCCTACCTGATTTTGGGTGAAGAATCCATTTTTGCAATAATATCTATGGTTTTCCTACTCCTTCTTAGGTCAAATCTATTATTATTGTTTTTATGTTATTTCTCTGCTGACATTTGAAGCCATGTGATTCCACAGCAGATGATTAGACTGTTCCCCTGCCCCCCCCCCACAAAAATTGTTCCTTTAATTCATATTGTGCAATAAAATTGAAAAAAAGAAGGATTACTTGATGCAGAATTAATTATTTTTTTCCAAAATGTTTTACAAGAATTAAGTTTCATTTTTCCTTTTCTCTGTCACTGTAAATAATTTGATATGAAAAACAATTCATTCCAAAACTCAAATTTAAAACACAGGTGAGAGGCAGGAAACAACCAGGTGAAATACAAACAAAAGACTTATGAAATTTTTTTAAAAAAAGCAATGTGGAAATATTGGTGAAATATTAAAGTTGGTTTCATTGATCTCCTGGCTCATCAGACTGCAGCTGTGTGCTCATTTTTTTGAAATTTTCAAAAAATCTTCAGATTAATCAGAATTCTCATGTCACTATTTTTTAGAATTGCTGATCACTGGTTTTATGGCTTGGGTATTCCAGTACACAATATTTTGATCTGGTATGGTTTATACATCATTAATTCCAGGGTGAATGCCAATTGATTTTCTTTTTCATTAATGTGGAAGCTCAAGTGAATTCCAGTTTCTGCATTTAGTAACTACCAGTGAAATCCATATTCTACCATGGTGAATAAGTGTTTCCTTTCAATGTAAACTTTGGTGAAGTCAAGATTCTTCATGGGTGAATAGAATTTTCTTGTAAAGGGAGTCAATGGGTCAGAAAATTGGACTCAATGGTGACATGGATTCACTGGCGTGCCAGAGACCCAAATTTGGCCCTGGTGCTGACTGATATTTTGCTTTATACAAAATTCATGCCAATATGGCTGGTGTGATCAATAATGGAATAGCTTAGTCCAAAGATAGAAGAACCAAGGTTCATTGGATTGTCAAATGGTTGTTGGATGGAACTGCAATGATTGCAGAGATAGACTGAGATGCCAAATTTGGTAGATCATTTTTGTATAAGCTGGAGGTAGTAAGCAGACGTGCTAATAATAAGGTGTTTGCTTGTGTCACACTTATAGACTGAGGTAGATGGTACCAAGGAATATGATATGTTCAAAGGATGATGTAGACAATAACCTTTGAAGTTGGAGAATGACAATTGCATTTCTAGATATTCTTTCCCTCTGGTCTCCCAGCTGGTGGCAAGGAATTGCCCATCCAAAGCATAACTGAACCTCTTTTCACCTTTTATCCACACATGTAAATTGTAGGACATGTCATGGATCATTGTGCTGCATACTGGTCTGCTTGTCAGGAATTATGCTTCTGATTTTTCCAAACCATTGTATGGTTTAGTGCAAGAAACCTCAACCACCTTCTCCTGGCCTCTACCGCAGGCAGGCCAACCCTTGAAACATTTCCTATCCCAGGTTGGCCATTTTGCAATGTATTGGCTCTTTGTTGATTTCCTTTTCCCCTCTTTCTCTTCTTCATTTCCTGGGATGGTTACCCTTTTTTTTTCTAAACTGAACTCTCTGTACTGATATTTGTTTCATTTTTTTTCTCTCTCTCTCCCTCCCTCTACTCTTCTCTCTGTTGCTCTCTGAAGTCCTGCATGCACAGCAGTGTTGAACCCCTCAGGCTTGTGGAGGAGTTCCTTTTGTATTCCCCTTCAACCCCATGTTGAAGCTGGAATTGGTTTGATTTTATCTTCATAGTGTGCAATTCTTAAATCAAAATCAAACTTTGAGAAAAAAAAGGTCTATAGTTTTTCATAACTTTGCCAATTTTTGACAGAAGTTATTGGGCTTGCTTTGAAGCAATGTCCTACTGTGGGCACAAGGTGGCTTGTACTTGGTAAACTTAGTCAAAGAGCAAGGGTAAGCTTGCTACTGTTACAGATTAATCTGAAAAATTAATAACATAAAATACAAAAATGAGTAAAAAAAGTATGGAGAAAGAAATAATCTTAAAATATTATTTCATATTCAAATTCTCCACTACATGGAAGGTAGGGTCACTCACTGACACCTACCCCAAATTCCCACTCCTTGTAATTTTAAATAATTAATGAATGATTAACAGAAGACAAGGCCTTGAGGTTTTTTCCATTTTAAATATTTCACATGAAACCCCACATACAGGTTTCACAGTGGAAATTATGTCAGAATCCATGAATCCTGTGATTTAGAGGAGTTACCTGCGGAAAAGTGATGTTTCACAATTCTGGCACACAGCCGTGGCAACTGGGACATCTGCGCCCGGCTGAGCAGCAGAATTGCCCTCCTGTCTACATAACCTGACAAGCTGGGTACGCAGTCCTGGGCATCTTACAAGAACACAGCCGCGGGACTACAGGCTGACAAGCTGACAGAAGGCATCAGAGCTGAGGTACCATGTAAAGGTGCTACTACCAACACGGGAACATACCACATATGTAATAAATGTCCCCATGGATAGTACATAGTATTGAAATACATAAAATTATATAATATCACTTGAAATAAAAATTTTATATAATGTTACAAAATATACTAAGTAAATACTAAAATGTCAAAAATGAGATAACAAAAGCTTGAGAAATCTTTTAAAATACCTTCAAGTCACAAATGTGAGAGCTTCAAAATATCAACATGTCTGTGACATACCAAGGAAATTGAATATGTATGAACATTGCATATATTCCCACAGAATATATTTTAATTAATTATTTTAATCAAATGAGCAAAATTTTGAAATCAAGGACCACAATCATTATTATGATTTTTTTCCCATCAGTGAATACATAAGGGCGTATCAAAGTTAGCAAACCCTCCATTAGAAACCCGCCATTTTTTTTGATGAAACCCGCCATTTTTAATGGAGGGTTTCTGAAATACACATACCCCCTAACTGGTGTATTTCAAAATGGTGTGTTTCATGAAAATGGCGGATTTCAATCATCAAAAACGCCATTAAACCCACCATTTATGCATCATCATCCATCCACCATCCATCACATCAAAAACACCCATCCACATCAGCAAATCCATACTGGTCCCATATCCATCGCATCACACACATCTCTATTGTTTTTCACATACCTTCACATACCCATCTTCACACAAATCCCATCATCATCTCATCACCCCACATCACTCACCACCTTTCTCAAAATGTCCAATCAAACAACCCGCCAGCAAGTTGAAAACGCAAAAAAGCTGACTGAACTTTTGCTACTGTTTGACTCCCATTCAGACTCTGATTCAGACTCCGATTTGGAATCAACTTGGTTAGCTTTGAATTCTCTGTTGGCAAAGCAATACATGGTTCCAAGAATACACACTCTCCATAACCCTATGTATGAAAGGCAAAAGCTTCATCTCATCCCTGACTTAAGCTTCCAGAAACTGTTCCAAACTTTTTTGCCTTCTTTCATGAAACTTTTGGCAATGATTGAAGACCACCACATCTTCCAGAACAATTCTTGCAATCCTCAACGCGATCCAGCCATCCAATTTGCCGTTGCTCTTTGTAGATTGGGGTCAAATGGAAATGGAGCAGAAATCCATTGATTGGAAAATCTATTCTCAGTCAGTTACGGAAGCATTGACTTATACACCAAAAGAGCCATGATTGCTATCCTATCTTTCCGTTGCTCGGTCCTTTCATGGCCAACCAAAGAAGAACGCAAGGAGATATCTCAAGTAATGGAGACAGAAGGCTTTCCTGGTTGCATTGGTTTTGTTGATGGAACCACAATCCCCTTGAGTCAAAAACCCAACCTAGATGGCAACCACTATTTTGATCGTAAAAAAAGGCAATTGATTCATTTCTTTTCCAATTGCTATGATAAAACTTTGGATCACACACTGACCAAATATGTTCCATCTCTTTGTTTAGATACTCCGTGGCACTACAACTTGTTTGCAATAACAACAAGAAGTTCATCTCCCTCCATGCTGGCCTTCCAGGTTCTTGTCATGATTCATATGTTTTCAATTGGATGCGGATTGCCCAACAACCAGAGATCTACTTTGACCAAGATCAATACCTTCTGGCCAATTTGGCTTATGCTAGTGGGAAATATGTAGTTCCAGCATACCGGAATGTTTTGTCCAATGATCAAGGAAAAACCAATTTTAACTATCATCTTGCCCAATCACCAGTTCGGATTGAGCATGCCATAGGAATTCTGAAAGGAAGATGGGCCAGCTTATGGGAGATGCGAAACCAGCTCCAATTTTCCAAAGATATGAGGTTCCTCATCAACTGGATTATCACTTTTGTAATCCTTCACAACCTTTTGGCCGACATCAAAGATGAATGGGACAAAATATTCCAAGATGATATTCCTGATCCGCCTCAAGTCATCCCTGTCTCATCTGGTCCCTCATCTTCTTCTATGAGAGAGCGGATTCTTCCTCTCACCCTTGTTTGCTTTGATGAGTAATTTTTGATTTTGAAATTGGTAAAAATTCCCTTCACCGTATTTTTTTGGTTTTGGTTGTTCACCCAAGATTCATAGGCTGAGTTTTTTTTTATTTTTTTTTTTAGTGGACTTGAATCCAAAAACACCTCCACCTCAAACCCTGCCACTCACCAAATGCAACCCCCCTCCCCCTCACCACTCAACCCCTTCAACCTCACCCCACTCACTCACCGGTCAAACCCTGCCTCCTCCTCACCAAACCACCTCACTCATCACCACCACCTTACTCACCACCACCACCTCATCTCACCTCACTCACTGAATCCCCTCCTCCTAATCCTGGTAAGCCCCCTCCACGCTCTTCCTCTTCCTTCCCCTCACCATTTGCTGATCCTTTGATCATTCAACCTGTAGTCCCCCCCTGGATCCACCCCACTCACTCACCGGTCAAACCCTGCCTCCTCCTCACCAAACCACCTCACTCATCACCACCACCTCATCTCACCTCACTCACTGAATCCCCTCCTCCTAATCCCGGTAAGCCCCCTCCACGCTCTTCCTCTTCATTCCCCTCACCAGTTGCTGATCCTTTGATCATTCAACCTGTAGTCCCCCCCTGGATCCCTTGGTCAATCCCTCAAGTTCAATCCCTCAAGGTGAGCCCCTCCCCTCCTCCAATTCCTCCTCTCTTTGATCGAGCAAATGATTGCTCGATCGATTGGCCATTGATTGGCCATCGATTGCTTGATCGATTGCCAATTGATTGCCCAATCAATTGCGAATCAATTGGGCAATCAATTGCTCAATCGATTGCGAATCGATCAAGCAATCGATTGCTGATCAATTGCCCAATCGATTTCCAATTGATTTCCCAATCAATTCGCAATCAATCGGGCAATTGATTGGCAATTGATAGCTCGATCGCTCAATTGATTGGCAATTGATCAAGCAATCAATTTGCGATTGATTGGCCAATCGTTTGGGCCAATCAATGCAGGGTTTTTGTAGGGTACAGGAACTGACTTCCCAGTTGTTTTTTTTTTTTTTTTTTTTTTTTTAGGTTTTTGAGCTCGGCCAGAACACATTCTCTCAAGTCTTAAGCCAACCAAGCTACGTCCTGGGACAGTCTGGTTTGCCTAGTATGATGCCGGCTGCGGCTCCTCATCATTACCACTCCTCCCCATCTAATTCTATTCTTTTGATATCTATTGATTCCTTCACTGGCCACCAAACTCAAAATGTTATACATCCATCCAAATTTCACCTTGATCCTCACCTTGGGTGCAGCAAGTGCCTGGGAGGGAGAAAGATGGAAGGAGATGGTATGAAAAACATAAAGAGAGGTGGCAAGCAGAGGAATCATTGATTTTCATCTCTTTTTGATTTTTTTAATCCCACCGTTTCCATAATGAGAACGTTGCTGACATTTTTTTTTTTTTATTTGTTTGACCGGTCTTTTCGTTTGTCCAACCCCTTTTTTGATATTGATTCCTTCAATGCCTACCGAGCTCAAAATGTTATACATCCATTCAAATTTCACCTTGATCCTCACCTCAGGTGCAGCAAGTGCCTGGGAGGGAGAAAGATGGAAGGAGATGGTATGAAAAACATAAAGAGAGGTGGCAAGCAGAGGAATCGTAGAAAAAGGAGGGCTCAAATGAGGGATTCGGAAATTTCTTTGGAGGTGACTGACAACTTGATCAAGGAAAAGTTTGCCTGGTCTAGACAAAAGCTATGCCCTTTGGATCTGTACCCTGCTATCATGGCTGAGAAGAAAAACAAACCTCGAAAACCCACCCAGGAAGAATTTAAGCAAGCAAAACAGACAATTGGGGCTTTCCACTTCTTCCACCATGGAAAAGTTATCGTTCTCGACCAATCTGATCACCATGCTCTTGTTGCCGTCATTGAATTTGTGCCTTTGGATCAACTATCTGAGCAAGATAAGAAAGATATCAACTTTGTGACAACATTCCTTCACAGTTCAAAAAAATCTGTCAACCCGGTTGGTCCCTCAAGATCTTGGGGTGGAAAAATGTGGGCAATTGGTTGGCAAAAATTGATGAACCCTTTGGAGTTATTCGGACGTTATGTGAAGAAATCATCCATTAGATCTTCTCCTCAATAGTACGCTGTCCTCAACTTGAAGGCCGACAAAGTATCCAGAATTTTAGGACAAATGTTTTGTAATTTGGCCAAACTTGCCTTTGAATCAAACCGTGATACCATGAAGGACAGCAACATCCCCTCTTTCTCTTCGTTGGAATTTGGTTCCAAGCCTACACCTTTTGATTGCTCCCCACACCTCACTTTCACCTTGGATTCTTTTTACAATTCTCCTCATATTGACAAAGGCAACATCTCTGGCTATTCCTTTTTACTTGTGGTCCCAACCAAAAAATCGAATGGTTGACTTATTCAAGATACGGATGAATATCAAGTTTTGGACGGTCAATTTGTTTTTTCTGACCTTGGCTTTGGAATTGATTTCAAGCAAAAAGGTATAGTCAAAATGGTTTGGGCGGCTAACAAGTACAAGCACTGTACCTTACCAGCTGTGGACACAGCAACCCATACCAGAATGGCCATGTCACTCCAAATTAATAAAAAAACTCAGAGCACTTGTAGGGACATGAAAAACAGCCAAATTTACTCTAGAGAAAAAAATATCAATAAAAACAAAAAAGATTTGTATATTGGTGGGGTTAAGAATGCTCTCAAACGTTGTTGTAGTAAAAAATAATTTGTTTTTCTTTCATCCATGCAAATATATTTACAAGCCCAGCATTTGAGTAATCTGCTGTATTTCTTCTACCAATCTACCACTGCCAATGCAAGCCAAAGCTACTGATACCTTATCCTTTTTTTCGTTTGCCCATTGTTCCCTCTCCTTTTCCAGTTGCACTTGCTGCCGATCCTTCTCCTTTTCCTCTTTTTGAAACTCTAGCTCAGCTTTTTTCAACCTCCACTCAGCATCCAATTTTTGTTGATTAGCCAAAGTCTTGGCTTGCTGCTTTTGACCATCCATGGCCAGTTGGCAAACCCACTTTTGCTTTTCAAACTGAAGTTTATCTGATTCAATTTGTGATTTCACTGTTTTTTTGAGGGGAATGGCAATGAGCATAATTTTGAAAGCAAGGATATTGAATCAATCAACTTACATGAATCTTGCTTCTCCATGATTTCTTCAAAGCCCGAAAAACTGGAAGTGTTTCTCCTCTTTTGATGACTTCTTGGGTTGACATTGATGGAATTGGAGGCCTTTCGCTTACCCTTGGCAGAGGAGGTTTTAGTCTGAAAGTCCTCACTAGTATTTGAAGGCAATGTGGGAGGCCCCATTGGCTTGAGTTTTCGGCCAATCAAAAATGGATGAGCCTGTTTTTTTACAATGTAAATCAGTCAGGAGCAACCAGACAGAATCAAAAACAATTTAGTTCCTTACTTGAGCTGATGTTGATGGCAACGGTGATCCAGGAATAACATCCTCCTCATTGGGCAAGTTCTCCAGTTGTTCTGCCCCAGGAAGAGAGCAATCAAAAGAAGGAAGTGAGGGGTCCAAGGTCGGGATTGACTGATCAATCAATACCAAAGTAGAAGTTATTGGAGCCAATTGTGTTTGAATATCCTCCTTGTCATCAGATGGGGGCCACTCCAAGGCCAAGGTTTGATCAAGGTCCCCGTTGGTAGGCTGAGCATCCCCAGCCAAGTCCTTGGCATCAACGGAATTGGATTGTTGGGCATCAAAAGCAGCTAGGGGGGTGATGTTGGCCTTCTTTCCAAAGATTTCATCCATTTGAATATAAAAAGGACAAATGGAGTCCAACTTATCAACCACCAAGTTGATTCCTTTGGCTTTGTCCAAGTCGGTGATACCAAAGCCAGTGGAGATAGACATGGAGTGGGCCTTTTTGTACTTGGCTCAATAGTTTTTGAACCGCTCCCTCATCTGTTTGGATGACAGATCCAGCCTACCTTTTGTTTTGTTCTTGAGTTCATTGGCCATAAGGAGATAACCATTGACCTTAGAGGATTGAGGTTGGCCAACACGTGTTTTGTTGTTGGATCCAAAGCAGGCATTGTAGTTGGAGGGAATTTTCAGCCAGTTTACCAGGATGATGTGATCAGCTCTCTTGAGCTGACTTGAGCCCTTGGAAGCTGATGGGGGAGGATTGTTTGTTGTGGAGTTCCTTGGCGATGTTCTCTTGGGTGTGTTGGACTTGTGGGGGGAGGTTTGCTGAGGGGCCATTTGAAGGAGTTTGGGCTACGCAAGTGATGAGAGCGATAAAGTGATGAGAGTGGTGAAGTTTTGAGAGCGATAAAGTGGATGAGAGTGATCAAGTGATGAGAGCAGTTAAGTGATGAGAGTGATGAAGTTTTGAGAGCAATAAAGTGGATGAGAGTGACCAAGTGATGAGAGCGGTTAAGTGATGAGAGTGATGAAGTTTTAAGAGCAATGAAGTTTTGAGAGCAATGAAGTGGATGAGAGTGATCAAGTGATGAGAGCGATAAAGTGATGAGAGTGGTCAATCAATTTTATGATGAGGGTGGGGGTAAAAAATTTTCCGATGAGGTCGGAGGTAGAAGTAGGTGGGAAGACAGGGGTGTATGACGCGGACAGGTGGTGGATGCATTTAAATACTTTATTTGAAAAAACCCACTTATTTCAGGTTAACTTTGACACGTCTGATCTGGAATAAGTGGGTTTTTTTGATTTTTAATGGTGGGTTTGAAATGGCGGATTTGGGTTGAAACCCGCCATTAAAAAATGGCGGGTTTGGTTAACTTTGATACCCCCTAAGGAGAACTTATCTTACACCAGATTATCCGTAGGAATGTCTACTAAAAAGACATATCATCAACCTGGGGATATTTACTAAGGATAATTAATGGAATAAAGATCATGTAGATAAATAAGGTGTTATTCACATGCCAATAACTCAATCAAAGAGTTAAATAGTTCCATTATCCTGTGGAACTAGATGCTACCCATGCTACAGCACCAAGAACATGTAATGGGCTACCACTGGTTACCCTGCCAGCCTTAGCATCCGTCCCTTTGAGCTCCTATAGCCCTCAGAAGGACAGAATTGGGACCCAAAAATCTATAAGTAAAGAGCTCTTTTGAGTTTATTGATACCAGAGACCCAGTTATATATACATCCAGACACCATGCCAAAGTGATCAAGTACTTAAAAGAGATCAGTAAGTGATTTATGGCTTTAGTTTGATTAGTATTATCCATCCCAAACCAATTTTTATCAATTTAAACTGCTGAACAACCTTTTAGCCCCAGATACAGGTTTAAGCCATCAGTACATGTCCCAAACAGGTACCCAAAGGATTAAATACCATACCAGTGAGTTCATTATCCTTTTTCTGTTGTGGCAGCTTGGTTACAAAGCCCTGCCACTCCACCATATATCCATATATATATATATATATATATATATTATCTTTGGGCAATAACTCCTTTAAGAATATAAATTAAAGGTTCCAAATTAACCAGGCCTATGGATTTCAAAGTAAATTCCCTGAAGAAGAGGTGTTAATGATCCCCAATATCATTGTGGCCCCTGTTTCTATTTATTTAATAATCAATTTATCAATATTGATTAATAATAATCATTAATATCCAAACCATGTTGCCTTGCATTTGCTTTATCCAAATATTTTACAGCTTATTCTTGCATTTTTATAATAATATATTTACTATTTATTCTATCACCTCTGGTAGCTAAAAGGTAGCAAGGACCTTGGCATCCAGGAGGCTGACAGCGAGTTTACCGAGACAATTGCGGATGCTCAAAGTATGTACATACATCACTATGTATGTATGTATCTATGTATGGACCCACATACGGACATATGCACTTATTCAAATGCGACTAGCGTATATCCTTTATGTACATACGTTGGACTATCGTCGCAAGGAAGCTTTCGCCTGAATTTCCTCAAGCAGGACCCAGGCTTGGCTTCCTTCGCCCCTTCGATCTCATCACACCCACGCCTACTTACGTATGTATGTCCCTGTGCACACCCGATGGCTGCAGAAGTAGAAGAGGTAAATTATCAGGTTGACCCAATCGACCTCCCCCAGAAGCGGTTGTTGGCACTCGGAATCGAAGGCTCAGGTTAGTGTCCTGTCCGCTTATCATTGTGGCCAAGATCGATCGGTGCTCGTGGGCTCATCGAGACCTTTTCTTCATCTAGATCTCTTCACCATCGCCATCCGTATACCGTATTCCGTTTGGATCGCAGTTACTGATCCTAGCACCATCTACCCTCTTCAACGCATACTCTAGCCAACAAACTCGGAATCGGTATCATCGAGCACCTCCCCGGTGGCCAGATCAATGTACTTTCCAACTTGCGCAAGACGTACGTGACACCCCCCGGCCATGGGTTCCAACCTGGGGATACCTCAAAGCATCACCATGACCACATTGTTCAACTCGTCCAACGATCACTTCAGCAGGCCGGTTTGGAACTGTCTGAACTCGATTGTATCTGCTACACCAAAGGACCTGGGATGGGATCACCGCTCCAAACTTGCGCCCTAGTGGCTCGTACCATATCGTTACTCTATGGTCTGCCACTAGTTGGGGTCAACCATTGCGTCGGCCATATCGAGATGGGCCGATTGATTACTCAATCGATCAATCCGATCATCCTCTATGTATCCGGTGGAAACACTCAAATTCTAGCCTACTCCAATCAAAGGTATAGGATCTTTGGCGAAACTTTGGATATCGCCGTCGGAAACTGTCTCGACCGATTCGCCAGAGTCATCGGTCTCTCCAACGATCCAAGCCCTGGTTACAACATTGAACAGGGCGCCAAGCTCGGTCAAAAACTAGTTTCGTTACCCTACGCAACCAAGGGTATGGACATCTCTCTCGGAGGCATCCTCACTAAAGCTGAAGAATATGCAAAGAGTCCAAAGTTCAGATCCACCATCGATCGTAAAAGTTCACCGAACATATCAGACGATCTCTACAGTGCGAACGATTTATGCTTTTCATTACAAGAGACGGTGTTTGCCATGTTGGTAGAAATTACCGAGCGAGCGATGGCTCATGTAGGCGCGACTGAAGTATTGATCGTGGGCGGAGTTGGTTGCAACGAAAGGTTGCAAGAGATGATGAAAATCATGACACAAGAGCGTAATGGCAAGATCTTTGCGACCGATGAAAGGTTTTGTATCGATAATGGCATCATGATTGCTCATACCGGTTTGCTTCAATTCCGGATGGGATTCACAACCCCCATCGAGAAAAGTGCTTGTACGCAAAGGTTAGTCATCTCAGCTCATCCCACGGTGGAACTGACTTCCTGGATGGGTTTGTAAGAGTTGGAGCTCAGATGCGACTTTGCCCCTCCATTCGGATGATGCCAGGTTTCGGACAGATGAGGTGCTAGTGAACTGGAGGCGTTGATGAATTTTCACTTGGTTTCCTTCGATGGCTACTGCCAAGAAAGTTTCTTCATTTTCTCCAACCAGGTATCAATTCTACCAGGAGCTTCGCTTTGGATCATCTGAAAGATAAACTAAGAAACGTGTGTTCAATTAGTCCTTGTCAAAATGTGAATGTGGGGGTTTGTTTTAAGTTAGATTGATTGGCCAAAGGTTATTTAACTTGACTAAATCTGAGGGTGACCTCACAGAATTTTCCCACATGATCAAACACTGTTTTTTTTCTGATTGCTAGCAAACAATTGATAACAAAAGGAACCAGCACGTCGATACGCTTAGAGCAGGATTTGTGCCATTTCTTTTGCCAACTGGCAAGCTTATCTAACTTAGTTTTGAGCCGGTCCTACGTCCTCAGGTTTCGATGCCCCGAGCCGTTCCTGCCTCAAACCATGATGTATTTACCTTCATCTTTTTATAAATGTAATTCTTTGAAAAGAGGTACACATCTGGGTTTTCTTGTAAGCTGAAAACATGTGCAAGACTGAGATGTTGTTGATAATTTAAGAAATAGGTACAATCAAGCCTAGTTAGCTCAATTTGTAAAGATTGGAGTAAATTGAAGAAACAAGATCAACAAGAGTAGCAATGGCTAAGAGTAATCTGAGTAAAGGGCTGAGGGTAATGATGACTTGACAGAGGCCACAGCCAAGTATAAATGAGCAAAGGCTTGAAGTAAGAAAGTAACAAGTTCTAGGTGCACCAGGATTGGATTGTTCAATCTAAAGAGGAGAACCAGGGCTGTTAATTGACCTCTACATTTTCCCATTGAAGCTAGGTAAAAGAGGCCAGAATGTGGTTGGCTAGAGTAGGTAAGAATGTATGTTCATACTCATAGTGGTAGACAGCCATCAATACAATTATTTTATTGAAAGGAGAAAACCTTAGACACTCATATTTAGAGATGGGAATAATAGCAACTGCCTATTTGTTGGGTTTCTTAGATTAGACAACCCAATCTCATGGACTTGCACATCTGCTTTCTGTCAGCCACAAGACAAAGAAAAATGTTCAAATGTGTGCACAGCTCATATGTCTTGTTGGTATAGTGGCTAAGAACTGGGCTAGCCTTCCATTATTTGATACCAAGGGCATTGGTTCAACCCACCATAGAGACAGGAATGAATAATGTTGACTATTTTTATAATTATTTATTAAATTTTTTTTAAAAAAAATTATAATAATTTGTAAATATGTTTTTATGAGTATTGATTATGGAATCAAAACCTTGATAATACATATTATCAAGAAGGAGATCCAATATAACTTTCAATTAAGTTATGAGGACTCAGATGCCTCCCAACTATTGATATAGAAGTTCCCAAAGTGTTCCATCCCTTTGTGGAGGAGTTATAGTAATTATATGAATCCATACTCTCTACTCTGTATAGATAAATTACATATTTTAATATTATCCTTCTCTGGTATGTATCAATAATTTAAAATACTATGCTGATCCTTGAGTGTGTCCACTCAGAGGTCCCAGAGTTCAGCTGTGAGTTATGGTAATTATATTAATCCATGCTCTCTACTCTGTATAGATAAATTGCATATTTTAATCTTATCCCTCTTTGGGATGTAATTATAATTTAATATACTCTAATGAGCCTTCAGTGCGTCCACTCTGAGTGCTCAGAGATTAGTTTTAAGTTTTAAACCTTATAAAATTATTGCCAAGAGTATACAGACTCTATATGTATAATATATGCCAAGACACTTGGAATTAAGAGGTAAATACATGATCAAGTTATATGGAAATGAAGGTATACAATCATGATGAGGGTTTATAGGACTTCTAAAAAATCCATTTGACTGATGTCTAAGTCCTAGGGCCAATTAAATAACCTTTTGGGTATGTAAATAAAAATCTTACCTTGAAAATCCAACCCAATAGGTACTACTTCCTTATCTCTCATTGGGTATGATGTCACGGTGTTTTTAGCCCTTGAGGAAAAAACCAGGGGGATCCTGGCACTCCCCTGATGGTTCCTTGAGTCCCCTGAGGGCTCCTGTTACCTTAAAAGAGGGGTTTCTTCACCCTATAGCCCCTTCCTCAGTTATTTATTATTTATTATTGATACAAGAATACAGCAAGATTTAACAAGCCCATTAAGAAGAAGATTGACTTGGGCCTTAAACTTTAGTATTGAAATCATAACAAATCAATTACTCAAATCCAATTTTTTGTGGTAAGTCCTTTGGAGATTTAACATTTATTGTTACTTTAAAGGGTGTGATTTTATTTTTATAAACAAAGCTCCTATAGGATTTTAAAGCCTGGTCCCTTTTCTCTTTATAGAGATCAAGGTGTGGCCTTTTACTCATAATTCTCTGGTATTGTTTGTTTTGTGTTTTCCTGCAACAGTATTAATGTTTTAATAAGTCATAACTGGTTTAATTTTTGGTATTGTCTTAAATTTTGCAGGTTTAACCACAGCCAGTATAGCAATAGAGATCAAATACCTGACAATCTCTATCTATCCACTTCCCTACCAAACACTGTGCCCCAGAACCTTTTTTTACCTTTCTCACTTCCAATCTTCTTTGAATTATCCTCTCCTATTGATTTCCAATCCTTCTCCCCCACCAATTTCCAATTTTTTAGTCTCTTCCTGCTTCATGAGTTTTTTTTACTACCTCACCATTGCCCTATCAATGCTCTAATATACTTAGTCTTGAATGTCTATAAAAGGTTCTCATTGATAGAGATATCCAAATCCATTTGATTTTAATTCTTATAAAACTGCAAGATACTGAGAAACCTATTGCCTTGAAGCTATTGGTTCTGTTCCTTCTGATTGTTAGAAAGCTCAGTTGCATCTATTTCTTAAAAAAACTCAGAGAAATTTAGAAAGGAAAAGTCATATATTCCAATTGTAAGACCTTTAGGAAAGCTGCATCATGTTCTATCATACTTTGAGGCATTTTAAAATGCAACTTCTTAAATTGAAATTTTTGAGATATTTAGTATCAGTTGTTAGAATTCTTGTCCTCAGTTACTGTTGCTAAATACTTGAGTGAAAAATTCATGATCTTAGCATTTAAATCAAACAACAGGCTCTGTTCCTTATGTGATGGCTTGGTGATTGTTACCAAGTTCCTGCTCTGTGTCCAAAATTTCTGCTTGCATTGTTCATCATACTTCTAGCTTTTCAACCACATTCTTAATGATTTTTTTCTTAGTTACTCAGTTTATTTAAGCTTTGTTCTGTCCTTCAGAAATTCATCATCCATTATCAGGCTCAATTTGTTGATTTTAACTGATCCTTTTGCCCTTGCGCCCACAAATCTTTATTGTTTGCAGATTTTGCTTCCCCATCTGGCTCTTGCCACTGCCATTTTCCTGTTGAATTCCTGTTATCTAGCTACTGCTCCCTCAGGTAATATTCCATTTTTTTTCAGAAACATCTCATCTCCAGCTTCTGCAACCTTTTTTCAAACCTCTTCTCAAACTTTATCCTCTGCTACTGGAGATTTTTCTCCTTTGTTAGTAGTTAGATTCATCTCACAAATCTCTTGCTTGCACCCTCAGACTTACTCCTTTGTCTACTTAAATTCTGATCCTTATTGGTGTGCTCACCTGGGGCGTTCTACCCTCTTTAATTTTTCAAAAAGTAACTCAATAATATTGCATCATCTATAGATGTTCAAACTTCCAAAAAATGAAGTTTAATATGTCCAGCTGTGTAGATGTGACACAAAGTTATATTGCAGCCCATGTGTATAAAGTGGGTTTACAATAGTTTTAGGACTCATTTTTGAGTACCCACAGCACCCACCCACACCATACTGACTGGAGATCATTGCACAGATTTGATCATCAAAGATCTTTGAAATTCTTTCTCTTGAACATATCAATCAAATTTTTGCCATCCCCCCATCCCCTTCTCTCAATTTCCCTGCCTCTATCCACCAACTCAATGGCTATAGTAAGCTCTTTTCCTCTTCTCCTCTTTTTTCAATCTTTATTTAAATGTTACTTTTTTTCTTTCAAATGTTTTGCAAAATATTAGAAATATGATATAAATTTTAGGGTTCTTGGAATGTATAAAGAAGTCACATTGGCCAATACACTTTCTTTGGAAATGGAAATCCCAAGGAAAAACATTTGCAACATTATTAAGTGGTTCAACAAAGCAGGATCTCTTCAAACTGAAAAATTACTGGGAAGAGATTAATTAACTTATTCAAATATTTGAGATATTAGTTTTCATCAAGAATTTGCACAAGATGAATGCCCCCAAACTAGGGAAATGTAACCATGAAGGATTTTTCAACAGAGAAAATCCAAAAATAAGCCCATTAAATGTGTGTGTGTTTTTCTCAAGTGAGGCACCCAAAGAGCCTTTCATATATGAAGCTCAAAGAAAAAAAGACTTGCCTTTGCCTGAAAACACCAATGATGGAAATTTGAAGCTTGGAATAATGGCATCTGGACCAAAAACCCAAGCTTCTAAATTGTTAAGCATTCCTAGAAAGTATGTGTCTGGAAAACCCATTGAGAGAAGTTCAAAACAGAATTCTTGGCCCCGACACTCATTAGTTGGAGTTACTTGATGATGGGATGTAGAAAATTCATTTTTGAAAGCATCTTACCACTGATCATCATTTATCCAAAATAAAGGAGCAAAAAAGGATTTCATTGAAATTTTTTGCAAAGGCCCCCTTTTCCTCTCAATCAGAAATTTCAATTGAATCAAGGTTTTATTCATGGAATAAAGGGCCTAAAACCACAATGCTAGAGTTTGAAAGGATCAGAAATTCATCAAAACATATATATATATATATATATATATATATACCATGGGTTCACTTTGGGTGGTTGAGTGCCGTGGACCCAAAAACAGGGGTCCCTTCAACATTGATTGCATTAAAAAACTGGGGGTTTGACGGCTGGGTTGGTCAATGGTTGATTGACCATTGACTGACGGTCAATTGACCCATGCTTCAATTTGACATTTGGCTGGCCAGTGACCCAAGGTCAGCTTTGTGGCAACATCACCTTGTCCCTGCAGTTGATTCACCGGCAGGGCAGGCTGGGTGTATCCATGTGACCTCATGGTTTCTGATGAACTTGTTTCTCATCCCAAACCAGACTTGAAGGAGCATATCAATCAATTCCTTCAATCTCAATCATCAATCTACCACTGTTATCCTCACATCTTGGATCAATTGGATTATTGCAAAGCCTCAATCATATTCAACTCTCAAATCAATCCAAACAATACAGCCCCATCCTCCTCTCATTTCCTCTTATAAGATTGCTCCACTCCCTCCAATTTTGATATCCTTAAGTTTGGCTCATCCAAATCCAATCTAGCCCACAAATCCCATGAAAATCTACTCAACCGTTCAAACCCAGATACACTAACCTGTAATTGATCCTCCCAAATTCCAAAACCATCCTCTGAGAGAATCTGCAAGGTTCAAAACTTCACCTGTGTCCTTGGTAGGTATATATCATCCATCCTCTTCCTCATTGTTTGAATGAATGCTTCCAAGCTTCTCCAAGCAAGATTGAATTGGGCTCTGCGGATCTTTCTGATCACCCATCCCCCCAGGTCTACTTGGGTGCCCCCAAAGCTGCACACCTTGCCTTGCCATGCTCTCAAGTGAAACTTCATCATGCCCCCCAAGGATTCCCTCCTCCTAGGATAAGCCTCCCCTCTCAGCCTTCCAACTCACCCTGACTGCCAACCTGCGCAATAGATCAGCACCCATGGCTTGAGTAGCCTTGTGGCTTATCACCAAAAACTGACCTGTTCCTCTTCTACTCTCTGCCATCCGGGAAACATTCCATTATCAAGGTCTATGGGATTGAATTTGATTAGCTCCAACTACTCTACCAAGCTCACATGTTTGATGTCATTGAACACATCAATTCCTAAAAGAAAGAGGCCTGTTTGATCCTCTGATCTTTACATCTGATTGCTAGTATGGCCAATCCACATCTTATCATCATCCTTCCAACACCAGGTTGACCCCACCTCTAACCTGCTTGTCCTCACCAGCAATCTGAACCTCCTCACCCTTCAATTCTTTCTGGGCTTGACCATGATCATCACCACCACA
Source organism: Puccinia polysora (assembly GCA_025617555.3). Taxonomy (NCBI): domain Eukaryota; kingdom Fungi; phylum Basidiomycota; class Pucciniomycetes; order Pucciniales; family Pucciniaceae; genus Puccinia; species Puccinia polysora. The sequence goes on from CM062618.1 coordinate 47,914,772, forward strand.
TACATCTCACTCCATCAGATTGGTGCCCAACCTGCTTGCTATTTTCAAACGTTTATTGTTGATCCTCATGGAAGATGTGTGATCCTTCCTGCACATCATCCCCCTTGTCTCCAACTTTTTCTCCCAGTCAAAACATCTTGGTCCCACTCTTAGCAAATGTTGGACACTGTTGATCCTTCAAACCAATGATGAGGGGAGTGTAGATTTTCATGTGGATTGGGACCTGAAACAGAATGGTATGTCCAGTTGGAGGACAATCAGTACATGAGACAGTTATTTTTTGAGGATGAGATCAATATGATAATTGATAAGATGTGGCTGTACATGAACAATCATGTGAAGGATTGGACAAGAAATTGGAGGGATTCTTTGAAGATCTCTGGGCAATCCAGGTTGAATGGTGTAAATTTCCATTTTATTTCAATTTTAAGATGTGACTGTAACTTTCTCCCCATCAAAAAATGAATATTTTTGTAATAGTATTTACTGCTGACTACAGCATTAGCAATGAGAATTGTATTAAATATATATATATATGTGTGTGTGTGTGTCTATTACTGGATCAATGTGCCAACAATGGAATCAATTAAAAAAAATTGGTCAAATCATTGTTGAGGAAGACAATGATTTGACCCCTTGGGGACCTTCTGACCATTGATTTAATTGGCTTTCAATTTGAATTTGACATCAAATTGACATGGCCTGATTGGCACCAAGGGTGGAATCAGCATCAAAAAATCCTTGGACTCTCAACCAGCCTTGACACTTTGGACACCAAAGTCATTTTGATGGCTCTGACCCACTAAGAGTGCGCTGTCAAACCAGCATTGTGGGAGTGGATGAGTTGACAATACATTGGACCCGTGGTGTATATATATTAGTTGGAAAAATTTCCTGACCTAAACCCAATAGAAAAACTACAAAAAATATAAGAAAAAAAAAGATAAAAGATAAAAATAAAAATAAAAATAAAAAAAGATAAAATGATAAAATGATAAAAAGATAAGGGTAATGTTAAATTCATGGCTCATTTTAGATGTACGGCACAACTACACAGCTACATCTGACTGTGCAAACCCCGCAAAATTTGAATGTGGCTAGGATGTACTCCACAAGGCACCGGACGGCCGTGTGGTGGCCGCAAACTACATTTGAGCCGTGTAGAGCCCCCCATGGCTCAAATGTAGTTGCATTGCCGTGCCACGTGGCCAGCCCAACCACATTCAAGTTGTGTGGGGCTCTACACAGCTCAAATGTAGTTGTGTAGCCATGCCACGCCGCTACAAGTCTGGTGGGCAAAAAAAAATAAATGGTATAAAATAAATAAAAATACAAAAAAAAAGAAACCAACCAAAAGATCAAAAAAAGTTGATTTTTTGTTAAAAAAAAAAAATAAGAATAAGTAAAAATAAATAAAGAAAAATAAAAACAATAAACACCAAAGACAGCCAACCAGTTTTCTTAAGATTCAAGTAAAAAATTCAGGCTCAACTTGACTAGCCCTAAAGTAAAAGGGCCAAAAATGCAAGAAGTCTTTTGAACAGCCCTAAAGTAAAAGTGCCAAAAGCATACAATTCTTTTGACCAGAAAAAAAACACAAGAAGTCTTTTGACCAGCCCTAAAGTAAAAAAACCAAAAAAAAACAAGTTCAACTTGTGTTAAGCTGATCCCATCACAAGCTTTACACAAGTTAAGCTTGCGATGGGATCAGCCCAACACAAGTTGAACCAACTTACCATTAAAATCTCATTCAAAACACTCATCATGATGATGCTAACTCAAAAAACTCATCATAATGATGTTCAAAATTTGATAACCATTCATGTTAATAGAATTACAATATCAGCATTTGAGACCCAACCCAAATGATTAAATTGATCTATAAGTTAGAATAAAACTCAATTTGATCTGTGAGGTGATCAAACCAACAATATGCTTTTTTAGAAATAATGAAACATGGTTTGGAAACTATGGGCAGGATTGGAATCACATCTCCCTTAATTACAAGCTGGACCCAATGGTTATTATTAACAAAGCAAATTAAAATAGGATCTGATTTTTCTTTTACACCCATTTGCATAGTAGTAAAAGAACAACATGATTCCAATGAAATGAAACATATTGGTCTCCCATAATTATAAGCTATTATTTTACCCATGTCAAGCTTTGAAGGCCATTTCAAAGAGGGAATCTTTTCATTGATGTCATTGAAATCAAGTCTTTCTTCTATCTTTTCAACATCTTTACTGCCTCCAAGGACCTTAGAATAGTACCCCTTATTTTTCCTCAATGTTTCAATCATTTCTTTCCAAAATTTAAACCATCCATACTCATCATACCCAAGTGATTTAGAAATGACTCTAAAACCACAGTTTACATCACCAACTGGGTCCCAAAACTCACCCAAGAACTGATGTAAGTTCTCAGGTATTTGATTGAAGTAATTTACTTCCTAAAATAAAAAAGTAGCCAGCCAAAATTCTAATCTCATTAAAGGAATCACCACTCACCCAAGATGAGCTTCTGTTTGACTCCTCCATTGCATCTCCTTCATCCTTTGATAAGGAATTGGATTCCAAAGGCACCAAATCCAATGGAATTTCAGTCTCTTCCACTGAACTATGAAATTCAGATGAAGAGCCTGAATTGGACTATAAACATTTCTCAATCAGTTCATTGAACCAAAAAAATGAAACTTTCACAAAATAAAAGACTTTCAATCATTCTTTTTTCTTCTTTAGTGCCCTTCTACTTCTCTTTGCCCGCTTAATTTCATTTTAAATGTGTTCAAATCAAGAAGGATCTTGATGGGTATCTATCAATTTTGGAAGGCCTCAGCTTGATTGCAAGAATTTAGGTTCAAGTCTTGGATTTGATGAATAATTGGCTGTCTCCTTCATCAAGTGCTTTAACAGCCCACAAAAATCTTGATCAGGATTATTCAAGATCATTGCATTGAGCTTCTCATGTAACTGAGAATTTTTGAGCACTTAATCAACATCAACCTTTGAAAATTCAAAAGGAACAAACATTAGTCAAGTATGAATCATCATTTTAGTCAAGTAGGAATCATCATTCAAAAAGCATTAATCAGCAAGCATTAATCACAAATTGATTTGAACAATCCAACTTAAACCAATTTAAAGAACTAGAACTGCAAGGGTCATAATCCAACCTCCACTGAGGATGAACATCTTCAGGAAAAACAGAGCCTCTTGATGCTAGTAGGTCCCCTATTTGGTGGGAACAGGGCAAACCCATAGTCATTGAGTATGACTTGGTGCACAATTCCCCATCATGTATCTGCTTTAACCTCTCTAATTGATCCCCCAAAAGTTTGATTGCTTGTAAAGACGCCTTGCATCCCAATGTTAACAGTTCAGTAGGAAGAACTATTCCAATTTTTATTTGAGAGTTGTAAAGCGCAGCCTGAACCAATTTAATTTGATTGTAAACTGTGCCCTCTAGGTTTTTCCAAACATTCAAAATGTTTCCCAACAAGTTTGAAAGGAATTGTTTGAGAGTAGCATGGGCCCCTTCAACCCAAGACATTGTTTTAGTTCCAAAGTCTTGGTTTTTGCAAGTCCCAGCCATTACAAATTTCTCTTTGATACGGAAGATATTATGATCCATATACTTGAGTAAATCCTCATGCTCTTCCAAAAAACAATTTATACAAGTCACAAAGTAATCAACCCAAAACTAGGAATATTAAAAGTAGAGGCAGTGATTTGGCACTTACTCTAAGTTCTGCATCATTGACCTCTGCCTCCTCCTTGGCTTTTGAGGCCCTATACTTAGCCCACAGAGAAATAAATCTTTTCCACCCTTCAATTTTATTATTAAAGCACACTTTACAGTTTCTTTTATGTTTTTAGACATGTGCCATTGACAGCACTGTCTTTTTGACTCAGGGAATATTTGTTCTAGAGCACAGATCAAAGCTTTTTCACGGTTGGTCACAAAGACTTTGGGAAGTCTCTCAGGATCATAACCCAACTCCTTTAGTGCATTTAAAGACCAACTGTAGAACTCAAATATTTCTCTTGTTATAAAAACATGAGCTTTTGTGAAATTTTTCTGGTTGGAAGTAATTCCTACAATGTGCAATAGGGGCATGTTTTACTTATTTGTCTTATAAGTACAATCCATTCTAGCTATATTATGGAATTGCTTGCAAAGCTTTAATGACTATGGGTGAGCAAAGAATAGGGCCTCCATGTGACCCTCTCCATTGAATTTTGCTCAATGAACCCAACCTGAATTACCAAGTTATTCAGAGAGGACCTCCATTAAACTTTTTCCCTTCAGTTCTTCAAGCGCTACCTTATGCTTAGTGGCATAGATTGTTTGGTCATGAACATATTTGCCACCATTTATCTTGCTCAATTTTCTTTTGAGTTTGATTGTATTGAGCCCATAATTAATGCCTTCTTTTAGATTGTCTAAGGCTAACCCAGAGATTCTCCTCAGGTGAGGATGCACTGAGGTGTGTGGAGATGGTTCATGGTTATGTTGATCATTCTTGTAAGATATTTTCCAGAAGGGATCTGACTTTGTTTGAATAGCAAGTACTAAAAACTTGCACCCAACCTTCCTTGTGTGAGTTTGCCTTGAATTTTTGGTGAGAAATTTCCCAGAGTACAAACCATGTCTATCTCAGGCTAAATCAACATATTTGTCCTGCTTTGATTTGAAAACTGTTAAAGCATAACCATGATTCATTTCCCATGTTTGAAAATACGTTTGTGCCTCTTCCCTAGTAGAAAAAGCACTCACAGGAGGTGGGGCAAGTGGATCTGTCATAGTTACATAGTTTTATTAAAGGCATGCACTCCATCAGTTTCAATCAAATTGAATATAGCAAAGACCAGTAACAAAAAATGTTACTCACCACCAGAGGTCATGTGCATTTGTGAAACATTTTGTTCCTCAATTGTCACCCTGAATGAGGATGCAATTGGGGCTTCTTATGATTCATTACCCAAATCCTTCTTTTCCAAAGCTTTGTTCATTGCACCAATCTAGTCCTTGAACAGGCCATGTTAAAAGGAGGGCTTGCCACTGTTCCCAAAATGCAAAAAAATGCAATGCTACTTCAGTATTCAATCCAACTTTCAATTGAACAACTGTCAAGTTTGCTCACTTTCAATTTAAGAAAGATCAATTTTGTGGGATGTTTAATTTGGCTTTTCCTATAGTGTCACTTTAATTTCACTTGATTTCACCTTAATTTCACTTTAGTGTCACTTTATTATTTCTAGATGTGGAAAAACAGTCCCAAATAGTAAGCATTGATCCTAAATATGGGTTGATGGAACGCAAATGTAGTCCAGGGGGACCCAAAACCTTTGGCACAACCCCCCGGGGGGCGTACCCCCAAACACAGCTCAAAACGGCTGTGTAT
>CM062618.1:47922678-48185178 GCA_025617555.3 Puccinia polysora
TTATTATTTATTATTTATTATTTATTATTTATTATTTATTATTTATTATTTATTATTTATTATTTATTATTTATTATTTATTATTTATTATTTATTATTTATTATTTATTATTTATTATTTATTATTTATTATTTATTATTTATTATTTATTATTTATTATTTATTATTTATTATTTATTATTTATTATTTATTATTTATTATTTATTATTTATTATTTATTATTTATTATTTATTATTTATTATTTATTATTTATTATTTATTATTTATTATTTATTATTTATTATTTATTATTTATTATTTATTATTTATTATTTATTATTTATTATTTATTATTTATTATTTATTATTTATTATTTATTATTTATTATTTATTATTTATTATTTATTATTTATTATTTATTATTTATTATTTATTATTTATTATTTATTATTTATTATTTATTATTTATTATTTATTATTTATTATTTATTATTTATTATTTATTATTTATTATTTATTATTTATTATTTATTATTTATTATTTATTATTTATTATTTATTATTTATTATTTATTATTTATTATTTATTATTTATTATTTATTATTTATTATTTATTATTTATTATTTATTATTTATTATTTATTATTTATTATTTATTATTTATTATTTATTATTTATTATTTATTATTTATTATTTATTATTTATTATTTATTATTTATTATTTATTATTTATTATTTATTATTTATTATTTATTATTTATTATTTATTATTTATTATTTATTATTTATTATTTATTATTTATTATTTATTATTTATTATTTATTATTTATTATTTATTATTTATTATTTATTATTTATTATTTATTATTTATTATTTATTATTTATTATTTATTATTTATTATTTATTATTTATTATTTATTATTTATTATTTATTATTTATTATTTATTATTTATTATTTATTATTTATTATTTATTATTTATTATTTATTATTTATTATTTATTATTTATTATTTATTATTTATTATTTATTATTTATTATTTATTATTTATTATTTATTATTTATTATTTATTATTTATTATTTATTATTTATTATTTATTATTTATTATTTATTATTTATTATTTATTATTTATTATTTATTATTTATTATTTATTATTTATTATTTATTATTTATTATTTATTATTTATTATTTATTATTTATTATTTATTATTTATTATTTATTATTTATTATTTATTATTTATTATTTATTATTTATTATTTATTATTTATTATTTATTATTTATTATTTATTATTTATTATTTATTATTTATTATTTATTATTTATTATTTATTATTTATTATTTATTATTTATTATTTATTATTTATTATTTATTATTTATTATTTATTATTTATTATTTATTATTTATTATTTATTATTTATTATTTATTATTTATTATTTATTATTTATTATTTATTATTTATTATTTATTATTTATTATTTATTATTTATTATTTATTATTTATTATTTATTATTTATTATTTATTATTTATTATTTATTATTTATTATTTATTATTTATTATTTATTATTTATTATTTATTATTTATTATTTATTATTTATTATTTATTATTTATTATTTATTATTTATTATTTATTATTTATTATTTATTATTTATTATTTATTATTTATTATTTATTATTTATTATTTATTATTTATTATTTATTATTTATCATTTATTATTTATTATTTATTATTTATTATTTATTATTTATTATTTATTATTTATTATTTATTATTTATTATTTATCATTTATTATTTATTATTTATTATTTATTATTTATTATTTATTATTTATTATTTATTATTTGTTATTTATTATTTATTATTTATTATTTATTATTTATTATTTATTATTTATTATTTATTATTTATTATCTATTATCTATTATTTATTATTTATTATTTATTATGCATTATTTATTATTTATTATTTATTATTTATTATGTATTATTTATTATTTATTATTTATTATTTATTATTTATTATTTATTATTTATTATTTATTTATTATTTATTATTTATTATTTATTATTTATTATTTATTATTTATTATTTATTATTTATTATTTATTATTTATTATTTATTATTTATTATTTATTATTTATTATTTATTATTTATTATTTATTATTTATTATTTATTATTTATTATTTATTATTTATTATTTATTATTTATTATTTATTATTTATTATTTATTATTTATTATTTATTATTTATTATTTATTATTTATTATTTATTATTTATTATTTATTATTTATTATTTATTATTTATTATTTATTATTTATTATTTATTATTTATTATTTATTATTTATTATTTATTATTATTATATTATATATATTATTTATTATTTATTATTTATTATTTATTATTTATTATTTATTATTTATTATTTATTATTTATAATTTATTATTTATTATTTATTATTTATTATTATTTATTATTTATTATTTATTATTTATGATTTATTATTTATTATTTATTATTTATTATTTATTATTTATTATTTATTATTTATTATTTATTATTTATTATTTATTATTTATTATTTATTGTTTATTATTTATTATTTATTATTTATTAATTATTATTTATTATTTATTATTTATTATTTATAATATATAATTTATTATATATAATTTATTATTTATTATTTATGATTTATGACTTATGATTTATGATTTATTATTTAGTGGAGGCTACACAACTTGATTTTAGTTTTATAGCATGCCACATGGCCCAATTGAGTTTTTTAGCATGCCACAGGGCCCATTTGAGTTGCATAGCATGCCAAACCGCCCATTTGATTCGTGTAGGGTTCCACACGGCTCATTTTAGTTGTGTAAATGACTCAAAGAGTTGTGAATTTAACATTACCCAAAAAAATCAAAAAAGATTTTTTTTTAAAAAAAAAAAAAAAAAAACAGAAAATTGAAAAATAAAAAATAAAAAATCACAAATAGTCAAAAAACACCACCAAAAAAAAAGAAAAGAAAAATCAGAGCAAATCCTGAAACACATTTGGGTTCTACAAGCTGAAATTCTTGGTGCTGCCCTACTAAATGGGAATGCACCCCAGTGCACTGAATATGAAAAATTTAATGTTTGATGGTGTTTCACAACCATGCTATTTAGGTAGGATGATCTTTTGTTTGAGGGAAAACATCAGCATTCTAGCAGAAGCTTCACAAGTCTTCCAAAAAAATCCAAAAATTCAAATAAATAAAATACAAAGTTAAAGGTAAGTAAAAAACAAAAAAATCAAGGGCATTATTTTTTGCATGACCCTTATTCTTAAATCCATGAGTATTTTATGCCCCAATGACATTTTGTAAACACTGGAATTTCAATGGCCTGGTTTGGTTACATATACTGGTGTTTTGAATTTAACCAAGGTGGAGGGGGAATGCCACTGGACCACATTGCTTTCTGCAAGCTGAAATTTTTGGTCCTGCCCAACTATATAGGATTTCCCACCATTGGGGTGATTATCCTTAAATTCAGTGTTTGAAAATGCTTCACAAACATAGTTTGTAGTGAGGATGAGCTATTGTTTAAGGATCAATTTCAACATTCTAGAAAATGTTTCACTCTCCCCGAAATAAACTGTAAAAATAGAACAAAACTTTCATTTTTGTTGAAGAAAATTGATCACAAAAATAAAAAACAAAATAGGATTGTATGAAATCATCAAAACTAAAACAAAAACCAAATCAAAATAAGCTGAAAATAAATTGAGGAAAAAAACAAGCATAAAATAACAGGAATTATTTTTAAGACCCCCTGGCCAGTTTCAAAAAGTTATTTAGGTACTGGGGCTACTTGCATGTTCTTTTTATATTTTTGTCTTGATTTTTCCAAGAAAAAAAATACAGAAAAAATTATGAAAACAGTTTCAATACCAATCTTTTTGTGTGATAGATCCCTTTAAGCATTTTTGCTGAAACATTTATTGAATTTTACTTAAATTTTTTTTTTAAAAAAAAATCAACAAAAAAAATATTTCAAAATGTTGACCACCCTATTTGCCATCCCTTCAAATTGCAATTATTTTAATGGTGATGAATATTTTATGAGGTAAATTCTTTGATTGAAATGAAAGATTTTTTTTCAATCTTTTAATGATATTTTATATACTTGAAAAGAAAGAAACTTTGATTTCCAATGTTAAAAAAAATATTGACAAGGATGTGATTTTAAAATTATTTTTACATTGGAGCCAAAATACTTGAAAAGAAAGAGTCTTTGATTGCTGGTTTTAAAACAAATACTGAAAAGGATCTGATTTTCAAATTCTTTTTACATTGGATCCAATCTTAAGAAGCCAATAATACATCAAAAAAATCTCAAAAAATATTTTGAAGCTTTTGAATTGATGATTAACCATTTGAAGCCTTTGAAGCATGAAAAAAAATCAATTGAGAAATCAAAGGAAGAGTTCCACAAATGCATTGAGACTCTTATTTCTTTTCTTGGTTTTTTTGGAAAAACTTTTGAAGGTCTCAAAATAATTTGAAAACTCTGAAAGATTTTTTTTAGGGGCTTTGCATAACAATCTACAAGGCTCCAGTTTTATAAATTTCACAAAAAAAAACTTCTTGAAATTCCTGTGTTTCCAAGGAACTGCCTGTTTGTACAGAACATCAGGTGCATGTACAATAGGGCATATCAGAGTTAAGCTAACCCTCATTTTTAATGGCAGGTTTCAATCCAATTCTGCCATTTCAAAACTACCATTGAAAATAAAAAAACACGCTTATTTCACATCAGAAGTTTCAGAGTTACCTGAAAATAAATGGGTTTTTTTCAAATAGATTATTTAAAGGCTTTCACTGCCTCAATCACAAATCATTCCACATCATCATTCCTGGTTCCAACCTCCAACCCCATTGGAAAAATTCTACCTCCAACCTCATTGGAAAAATTTGATACATCAATCTCATCTCTTCACGGCTTTCCTCACTTCTTTATCACTCTCATCACTTAATAACTTTCATCACATCCTAAAACTCATTGCTTCATTGCTTCATACCTCTTACTTTTTTCAAATGGCCCCTCAGCAAACCTCCCCCCCCCAAGTCCACAAACAAATCCAATGGACCAAAGAAAACATCCCCAAGGAACTCTACATCCAAAAATCCTCCCCCATCAGCTTCCAAAGGCTCAATTCTTCTCAAGAGAGCTGATCACAATATCCTAGTTAACTGGCTCAAAATTCCCTCCAACTATGACACTTTCTTTGGATCTGACAACAAAACAAAAGTTGGAAAACCTCCATCCTCTAAGGTTAATGGTCATCTCCAGATGGCCAATGAACCAATGAATAAAACAAAGGGTAGTCTGGATCTTTCATCCAAACAGATCCTGGAGCAATTCAAGAACTATCAAGACAAGTATAAAAAGGCCAACTCAATGTCAATCTCCACGGGATTTGGAATCACTGACTTGGATAAAGCCAAGGGAATCAACTCATTGGTTGATAATTTTGACTCCATTTGTCCTTTTTCTATTCAAAATGGATGAATTTTTTGGAAAGAAGGCCAAAACTCTGATTCATTAGATGCCAAGGACTTGGTTGTGGATTATCAGCCTAGCAATGATGATCCCAACAAAGCCTATGAGTGGCCCCAATCAAATTTGTAGGAGGATATTCCAAAAAAAACCAGATCCAATCACGTCTACATCAGCATTAATCAATGATTCAAACCCTTCCTTGGACCCCTCACTTCTTTCTTTGGATCACTCTCCTCCTGGGGTGGAAGAAATGAACAACTTGGCCAATGAGGAGCAAGTTATTCCACTATCTCCATTAAAATCAACATCTATTCAAGTAAGGTATCAAGTTATTTTCTTTGCTGTCTGGTTAATCCTGACTGCTTTAGATTGTAAAAAAATAGCAAAATCCATTTCTGCATGGCCAGCCTCCCACATCACCTTCAAATGAGAGTGATGATGTTTGCACACAAACCTCCTCTGCAAAGGGAAAGTGAAAGGCCTCCAATTTCATCAACATCAAACCCAATAGCTGTCAAAAGAGGAGGAACACTTGCAATTTTTTCAGCTTTGAAGATATTGTGGAGAAGAAAGATTCAAGTAAGTTAATTTATTGAATCTCCTTGCTTTCAAAATCAAGCTTGTTCCTATTCCCCTCCAAAAAACAGTGAAATAAAAAATTGAATTGGAAGAACTTCAATTTGAAAAGGAGAAGTGGGATTTTCACCTGGCTATTGATTTTAAAAAGCAGAAAGCCAAGAGTTTGGCTCATCAACAGAAATTGGATGCCAAGTGGAAATTGAAACAAGCAGAGCAGGAGTTTCAAAAAGAGGAAAAGGAGACGGATTGAAAGGAAGAGAGACTGCAAAAGGACAGGGAACAATTAGCAATCAAAAAAAAAAGATAGGTTATTGGTAGCCATAGATTGTATTGGTAGCAGTAGGGCAGTGGAAGAAATACAGGAAATTATTCAATTTCTTGGCTTGTAAAATATTTACTTTGATAAAAAATTTAAAAATAAAAACAAAAAAAATATTTTCAAATAAAACAATGTTTGAGCCTATTTTTAACCACACCAATGATTTTTTTTATTTCTATTTAAATTTTTTGGTCTAGAGTAAATTTTACCTCTTTTCATTTCTTTGCAAGTGTTTCAATTAGTCTTGTTAATTTTCATGGAAATGGCCATCTTTGTATGGATGGCAGTCTCCACAGCAGGAAAAGTACAGTGCTTGTAATTATTGGCCGTCCAAATCATTTTTACCATGCCTTTTCCTTTGAAATCAATACCAAAACCCAAGTAAGGAAAAACAAATTGGGCATCAGATACTTGGTATTCTTCCTTGCTGTCAATGATTTGTCCATTTGACTTTTTTGGTTGGAACCACAAGCAAGAAGGAATAGGAAGAGATGTCACATTTTTCAATGTGGGGAGAATTGTAGAAGGAATTTGAAGTGAATGTGATGTGGGGGGAACATTCAAAAGGAGTGAGCTGGGATCCAAATTCCAATGAAGAGAAAGAGGGTATATGGTTTTCCAGCATTGTTTTACAGTTGGAATCATGTGCCAGTCTGTATAATTTTTGGAACATTTGGCCTCAAATTTGTGATACCTTGTCTGACCCAAGGTTCAAAATATAAAAACCTTGAGGAGAAGATTGAATAGCAGCTTTCTTCAAATACCTTCCAAATATTTGAGAAGGGCGGATCAATTTTTGCCATCCAATTTCCCACATTTTCCCACCCCAAGATCTTGAGGGACCAACAGTGTTGACAAACTTTTTGGATCATTGAAGGAATGTTGTTACTGAGTTTATTTCCTTCTTCTCTTTCTCAGAGATCTTATTAAAAGGGAAAAATGTTATTATTGCAACCAGAGCCTCATGATTGGATTGATCATAAAAAAATACTTTTCCAGAGAAGAAGAAATGGAACTGTTTGATCTTCTGTTTGGCCTGTTAAAACTCTTCAGGGGAGGTTTTTCAATGATTTTTTTTTTCAGAAGTGATGGCAGGATACAGATCAAAAGGCCCCAGTATTTGCTCAGAAAACACAGCCTGGTCATTGATCCCTCCCTCTTCTATCTCCAAAGAGATTTCAGAATCTCAGTATTGAGTCCTCTTTTGCTGAAAAGCCCTATTCTTCCCGCCTCTCTGTATGCTTATTGAATCATTTCCTCCCATCCAAACACTTCAATTGGGGTGAGGATCAATAAAGTATTCAAGTGATTGTGTAGCATTTTGAGTTTGGTGGGAGAAAAATTCAACATCAGGAAAAACAGTGGTTGTAGACTGAGAAAGGGGTGGAAAGATGTGTTGTATTTCACGGAATCAAAAAAAAATCATTACTCAGTTACAATCAAGTTAGATGATCAACAAACACAAAAAAATACCACTCAATCTTCCCCCCCAAAATAAATAAATAAATAAATAAATAAAGGGTCAGCCAGATATTTTAATCATCCAGGAGCAGGAGGGGGGGCTGACCTGGTGAAGGGTGATGGGCAATGGGAAATTGAGGAGCAAGGAAGGGGAGCATGGCCTGAGGAGGAGGAGGGGCAGGGCATCAGCGTCCCAGTTCATGACAATTGATTGATAATCAATTGGTGATTGATTGATTGATCAGGAGGAGGAGGGGGGGGGGCTGACCTTGGGCAGGGTGATGGATGATGGACAATGGAGGATCAAAGAAGGGGGGATGGCCTGATGAGGAGGAGGGCCAGGGGGTAAGGGTTGTGGGTCATGAAAATCAATTTATTTGTTGATTTTCAATTGATTTATTGATCAGGAGGAGGAGGAGGAGGCCAGGACCAGGGTGCCAAGCACCAAAAAAGGGACAAAGCACAACACAAGGAGGAGGGGGATGGCCTAAAGGGGAAGGAGGTTAGAGGAGGTTAGCAAGATGAGGAGGAGGGGGATTGATGAGGAGAAGAAGGAAGGGGGGGTGATTACCTGGGGCAGGGTGCTGAGAAAAGAATGAGCAATTGAGGTGTAGGTGGATGGTGAAGTGGAATTGGTCAATGAGGCAGTTTGTTCAGGAGGAGGAAGCAATGGACTGGTTGGTTTGGTTGGTTTGGTGAGGGTGAGGAAGGAGTTCACCAGTGGGTTGGTGGTGTGAGGTATGAGTTGGAGGTTTTGTGTTGTTTTATCTGATTCCACCAAAAAAAAGAAAAGAAAAAAGAAAAAAGAAAAAAAAAAACCTGAGTCAGCCAAAGATTCTTGGTTGTACAAAAAAAAAATACTATCATGTTATTTTTTACCTATTTGAGAACTGTATGCTACTCATCAGATTGAGAAAGTGTGTGGGGTAGCATCCACTCTCTCATGGCAGAAGATGAGGGACAAGATGAGACAGGGATCACTTGAGGAGGATTGGGAATATTTTCTTCAAATATTTCAACTCATTCATCTTTGATGTTGGCCAGAGGGTTGTGAAGGATTACACAAATTAATAATCCAGTTGATGATGATCTTCATGTATTTGGAATTTTGAAGCTGGTTTTGCATTTCCCTAAAGCTGGCCCATCTTCCTTTCAGGACTCCTATGGCATGCTCAATCCAAACTTGTGATTGGGAAAGATGATATTTGAAATCAGTTTTGGCTTGATTGTTGGATGAAACATTGCAGTATTCTGGAACCACATATTTCCCACTAGCACAAGCTTAATTTTCAAGAAGGTATTGATCTTTCCCAAAATAGTTCTCTGGTTGTTGGGAAATCCACATCCAATTGACAACATATGAATTGTGAAAACAACCTGGAAGTTCAGAATTGAGGGATATGAACTTCTTGTTGTTATCAAAAACAATTTGTAGTTCCACAGAGTATCTATACAAACAGATAAAACATATTTGGTTGGTTAGATAAAAAATATTTGGTTAGTTTTTTTATCAAAGGCTTTGGAGAAGAAATGAATCAGTTGCCTTTTTTTCCAATCAAAACAGTGGTTGCCATCTAGCTTGGGTTTTTGAATCAAGGGGATGGTGGTTCCATAAACAAAACCAATGCAACCAGGAAAGCCTTTGGTCTCCATTAATTGAGATATCTCCTTGCATTCTTCTTTGGTTGGTCAACAAAGGACTGAGCAATGGAAAGATAGGATAGCAATCATGATTCTTTTGGTGTATAAGTCAATGGTTCCATTCCCAACTGAGAATAGATTTTCTAATCAATGAATTGCTGCTCCATTTCCATTTGATCCAAATATAAAAATATCAGTTGCCAGTTGGATATCTGGATTCCATTGAGGATTCCAAGAATTGTTCTGGAAGATGTGTTGGTCTTCAATCATCTCCAAAAGTTTCATGAATGAAGGCAATAAAGTTTGGAACAGTTGCTGGAAGCTTAAGTTGGGGAGTAGATGAAGCTTTTGCCTTTCATACATAGGGTTGTGGAGAGTCTGTCTTCTTGGAACCATGTATTGATTTTCCAATAGTGAATTCAAGGCTAACCAATTTGATTCCAAATTGGATTCTGAAGCAGAGTCAAATAATAAAAAAATTTCTGTCAGCTTTTTTGCATTTTCAACTTGCTTCTGGGAATTTTGATTGGACATGTTGAGAAAGATGGTGATTTTATGTGGGGGGATAAAAATATGATGGGATGTGTGTGAAGCAATGGAGGCAAGATGTGTGTAATTCAATGGAGATGAGATATGTGTGATGCAATGGAGATGGGATTGGTATGTATTTTCTGAGGTGGAGGTGTTGATGGTTGTTTTGCATGGGATCAATGGTGGATGGATGATGGTGTATAAATGGCGGGTTTGATGTTTGAAATCCGCCATTTTCATGAAACCCACAATTTTGAAATACACCAGTTGGGGGTTATGTGTATTTCCAAAACCTGCCATTAAAAATGGCAGGTTTCTAATTGCAGATTTTCTAACTTTGATTCACCCTAATAGGGTGTATCAAAGTTAGCAAACCCACCATTAGAAACCCCCAATTTTTAATGGCGGGTTTCTGAAATACACATACCCCCTAACTGGTGTATTTCAAAATGGAAGGTTTCATTAAAATTGCGGATTTCAAACATAAAACCCGCCATTTATGCATCATCATCCATCCACCATCCTTCACATCTAAAACACCCATCCACATCAGCAAATCCATACCGGCTGCATCACCATTGCATCACACACATCTCATCTCCATTTCTTCACATCTCCATTGCTTCACATCTCCATCTTTACACAAATCCCATCATCATCTCATCACCCCACATCACATCACCATCTTTCTCAACATGTCCAATCAAACTTCCCAGAAGCAAGTTGAAAACGCAAAAAAGCTGACTGAACTTTTTTTATTATTTGACTCTGATTCAGACTCCAATTTGGAATCAAATTGGTTAGCTTTGAATTCACTATTGGAAAAGCAATACATGGTTCCAAGAATACACACCCTCCACAACCCTATGTATTAAAGGCAAAAGCTTCATCTCATCCCCAACTTAAGCTTGCAGCAACTATTCCAAACTTTGTTGCCTTCATTCATGAAACTTTTGGAGATGATTGAAGACCACCACATCTTCCAGAAAAATTCTTGGAATCCTCAACGCGATCCAGCAATCCAACTCGCTGTTGCTCTTTGTAGATTGGGATCAAATGGAAATAGAGCAGCAATCCATTGATTGGAAAATCTATTCTCAGTCAGTTATGGAAGCATTGACTTACACACCAAAAGAGTCATGATTGCTATCCTATCTTTCCATTGCTCAGTCCTTTCTTTGCCAACAAAAGAAGAAAGCAAGGAGATATCTCAAGTAATCAAGACCAAAGGCTTTCCTGGTTGCATTGTGTTTGTTGATGGAACCACTATCCCCTTGAGTCAAAAACCCAAGCTAGATGGCAACCAATATTTTGATTGCAAAAAAAGGAAACTGATTCATTTCTTTTCCAATTACTTTGATAACATCTTTTATCAACCCACCGACCAAATATGTTTCATCTTTTTGTTTAGATACTCCGTGGCCCTACAACTTGTTTGTGATAACAACAAGAAGTTCATATCCCTCCATGCTGGCCTTCCAGGTTCTTGTCATGATTGATACGTTTTCAATTGGATGTGAATTGCCCAACAACCAGGGAGCTACTTTGACCAAGATCAATACCTTCTGGCCAATTCAGCTTATGCTAGTGGCAAATATGAGGTTCCAGCATACCAGAAATTTTCATCTAATGATCAAGGAAAAACTGATTTCAACTATCATCTTGCCCAATCACAAGTTTGGATTGAGCATGCCATAGGAGTCCTGAAAGGAAGACGGGCCAGCTTAATGGAAATGAAAAACCAGCTTCAAAACCCCAAAGAAATGAAGTTCCTCATCCACTAGATTATCACTTTTGTAATCCTTCACATTCTTTTGGCGGACATCAAATATGAATGGGAAAAAATATTTGAAGATGATATTCCTGATCCACCTCAAGTCATCCCTTTTTCATCTTGTCCCTCATCTTCTTCTTTGAGAGAACAGATTCTTCCTCTCACCCTTGCTAGCTTTGATGAGTAATGTTTGATTTCAAGTTAGGTAAACAATACCTTCACCAAATTCTTTTGGCTTTGGTTGTTAACCCAAGATTCCTAGGCTGAGTCCATTTTTTTTTCTCATTTTGTGGGGTGGACTTAGACAAAAATGACTCAAAACTTCCAAACCCCCCACCTCACACCACCAAACCACTGGTCAAACCACCCACCTCACCCCACCAAACCACCATTTGGTCCACTCCTTCCTCCTCCTCACTAACCACCTCCTCCTCACCCATCACCTCCACCTCACCCACCACCTCCCCTCCTCATTTGGTTGGCACCCCTGGTAAGCTTCCCCCCCCCCCCCTCCTCCTCATCCTCCCCATCATCCAATGCTAATCCTTTGATTCATCCAACTCCATCCCCCTTCAGGCCTCCCCACCCCCTTGGTTGATTCCCCAGGTAAGCTCCCCCCTCCCTTCTCCTCATTCCCCTTTTCACTCCCTCTCACCCCCTCTCACTCCCTCTCACTCACTCACCAACACCCCCCCTCTCCCTCCTCCCTTGGTCTCCCTCCCATCTCACTTGGCTTGCCGGCCCCACCCCCCCTTGCTTGCTTGGCCAACCCACCCCCCCTCCTTTGCTTGCTTGGCTGACCCCGCCAGCCCCTCCCTTGGCCAACCCTGCTGGCCCCCTCCCCTCCATTGGCCAACCAACGCCCAGGCCCCCCCCTCCTTTGCTTGCTTGGCCTACCCCCCCGTCCCCCTCCCCTCCTTTGGCCAACCAATGCCTGGCCCCCCCCTGCTGCTCTTGCTTGGCCAACCCCACCCGCCCCCTCCCCTTCTTTGGCCAACCAACGCCCAGGCCCTTCCCCTCCTTTGCTTGCTTGGCCAACCCCGCCGGCCCCCTCCCCTCCTTCACTTGCTTGGCTGACCCCGCGGGCCCCTTGCTTGGCCCCCTCCCCTCCATCAACCAACCAATGCCCAGGCCCCCCCTCCTTTGCTTTCTCAGCCAACCCCCCCAGCCCCCTCCCCTCCTTTGGACAACCAACGCCTGGCCCCCCCCCTCCTGCTCATGCTTGGCCAACCCTGCCATCCCCCTCCCCTCCTTCCGCTGACCAATGCCCTGCTCCCCCCCCTCCTTTGCTTGCTTGGCCAACCCCACCGGCCCCCTCCCCTCCTTCAGCCAACCAATGCCCAGGCCCCCCTCCTTTGGTTGCTTTGCCCAACCCAAAACCCAACCCAAAGGCCCCACCCAATTCACTCACACCCCAGTAAGATTTTTTTTTTTTGGGTGCTGATGTGATGTTTTGTTTTTTTTTGTGTACAGTTTTTTTTTTTTTTTTTTTTTTTTTTTTGGTGATCCCGTTTCTGGTGAAATTGAAATCAAGTCCAGGTTTGGTTTCATTTTTTTTGATCCAATCTTGTTTCACTGATGATGTCCATTTAACTGACTGTTTTTTTTTTAATCCCTCAACCGCTATTGGTGAATGTCCTATTCTTCTCCCACCCACCTCCAAATGTTACACAAAAAATTGAATCCCATCTTGTTCCTCACCCCAATCAGAGTATATGGATTGGAGGGATTGAGATGGAAGGAGATGGATTTACCAACATAATGAAAGGTGGGAAGAATAGGGCCTGTCACTAAAAGAGGATTCAAATGAGAGATTCCAAAATATCTTTGGAGGTTGCTGAGGAAGGTATTAATGAAAAGTTGGTCTGTTCTGGTTGGAAACCTCATCCTTTGGATCTGTACCCTTCAATTGTTGCTGAAAGAAAAAGAATAGTCAAAAACCCACCCAGGAAGAGTTTGAGCAATCAAAACAAACAATCAAACAGTTCCATTTCTTCCACAGTGGAAAATTAATGGTCCTCAATCAATCTGATCAACAAGCCCTGGTTGCAATAATTGAATTTGTGCCCTTGGATAAACTCCCAGAACAAGATTAGAAGGACATCAGCTTTTTCACCACTTTCCTTCATGGTTCAAAAAAATTTGTCAACCCAGTTGTTCCTTCAAGATCTTGGAGTGGAAAAATGTGGGCAGTTGGATGGCAAAAATTGATGCACCCTTTGGAGTTATTTGGACGTTATGCAAAGAAATCATCTATTAGATCTTCTCCTCAAGATTATGCTTTCCTCAACCTCAAGGCCAACAAAGTATCCCAAATTTTAGGACAAATGTTTTGCAATTTGGCCAAAATTTCCATTGAATCAAACGGTGATACCATGAAGGACAACAACATCCCCTCTTTCTCTTTGTTGGGATTTTGGTTCCAAGCCTACACCTTTTGATTGCTCCCCACACATCACTTTCACCTTGGATTCTTATTACAACTCTCCTCATATTGACAAAGGTAAAATCTCTGGCTACTCCTTTTTACTTGTGGTTACAACCAAGAAATCAAATGGTTGAATTATTGAAAATACGGACAAATATCAAGTATTGGATGGCCAATTTTTTTTTCCTGACCTTGGCTTTGGAATTGATTTCAAGAAAAAAGGTATAGTCAAAATGGTTTGGGAAGCTAATAAGTACAAGAAATGTACCTTTCCTGCTGTGGACACAGCAACCCATACCAGAATGGCCATGTTGCTGCAAATTAATAAAACAACTAGAAACACTTTTAGGGACTTGAATAATGGCCAAATTTACTCTAGAAAAAAAATATAAATATAAAAAAAATCTGTATGTTGGTGGGGTTAAGAATACTCTAAAACTTTGTAATCAAAAATAATTTTTTTGTTTTTCTTTCACCCATGCAAATATATTTACAAGCCCAGCATTGGAGTGATCTGCTTCATTTCATCTACTGTTCTACTGCTATTAATGCAATCCAAGGCTACTGATACCTTATCCTTTTTTTTGGTTGAAAGTTGTTCCCTCTCCTTTTCCAGTTGTGCTTGCTGTTGATCCTTCTCCTTTTCCTCTTTTTGAAACTCTAGCTCAGCCTGTTTCAACTTCCACTCAGCATCCCATTTTTTTTATGAGCCAAACTCTCATCTTTCTCCTTTTGAACATCCATGACCATTTGATGATCCCACTTTTGCTTTTAAAACTCAAGTTTTTCAGATTCAATTTGTGATTTGACTGTTTTTTGCAAGGGAAAAGCAATGAGAATGATTTTGAAAGCAAGGATATTCAACCAATGGACTTACATGAATCTTGCTTCTCCATGATTTCTTCAAAGCCCAAAAAACCACAAGTGTTTCTCCTCTTTTGATGAATTTTGGGGTTGATATTGATAGAATTGGAGGCCTTTTGGTTACCCTTTGGCAGAGAAGGTTTGAGTCTGAAAGTTGTCACTAGTGCTCAAAGGCAATGTGGGAGGCCCCATTGGCTTGAGTTTTTGGCCATTCTGGAATGGATGAGCCTGTTTTTTTACAATCTAAATCACTTGGGATTAACCAGACAGAAGAGAAAAGAAATTGGTTCCTTACTTGAACCAATGTTGAGGGTAATGGAGACTGAGGAGTATCTTTTTCCACATCAGTAAGGTTGATGAGATCAGCTAACCCAGGAAGAGAGCAATCCCAAGAAGGAGGGGAGAGGTCCAAGGTATGGTTTGACACATCAATAAAAGCAAAATTAGATGTGATTAGAGCTGATTGTGTTTGAATATCCTCCTTGGAATTGTATGGGGGCCACTCATAGGTTTCTTTGGGATCACCATTGCTAGGCTGAGCATCCCCAGCCAAGTCCCCAGCATCAACTGAATTGGATTGTTGGGCATCAAAAGAAGCTAGGGGGGTGATGTTGGCCTTCTTTCCAAATATTTCATCCATTTGAATATAAAAAAGACAAATGGAGTCCAACTTATCAACCACCAAGTTGATTCCCTTGGCTTTGTCAGAGTTGGTGATACCAAAGCCAGTGGAGATTGACATGGAGTGGGCCTTTTTGTACTTGGCACAATAATTCTTGAATCATCCCCTCATCTTTTTGGATGACAGATCCAGCCTACCTTTTGTTTTGTTCTTGAGTTTGTTGGCCATCAGGAGATAGCCATTGACCTTAGATGATGGAGGTTGGCCAACACGTGTTTCATTGTCCAATCCAAAGCAGGCATCATGGTTGGAGGAAATTTTGAGCCAGTTGACCAGGATGATGTGATCAGCTCTCTTGAGCTGA
Organism: Puccinia polysora; assembly: GCA_025617555.3. Classification (NCBI taxonomy): domain Eukaryota; kingdom Fungi; phylum Basidiomycota; class Pucciniomycetes; order Pucciniales; family Pucciniaceae; genus Puccinia; species Puccinia polysora. The sequence continues at coordinate 47,938,823 of CM062618.1, forward strand.
CTTGAGCCCTTGTAAGCTGATGGGGGAGGATTGTTTGTTGTGGAGTTCCTTGGCAATGTTTGCTTTTGTGTGTTGGACTTTTGTGTGGACTTGTAGGGGGAGGTTTGCTGAGGAGCCATTTGGAAAGAGTAAGGGAAATAAGGTGATGAGAGGGATAAAGTGAAAAGCAAGATAAAGTGATGAGAGATATGAAGTGATGAGAGCGTTAAATTGACAAGAGCAATAAAAAAATGATTGAATTCTTTGGATGAGGTTTGGGGTACAAGTTCTCCTTGGAGGTAGAGTGATGAGAGTGATGAAGCAATGAGAGCAATGAAGCAATGAGAGCAATAAAGTGGTGAGTGATCAAGTGATGAGGGTGATAAATTGATGAGAGTGATGATGAGAGTGATAAAGTGATGAGAGTGGTGAATCTTCTTATGATGAGGCTGGAGGTAAAAAAATTTGCAATGAGGTCGGAGGTTGAAGGAGGTGGGAAGCCAGGGGTGGATGACGTGGACAGGTGGGGGAAGCCTTTAAATACTTTATTTGAAAAAACCCACTTATTCCATGTTAACTTTGACATGTCTGATGTGAAATAAGTTGGTTTTTTTGATTTTTAATGGCAGGTTTGAAATGTCAGATTTGGGTTGAAACCTGCCATGAAAAAATGGCGGGTTTGGTTAACTTTGATACACCCTAATATCTGTGTAATTAAGTGTAAGGGTTTTGAGAATAATAAAGGCAAGAATCAAAAAAAAAAAATAAAATCAAAAGCATTAAAAAAATCAAAGGCAATTTTTTTAAAAAATAAATAAATAAATATAAAAATAAATAAGTATAAAATATAAAATATAAAAAAATATTAAAAAATTTAAAAAAAATGAAAAAAATGAAAAAAATGAAAAAAATGAAAAAAATGAAAAAAAATGAAAAAAAAAATGAAAAAAAAAATGAAAAAAAATGAAAAAAAATGAAAAAAAATGAAAAAAATTAAAATCAAAACAAAATTAAAATTAAAAAAAATCAAACTAAAATAAAGATAAAATAAAAAAAGGGATAAATCAAAAGTATAAATATTAAAATGCAAAATGAAAATGAAAATGAAAACAGAAAAAAAAAATGAATTTTCATGTATTGGTGAAAAGCTCAATTCAAAAAAAAAAGAAAAAGAAACATTAGAAGTAAATATGATTTAAGGTATAATTATTCTTTTTAGAATTGATTTTCTTTCAAATTTGGGTTATGGATCTGAGGGCATTCATCCCATGTGATTTCTTTTTTTGTTTTTTTTGAGGTTTTTTGAAAGATAACCTTCTGAATTTTTATTTTTCAAGAATAAGATCAGGATGGCAACAGGGATGAAAATTGATTCTTTGAGCAGAGATCAAAAACAATAGGGTGAGTCTATGAATTAGAATTAAGTTTCATTCTTTTTTTTAAAAAAAAAAAAAATGAGATTGATTAATTGTTGTTATCAAGCTTGATACACATCCAATCAAATTTTCATGCAAAACAACAGGTTTGAACCAAATTCCTCAAAAGTTTTTTTCATTTTTTTTTTAAAAAAAAAACAGAAAAAATATGGCATTAAGAGTAAACAAATCAATTCCAAATTCTTCCTGTTTTTTTTTTTTTTTTTTTTTTGATCTGATTCATGCATTACATAAAAATGGTGCAGAAATCTTCTGAGACCAAAACAGGGATTGATTTAAGGCTTGACTCCAAAACCTCACCAAACTCAAAACTGGTTTCACTCACCATCCCAGGTGCAACACCTGCCAGTAGGTGCAGCCAATTTCTTTTTTCTTCATGGTCAGTAGCACTCAATAGCTCTTGGTTTGAAAAAAAAACCCTTGAAAAGGATCCATCAATCCTTGGATCCTTGTTGAGGCTTGAAAAGTAAAAATTTTGTTGAGCCCCACTCTAAAGAAACATATAAAAAAATTCAAAATGATCCAATGACTGTTTCTTTTGCCCTGTTTGGGGGTGGTGCCCACCCTTATCAAGCAGGGATTTTCAGAAGCAACAATGCTGGGACCTGCTCCCAAAATCCTCTATAACTGTTGTGTGGGCCCAGCTTATTGCAACAGAGTGAAAAATTTGGGTTTGGACAGTTATCTGTAGTGACTTGGTATGGACATTGGTACCAGTTGGTTTACTATGGGAAATGGAGCAGGTGTAAGTCACCTTCTCCGGGTCACTTTAAACCTGTGGGTAACAGAAAAACAGCTGATTAGCCATGGGATACCCAAGTCCCAAGATTATCCACCCTTGCCCACCTCAACAACTTGTCAGAGCAATTTTCTACAACCCTGATGACCTCAGCTCCTCTTTGAAAAATCTGAAGTCCTGGCCAAAGCTTGTGGAATTCATCAGAGCCACAAGACTTTTTGGATTGCTTGAACCAGACCCTGATATCCCTACCCTGGTGGAGCCCATAGGACCTAGCCTGTGAAAAAGAAATGATTGCTCATCAGTCAATATGGCTTACCTCAGCTGCTGTCCTCCACCAATAACCACCTACCATTTCATGTTCTTTTATCTTTGTTCCCTCCCCTTTTTTCTTCTTTCTTCTTCCTCCCGTTTGTTTCTCCTCTCCTCTCTTCCCTCTATATCCATTTTGTAGATACTTCAGGTCTCCTCATTGCAGTACCTTTACATCAACTTGTACCCCCCCCCACCTGCATCTTTGAATATGCCAAGTGGTCCGTGTGAAACACAAAATTCCACTAAAAAAAGCAAAAAAAAAAAAAAAAAAAAAAAAAAAAAAAACTTGTCAGAGTTGTTGCTGATTTTGCCAAGACAGTGGTTGATGTTGGGGGAGGAACATCTCTTAACAAATAGTCTCTCACCATTTCATTACCTTGCACCCAATGAGCATACATATATCATGTATGAAGCCTGTCTGGGCGCCTGGCCAAGTTTGACTTGGAGTACACCCACGGGACTTGGTTGGGTGCCCAGCGTGCTTGATTGGGTGGATCTTGCAGGGGTAAAACCTTGGCGCTTGACCAAGTTTGTCTTGGCCCAGATCAAAGCTGGGTGCACCCCCAGCCTCAAGCCATCTTTGATTGATCTCCAACTCAAATCTCAATTTATTTAACAAGGTAAGTTTTTTTTTCAACCTTGTTTCTTCAATTTGTTCCTCATATCTTTGATTCTAATCACTCATTGTTTTTTTTTTACATAACTTGCAGATATAATGAAGGTCCCAATGTGGCCAATCCTGAATACCTCAATCTTGAAGTGTGCAAGGCCAAAGGAAGAGAACTTTTTCAACAACTCAAAGTATTGAATTGAGAGAATTTCCAGAAGGAAAAAATTCTCAAGGCTCAAAAGAAGTTGAAAGGGAAGAGAAAAATCAATAATGATTGACTTATGGATAAATAGAGACAATCAAATGCCATTATCAAGCCCAAGGTCCAAGAACTGGTCCAAACAAATGTCTTGGAAAAAGTAATTACTCAGAAGGTGGCAGTCTCAACATTTGATGTCTCACATTTTCAGGTTCAAAGGATCATCAAGGAGGATCCAAATTTGGTCAAGGTCAACAAGAAAAACCCATCAAAGTTTTTGGATGAAGCACTTGCCAACCTCCTCATGTTTTTCAATCAACAATCTACCTCAAACCTCAAGGAAATGGCCAATTCCCTCAAGAATGAGCAAGATATGACATTCACAACTCAAGCCATCAGAAACATCCTCAAGGATGTTGATGTCACCTGGAAGCAAGTATTAAACATTCCAAAATCATGGAATCAACCCAATCTTCTTGAGCAGTGGGCAAATTTTTTTAATCACTGTGGGTCAGACTTGGATCAAAACTTAGTTTATGTTGATCAAGCAGGATTTGACTTGAGTTTGAGTAGGGCCAAAGGGTATTCTGCCTCAGGTTTGTTTTCTTCTTGTAATTTTTCAAATTTTTTTTTTTTTGGTTTGATCCAATTCATTTTTTTCCCCTCTCTCTTGCAGGAATTCTGGCTGTGTTGAGCCTAGTTCCACAGCTAAAACAGATAAAATTGATTGGGGTGCTCTCCAAAAACATTTATGAGTCTCAAAAACTCATCAACACAGATGGGGCCAAGGCCAAAGGGGTAGGAAGAAATGATTTCTGTTTGTTTCTCTCATCAATGGAATCTCCACTTCCTCAAGACTCCATCATCATTATGGAAAATGCTCCCCATTCATCCTGGGAGGTGATTTGATGATATACAATCTGATTTCAATAAGTCAAAATCAATCAATATCCAATTTCTTCCACCTTATTCTCCCTCCCTCAACCCATTCAATCAACAAGGCAATAACTCCTGAAAAAAGTCAGAATTATTTCTCTCATGTGAGAAAGTTTTACCGCAGTTACCTTGAGATGCAGCCTATTATAGGCCCTCTCTTGGCAAACCCTTAATATTTTTTTAAAAAAGCATTTATTTTGATATCTAATTTTTTTTATTTTTATTTTTTTATTTATTTATTTATTTTTTTTGTTTTTATGTTTATTTTTTTATGTTTCATTTTTTATTTTTTATTTTATTTGTTCCAAAAAACTCAAAATAAAAAAAATTAATTAATTAATTCATGTCATTATTGCATTCACAGCTATTTAAAGTAAAAAGTAAAAAAAGTAAAAAAAAATAACTTTTTAAGTCAAAAAACAAGAAAACATTTAGTTGAGAATGGGTTGCACAACCAGCTTTGATGGGTGCCCAAACCAACTTGGCAAGGCGCCAAGCCAACTGGCACTTGAAAGGGCGCCAAGATTGCTTGGCTAGGCGCCAAGCTGGCTTTTTGATGCTCTGAAGGGACAGGATTTTCTGGGGAGGTTTACGTAATAGTGGGCCTGTGAGACTAGTTGCATGGGGGGCCAATGTAGATGTCTCAATTTGGGCGTCTATATCTTGTGTAGGTGGCTTGTGGCTGGTGGAGCAATGGTTGAAGGAGGTGTCAGAAGCCAATTCACTGACTCATGAGCAACATGCACCAGATGCCAATTTCCGGGAGCGAGTGTTTTTGATGGGAGACCCCGTTGAGCCGCCAGCTGGGTTCGGTCAAGCCTCAGGTTGGTGTGCTCATCAATTCTGGGGGAGAAATGGAGGGTTGAGAGAGAGATTGCTGACCAAGCCACAATCAATGATGAGGAGGATGGTGATGGAAGTATGGGTTTAGATAGGCCAGGTGAATGAATTCTTCAGTCATCCTGCCCAATAACACAATGGAGAGCAAGAGATTGATGATTGGATGGATATTTTGACAATTTTTTTTTTTAATAAAAAAAAATCAAAAGATAAGTATCACTCACAATAGTAACATATCAGGAGTCAGAGGTTGATTTCTGGTTGGGGATCAAAGCTTGGAGGGCAAGATGGGTGAGTGTGATGGCAAATGAGTTGGGGAGCTTCATGAGCTGTTTGTAGTCATTTAAGTAAGTAAGTAATTAACAGTATGTATGGATTGTATGCACATGTTAACCAATCTGAAATAACTTTTTACGTACCATCACTATCACTATCAATATCACTATCAGTCATCATCATAATCATCACCCAGCACTTTCATAACTGATGAGCAGAGGCTTGGTCTGTCTCTGTTCTTTACTACCACCATCTTATTGATTACTGTAACTTGTAAGTACATACACATCCACATACCTATGTCCATATTTCCATTGCTTAAATTCAATGTATGTACATACACCAACCCAACCAGTTTCTCAGTAGTAAGTCTCAATCTCCAAATCTCCAGCTCACAATTCAGCTTGAGGCTAGTTTGAGTTGAGTCATCCAATATCCATATTTCCATTGCTTACAGTCTATGTATGTACATACACCAACCAAACCAGTTTCTCAGTAGTAAGTCTCAATCTCCAAATCTCCAGCTCTGAATTCAGATTGTGGCTAGTTTGAGTTGAGTCAGCCAATGTCCATAATTCCATTGCTTACAGTCTATGTATTTACATACACCAACCCAACCAGTTTCTCAGTAGTGAGACTCAACCTCCAAATCTCCAGCTCAGAATTCAGATGGTGGCTAGTTTGAGTTGATTCATCCAATGTCCATATTTCCATTGCGTACAGTGTATGTATGTACATACACCAACCCAACCAGTTTCTCAGTAGGGAGACTCAACCTCCAAATCTCCATCTCATCATTCAGATTGCTGCTAGTTTGAGTTAAGTCAGCCAATGTCCATATTTCCATTGCTTACAGTCTATGTATGTACATACACCAACCCAACCAGTTTGTCAGTAGTGAGTCTCAACCTCCAAATCTCCAGCTCAGAATTCAGATTGCGGCTAGTTTGAGTTGAGTCAGCCAATTTCCATATTTCCATTGCTTACAGTCTATGTATGTACATACACCAACCCAACCAGTTTCTCAGTAGTGAGTCTCAACCTCCAAATCTCCAGCTCAGAATTCAGATTGCATCTAGTTTGAGTTGAGTCAGCCAATGTCCATATTTCCATTGCTTACAGTCTATGTATGTACATACACCAACCCAACCAGTTTCTCAGTAGTGAGTCTCAACCTCCAAATCTCCAGCTCAGAATTCAGATTGCGGCTAGTTTGAATTGAGTCAGCCAATGTCCATATTTCCATTGCTTACAGTGTATGTATGTACATACACCAACCCAACCAGTTTCTCAGTAGTGAGACTCAACCTCCAAATCTCCAGCTCTGAATTCAGATTGCAGCTAGTTTGAGTTGAGTCAGCCAATGTCCATATTTCCATTGCTTACAGTCTATGTATGTACATACACCAACCCAACCAGTTTCTCAGTAGTGAGTTTCAACCTCCAAATCTCCAGCTCTGAATTCAGATTGTGGCTAGTTTGAGTTGAGTCAGCCAATGTCCATATTTCCATTGCTTACAGTCTATGTATGTACATACACCAACCCAACCAGTTTCTCAGTAGTGAGACTCAACCTCCAAATCTCCAGCTCAGAATTCAGATTGGGGCTAGTTTGACTTGAGTCAGCCAACATCCATATTTCCATTGCTTACAGTCTATGTATGTATATACACCAACCCAACCAGTTTCTCAGTAGTGAGTCTCAACCTCCAAATCTCAAGCTCTGAATTCAGATTGCAGCTAGTTTGAGTTGAGTCAGCCAATGTCCATATTTCCATTGCTTACAGTCTATGTATGTACATACACCAACCCAACCAGTTTCTCAGTAGTGAGTTTCAACCTCCAAATCTCCAGCTCTGAATTCAGATTGTGGCTAGTTTGAGTTGAGTCAGCCAATGTCCATATTTCCATTGCTTACAGTCTATGTATGTACATACACCAACCCAACCAGTTTCTCAGTAGTGAGACTCAACCTCCAAATCTCCAGCTCAGAATTCAGATTGCAGCTAGTTTGAGTTGAGTCAGCCAATGTCAATATTTCCATTGCTTACAGTCTATGTATGTACATACACCAACCCAACCAGTTTCTGAGTAGTGAGTCTCAACCTCCAAATCTCCAGCTCAGAATGCGGATTGTGGCTAGTTTGAGTTGAGTCAGCCAATGTCCATATTTCCATTGCTTACAGTCTATGTATGTACATACACCAACACAACCAGTTTCTCAGTAGTGAGTCTCAACCTCCAAATCTCCATCTCTGAATTCAGATTGTGGCTAGTTTGAGTTGAGTCAGCCAATGTCCATATTTCCATTGCTTACAGTGTTTGTATGTACATGCACCAACCCAATGAGTTTCTCAGTAGTGAGTCTCAACCTCCAAATCTCCAGCTCAGAATTCAGATTGGGGCTAGTTTGAGTTGAGTCAGCCAATGTCCATGTTTCCATCAATTACAGTCTATGTATGTGCATACATCAACCCAACCAGTTTTTCAGTAGTGAGTCTCAACCTCCAAATCTCCTGCTCAGAATTCACATTGCGGCTAGTTTGAGTTGAGTCAGCCAATGTCCATATTTCCATTGCTTACAGTGTTTGTATGTACATACACCAACCCAATCAGTTTCTCAGTAGTGAGTCTCAACCTCCAAATCTCCAGCTCAGAATTCAGATTGGGGCTAGTTTGAGTTGAGTCAGCCAATGTCCATATTTCCATTGCTTACAATCTATGTATGTACATACACCAACCCAACCAGTTTCTCAGTAGTGAGTCTCAACCTCTAAATCTCCTGCTCAGAATTCACATTGCGGCTAGTTTGACTTGAGTCAGCCAATGTCCATATTTCCATTGCTCACAGTCTATGTATGTACATACACCAACCCAACCAGTTTCTTAGTAGTGAGTCTCAACCTCCAAATCTCCAGCTCTGAATTCAGATTGTTGCTAGTTTGAGTTGAGTCAGCCAATGTCCATATTTCCATTGCTTACATTCTATTTATGTACATACACCAACCCAACCAGTTTCTTAGTAGTGAGACTCAACCTCCAAATCTCCAGCTCTGAATTCAGATTGTGGCTAGTTTGAGTTGAGTCAGCGAATGTCCATGTTTCCATCAATTACAGTCTATGTATGTGCATACATCAACCCAACCAGTTTCTCAGTAGTGAGTCTCAACCTCCAAATCTCCTGCTCAGAATTCACATTGCTGCTAGTTTGAGTTAAGTCAGCCAATGTCCATATTTCCATTGCTTACAGTCTATGTATGTACATACACCAACCCAACCAGTTTGTCAGTAGTGAGTCTCAACCTCCAAATCTCCAGCTCAGAATTCAGATTGCGGCTAGTTTGAGTTGAGTCAGCCAATTTCCATATTTCCATTGCTTAGAGTGTATGTATGTACATACGCCAACCTAACCAGTTTGTCAGTAGTGAGTCTCAACCTCCAAATCTCCAGCTCAGAATTCAGATTGCGGCTAGTTTGAGTTGAGTCAGCCAATTTCCATATTTCCATTGCTTACAGTCTATGTATGTACATACACCAACCCAACCAGTTTCTCAGTAGTGAGTCTCAACCTCCAAATCTCCAGCTCAGAATTCAGATTGCGGCTAGTTTGAGTTGAGTCAGCCAATGTCCATATTTCCATTGCTTACAGTGTATGTATGTACATACACCAACCCAACCAGTTTCTCAGTAGTGAGACTCAACCTCCAAATCTCCAGCTCTGAATTCAGATTGCAGCTAGTTTGAGTTGAGTCAGCCAATGTCCATATTTCCATTGCTTACAGTCTATGTATGTACATACACCAACCCAACCAGTTTCTCAGTAGTGAGACTCAACCTCCAAATCTCCAGCTCAGAATTCAGATTGGGGCTAGTTTGACTTGAGTCAGCCAACATCCATATTTCCATTGCTTACAGTCTATGTATGTATATACACCAACCCAACCAGTTTCTCAGTAGTGAGTCTCAACCTCCAAATCTCCAGCTCAGAATTCAGATTTCAGCTAGTTTGAGTTGAGTCAGCCAATGTCCATATTTCCATTGCTTACAGTCTATGTATGTACATACACCAACCCAACCAGTTTCTGAGTAGTGAGTCTCAACCTCCAAATCTCCAGCTCAGAATGCGGATTGTGGCTAGTTTGAGTTGAGTCAGCCAATGTCCATATTTCCATTGCTTACAGTGTTTGTATGTACATGCACCAACCCAATGAGTTTCTCAGTAGTGAGTCTCAACCTCCAAATCTCCAGCTCAGAATTCAGATTGGGGCTAGTTTGAGTTGAGTCAGCCAATGTCCATGTTTCCATCAATTACAGTCTATTTATGTGCATACATCAACCCAACCAGTTTCTCAGTAGTGAGTCTCAACCTCCAAATCTCCTGCTCAGAATTCACATTGCGGCTAGTTTGAGTTGAGTCAGCCAATGTCCATATTTCCATTGCTTACAGTGTTTGTATGTACATACACCAACCCAACCAGTTTCTCAGTAGTGGGTCTCAACCTCCAAATCTCCAGCTCAGAATTCAGATTGGGGCTAGTTTGAGTTGAGTCAGCCAATGTCCATATTTCCATTGCTTACAATCTATGTATGTACATACACCAACCCAACCAGTTTCTCAGTAGTGAGTCTCAACCTCCAATTATCCTGCTCAGAATTCACATTGCGGCTAGTTTGAGTTGAGTCAGCCAATGTCCATATTTCCATTGCTTACAATCTATGTATGTACATACACCAACCCAACCAGTTTATCAGTAGTGAGTCTCAACCTCCAAATCTCCAGCTCAGAATTCAGTTTGCGGCCAGTTTGAGTTGAGTCAGCCAATGTCAATGTTTCCATTGCTTACAGTCTATGTATGTACATACACCAACCCAACCAGATTCTCAGTAGTGAGTCTCAACCACCAAATCTACAGCTCAGAATTAAGATTGTGGCTAGTTTGAGTTGACTCAGCCAATGTCCATATTTCCATCACTTACAGTCTATGTATGTACATACACAAACCCAACCAGTTTCTCAGTAGTGAGTCTCAACCTCCAAATCTTCAGCTCAGAATTCAGATTGCGGCCAGTTTGAGTTGAGTCAGCCAATGTCCATGTTTCCATTGCTTACAGTCTATGATTGTACATACCCCAACCCAACCAGTTTCTCAGTAGTGAGACTCAACCTCCAAATCTCCATCTCTGAATTCAGGTTGTGGCTAGTTTGAGTTGACTCAGCCAATGTCCATATTTCCATCACTTACAGTCTATGTATGTACATACACAAACCCAACCAGTTTCTCAGTAGTGAGTCTCAACCTCCAAATCTCCATCTCTGGATTCAGATTGTGGCTGGTTTGAGTTGAGTCAGCCAATGTCCACGTTTCCATTGCTTACAGTCTATGTATGTACATACACCAACCCAAGCAGTTTCTCAGTAGTGAGACTCAAGAGCCAAATCTCCAGTTCAGAATTCAGATTGGGGCTAGTTTGAGTTGAGTGAGCCAATGTCCATGTTTCCATTGCTTACAGTCTATGTATGTACATACACCAACCCAACCAGTTTCTCAGTAGTGAGACTCAACCTCCAAATCTCCAGCTCAGAATTCAGGTTGGGCCTAGTTTGACTTGAGTCAGCCAATGTCCATAACTCAATTGCTTACAGTCTATGTATGTACATACACCAACCCAACCAGTTTCTCATAGTGAGACTCAACATGCAAATCTCCACCTCAGAATTCAGGTTGGGGCTAGTTTGACTTGAGTCATCCAATGTCCATATTTCCATTGCTTACAGTCTATGTATGTACATACACCAACCCAACCAGTTTCTCAGTAGTGAGACTCAACCTCCAAATCTCCAGCTCAGAATTCAGATTGCGGCTAGTTTGACTTGAGTCAGCCAATGTCCATATTTCCATTGCTCACAGTCTATGTATGTACATACACCAACCCAACCAGTTTCTTAGTAGTGAGTCTCAACCTCCAAATCTCCAGCTCTGAAATCAGATTGTTGCTAGTTTGAGTTGAGTCAGCCAATGTCCATATTTCCATTGCTTAAATTCTATTTATGTACATACACCAACCCAACCAGTTTCTTAGTAGTGAGACTCAACCTCCAAATCTCCAGCTCTGAATTCAGATTGTGGCTAGTTTGAGTTGAGTCAGCGAATGTCCATATTTCCATTGCTTACATTCTATGTATGTACATACACCAACCCAACCAGTTTCTCAGTAGTGGGACTCAACCTCCAAATCTCCAGCTCTGAATTCAGATTGTGGCTAGTTTGAGTTGAGTCAGCCAATGTCCATATTTCCATTGCTTACATTCCATGCATGTACATACACCAACACAACCAGTTTCTCAGTAGTGAGTCTCAACCTCCAAATCTCCTGCTCAGAATTCACATTGCGGCTAGTTTGAGTTGAGTCAGCCAATGTCCATATTTCCATTGCTTACAGTGTTTGTATGTACATACGCCAACCTAACCAGTTTGTCAGTAGTGAGTCTCAACCTCCAAATCTCCAGCTCAGAATTCAGATTGCGGCTAGTTTGAGTTGAGTCAGCCAATTTCTATATTTCCATTGCTTACAGTCTATGTATGTACATACACCAACCCAACCAGTTTCTCAGTTGTGAGTCTCAACCTCCAAATCTCCAGCTCAGAATTCAGATTGCAGCTAGTTTGACTTGAGTTAGCCAATGTCCATATTTCCATTGCTTACAGTGTTTGTATGTACATACACCAACCCAACCAGTTTCTCAGTAGTGAGTCTCAACCTCCAAATCTCCAACTCTGAATTCAGATTGTGGCTAGTTTGAGTTGAGTCAGCCAATGTCCATATTTCCATTGCTTACAGTCTATGTATGTACATACACCAACCCAACCAGTTTCTCATAGTGAGACTCAACCTGCAAATCTCCACCCCAGAATTCAGGTTGGGGCTAGTTTGACTTGAGTCATTCAATGTCCATATTTCCATTGCTTACAGTCTATGTATGTACATACACAAACCCAACCAGTTTCTCAGTAGTGAGTCTCAACCTCCAAATCTTCAGCTCAGAATTCAGATTGCGGCCAGTTTGAGTTGAGTCAGCCAATGTCCATGTTTCCATTGCTTACAGTCTATGATTGTACATACCCCAACCCAACCAGTTTCTCAGTAGTGAGACTCAACCTCCAAATCTCCATCTCTGAATTCAGGTTGTGGCTAGTTTGAGTTGACTCAGCCAATGTCCATATTTCCATCACTTACAGTCTATGTATGTACATACACAAACCCAACCAGTTTCTCAGTAGTGAGTCTCAACCTCCAAATCTCCATCTCTGGATTCAGATTGTGGCTGGTTTGAGTTGAGTCAGCCAATGTCCACGTTTCCATTGCTTACAGTCTATGTATGTACATACACCAACCCAAGCAGTTTCTCAGTAGTGAGACTCAAGAGCCAAATCTCCAGTTCAGAATTCAGATTGGGGCTAGTTTGAGTTGAGTGAGCCAATGTCCATGTTTCCATTGCTTACAGTCTATGTATGTACATACACCAACCCAACCAGTTTCTCAGTAGTGAGACTCAACCTCCAAATCTCCAGCTCAGAATTCAGGTTGGGCCTAGTTTGACTTGAGTCAGCCAATGTCCATAACTCAATTGCTTACAGTCTATGTATGTACATACACCAACCCAACCAGTTTCTCATAGTGAGACTCAACATGCAAATCTCCACCTCAGAATTCAGGTTGGGGCTAGTTTGACTTGAGTCATCCAATGTCCATATTTCCATTGCTTACAGTCTATGTATGTACATACACCAACCCAACCAGTTTCTCAGTAGTGAGACTCAACCTCCAAATCTCCAGCTCAGAATTCAGATTGCGGCTAGTTTGACTTGAGTCAGCCAATGTCCATATTTCCATTGCTCACAGTCTATGTATGTACATACACCAACCCAACCAGTTTCTTAGTAGTGAGTCTCAACCTCCAAATCTCCAGCTCTGAAATCAGATTGTTGCTAGTTTGAGTTGAGTCAGCCAATGTCCATATTTCCATTGCTTAAATTCTATTTATGTACATACACCAACCCAACCAGTTTCTTAGTAGTGAGACTCAACCTCCAAATCTCCAGCTCTGAATTCAGATTGTGGCTAGTTTGAGTTGAGTCAGCGAATGTCCATATTTCCATTGCTTACATTCTATGTATGTACATACACCAACCCAACCAGTTTCTCAGTAGTGGGACTCAACCTCCAAATCTCCAGCTCTGAATTCTGATTGTGGCTAGTTTGAGTTGAGTCAGCCAATGTCCATATTTCCATTGCTTACATTCCATGCATGTACATACACCAACACAACCAGGTTCTCAGTAGTGAGTCTCAGCCTCCAAATCTCCAGCTCAGAATTCATATTGCGGCTAGTTTGAGTTGAGTCAGCCAATGTCCATATTTCCATTGCTTACAGTCTATGTATGTACATACACCAACCCAACCAGTTTCTCAGTAGTGAGACTCAACCTCCAAATCTCCATCTCTGAATTCATGTTGGGGCTAGTTTGAGTTGACTCAGCCAATTTCCATGTTTCCATCACTTACAGTCTATGTATGTAAATACACCAACGCAACCAGTTTCTCAGTAGTGAGACTCAACCTCCAAACCTCCAGCTCTGAATTCAGATTGCGGCTAGTTTCAGTTGACTCAGCCAATGTCCATATTTCCATTGCTTACAGTCTATGTATGTAGATACACCAACCCAACCAGTTTCTCAGTAGTGAGACTCAACCTCCAAACCTCCAGCTCAGAATTCAGGTTGGGGCTAGTTTGAGTTTAGTCAGCCAATGTCTATATTTCCATTGCTTACAGTCTATGTATGTACATAACCCAACCCAACCAGTTTCTAAGTAGTGAGACTCAACCTCCAAATCTCCAGCTCTGAATTCAGATTGCGGCTAGTTTGAGTTGAGTCAGACAATGTCCATATTTCCATTGCTTACAGTCTATGTATGTACATACACCAACCCAACCTGTTTCTCAGTAGTGAGACTCAACCTCCAAATCTCCAGCTCTGAATTCAGATTGCGGCTAGTTTGAGTTGAGTCAGCCAATGTCCATATTTCCATTGCTTACAGTCTATGAATGTACATACACCAACCCAACCACTTTCTCGGTAGTGAGACTCCACCTCCAAACCTCCAGCTCAGAATTCAGGTTGGGGCTAGTTTGAGTTTAGTCAGCCAATGTCTATATTTCCATTGCTTACAGTCTATGTATGTACATACACCAACCCAACCAGTTTCTAAGTAGTGAGACTCAACCTCCAAATCTCCAGCTCAGAATTCAGATTGTGGCTAGTTTGAGTTGAGTCAGCCAATGTCCATATTTCCATTGCTTACAGTGTGTGTATGGACATACACCAACCCAACCAGTTTCTCAGTAGTGAGACTCAACCTCCAAATCTCCAGCTCAGAATTCAGATTCCAGCTAGTTTGACTTGAGTCAGCCAATGTCCATATTTCCATTGCTTACAGTCTATGTATGTAGATACACCAACCCAACCAGTTTCTCAGTAGTGAGACTCAACCTCCAAATCTCCAGCTCAGAATTCATATTGCGGCTAGTTGAAGTTGACTCAGCCAATGTCCATATTTCCATTGCTTACAGTGTATGTATGGACATACTCCAACCCAACCAGTTTCTCAGTAGTGAGACTCAACCTCCAAATCTCCAGCTCAGAATTCAGATTCCAGCTAGTTTGACTTGAGTCAGCCAATGTCCATATTTCCATTGCTTGCAGTCTATGTATGTACATACACCAACCCAACCAGTTTCTCAGTAGTGAGACTCAACCTCCAAATCTCCAGCTCAGAATTCAGATTGCGGCTAGTTTGAGTTGAGTCAGCCAATGTTCATATTTCCATTGCTTACAGTCTATGTATGTACACACACCAACCCAACCAGTTTCTCAGTAGTGAAACTCAACCTCCAAATCTCCAGCTCTGAATTCAGATTGCGGCTAGTTTGAGTTGAGTCAGCCAATGTCCATATTTCCATTGCTTACAGTCTATGTATGTACATACACCAACCCAACCAGTTTTTCAGTAGTGAGACTCAACCGCCAAATCTCCAGCTCAGAATTCAGATTCCAGCTAGTTTGACTTGAGTCATCCAATGTCCATATTTCCATTGCTTACAGTCTATGTATGTACATACACCAACCCAACCAGTTTCTCAGTAGTGAGCCTCAACCTCCAAATCTCCAGCTCAGAATTCAGGTTGTGGCTAGTTTAAATTGACTCAGCCCATGTCCATATTTCCATCACTTACAGTCTATGTATGTACATACACAAACCCAACCAGTTTCTCAGTAGTGAGACTCAACCTCCAAATCTCCAGCTCAGAATTCAGATTCCAGCTAGTTTGACTTGAGTCAGCCAATTTCCATATTTCCATTGCTTACAGTCTATGTATGTACATACACCAACCCAACCAGTTTCTCAGTAGTGAGACTCAACCTCCAAATCTCCATCTCTGAATTCATGTTGGGGCTAGTTTGAGTTGACTCAGCCAATTTCCATGTTTCCATCACTTACAGTCTATGTATGTACATACACCAACCCAACCAGTTTCTCAGGAGTCAGACTCAACCTCCAAATCTCCATCTCTGAATTCAGGTTGGGGCTAGTTTGAGTTGAGTCATCCAATGTCCATATTTCCATTGCTTACAGTGTATGTATGGACATACACCAACCCAACCAGTTTCTCAGTAGTGAGACTCAACCTCCAAATCTCCAGCTCAGAATTCAGATTCCAGCTAGTTTGACTTGAGTCAGCCAATGTCCATATTTCCATTGCTTACAGTCTATGTATGTACATACACCAACCCAACCAGTTTCTCAGTAGTGAGGCTCAACCTCCAAATCTCCAGCTCAGAAGTCAGATTGTGGCTAGTTTGAGTTGAGTCAGCCAATTTCCATGTTTCCATTGATTACAGTCTATGTATGTACATACACCAACCCAACCAGTTTCTAAGTAGTGAGACTCAACCTCCAAATCTCCAGCTCTGAATTCAGATTGCGGCTAGTTTGAGTTGAGTCAGCCAATGTCCATATTTCCATTGCTTACAGTCTATGTATGTACATACACCAACCCAACCAGTTTCTCAGTAGTGAGACTCAACCTCCAAATCTCCAGCTCTGAATTCAGATTGCGGCTAGTTTGAGTTGAGTCAGCCAATGTCCATATTTCCATTGCTTAAAGTCTATGTATGTACATACACCAACCCAACCAGTTTCTCAGTAGTGAGTCCCAACCTCCAAATCTACAGCTCAGAATTCAGATTGTGGCTAGTTTGAGTTGAGTCATCCAATGTCCATATTTCCATGGTGTACAGTGTATGTATGTACATACACCAACCCAACCAGTTTCTCAGTAGGGAGACTCAACCTCCAAATCTCCATCTCATCATTCAGATTGCTGCTAGTTTGAGTTGAGTCAGCCAATGTCCATATTTCCATTGCTTACAGTCTATGTATGTACATATACCAACCCAACCAGTTTGTCAGTAGTGAGTCTCAACCTCCAAATATCCAGCTCAGAATTCAGATTGTGGCTAGTTTGAGTTGAGTCAGCCAATGTCCATATTTCCATTGCTTACAGTCTATGTATGTACATACACCAACCCAACCAGTTTCTCAGTAGTGAGACTCAACCTCTAAATCTCCAGCTCAGAATTCAGATTGCGGCTAGTTTGAGTTGAGTCAGCCAATGTCCATGTTTCCATTGCTTACAGTCTATGTATGTACATACACCAACCCAAGCAGTTTCTCAGTAGTGAGTCTCAACCTCCAAATCTCCAGCTCAAAATTCAGATTGGGGCTAGTTTGAGTTGACTCAGCCAATGTCCATATTTCCATTGCTTACAGTCTATGTATGTACATACACCAACCCAAGCAGTTTCTCAGTAGTGAGTCTCAACCTCCAAATCTCCAGCTCAAAATTCAGATTGGGGCTAGTTTGAGTTGAGTCAGCCAATGTCCATATTTCCATTGCTTACAGTCTATGTATGTACATACACCAACCCAACCAGTTTCTCAGTAGTGGGCCTCAACCTCTAAATCTCCAGCTCAGAATTGAGATTGTGGCTAGTTTGAGTTGAGTCAGCCAATTTCCATATTTCCATTACTTACAGTCTATGTATGTACATACACCAACCCAACCAGTTTCTCAGTAATGAGTCTCAACCTCCAAATCTCCAGCTCTGAATTCAGATTGTGGCTAGTTTGATTTGAGTCAGCCAATGTCTATATTTCCATTGCTTACAGTCTATGTATGTACATACACCAACCCACCAGTTTCTCAGTAGTGAGTCTCAACCTCCAAATCTCCAGCTCAGAATTCAAAATGCAGCTAGTTTGAGTTGAGTCAGCCAATGTCCATGTTTCCATTGCTTACAGTCTATGTATGTACATACACCAACCCAACCAGTTTCTCAGTAGTGAGACTCAACCTCCAAATCTCCAGCTCTGAATTCAGATTGCGGCTAGTTTGAGTTGAGTCAGCCAATGTCCATATTTCCATTGCTTAAAGTCTATGTATGTACATACACCAACCCAACCAGTTTCTCAGTAGTGAGTCCCAACCTCCAAATCTACAGCTCAGAATTCAGATTGTGGCTAGTTTGAGTTGAGTCATCCAATGTCCATATTTCCATGGTGTACAGTGTATGTATGTACATACACCAACCCAACCAGTTTCTCAGTAGGGAGACTCAACCTCCAAATCTCCATCTCATCATTCAGATTGCTGCTAGTTTGAGTTGAGTCAGCCAATGTCCATATTTCCATTGCTTACAGTCTATGTATGTACATATACCAACCCAACCTGTTTGTCAGTAGTGAGTCTCAACCTCCAAATATCCAGCTCAGAATTCAGATTGTGGCTAGTTTGAGTTGAGTCAGCCAATGTCCATATTTCCATTGCTTACAGTCTATGTATGTACATACACCAACCCAACCAGTTTCTCAGTAGTGAGACTCAACCTCTAAATCTCCAGCTCAGAATTCAGATTGCGGCTAGTTTGAGTTGAGTCAGCCAATGTCCATGTTTCCATTGCTTACAGTCTATGTATGTACATACACCAACCCAAGCATTTTCTCAGTAGTGAGTCTCAACCTCCAAATCTCCAGCTCAAAATTCAGATTGGGGCTAGTTTGAGTTGACTCAGCCAATGTCCATATTTCCATTGCTTACAGTCTATGTATGTACATACACCAACCCAAGCAGTTTCTCAGTAGTGAGTCTCAACCTCCAAATCTCCAGCTCAAAATTCAGATTGGGGCTAGTTTGAGTTGAGTCAGCCAATGTCCATATTTCCATTGCTTACAGTCTATGTATGTACATACACCAACCCAACCAGTTTCTCAGTAGTGGGCCTCAACCTCTAAATCTCCATCTCTGAATTCAGGTTGGGGCTAGTTTGAGTTGAGTCAGCCAATGTCCATATTTCCATTGCTTACAGTCTATGTATGTACATACACCAACCCAACCAGTTTCTCAGTAGTGAGACTCAACCTCCAAATCTCCATCTCTGAATTCATGTTGGGGCTAGTTTGAGTTGACTCAGCCAATTTCCATGTTTCCATCACTTACAGTCTATGTATGTACATACACCAACCCAACCAGTTTCTCAGTAGTGAGACTCAACCTCCAAACCTCCAGCTCTGAATTCAGATTGCGGCTAGTTTCAGTTGACTCAGCCAATGTCCATATTTCCATTGCTTACAGTCTATGTATGTAGATACACCAACCCAACCAGTTTCTCAGTAGTGAGACTCAACCTCCAAACCTCCAGCTCAGAATTCAGGTTGGGGCTAGTTTGAGTTTAGTCAGCCAATGTCTATATTTCCATTGCTTACAGTCTATGTATGTACATAACCCAACCCAACCAGTTTCTAAGTAGTGAGACTCAACCTCCAAATCTCCAGCTCTGAATTCAGATTGCGGCTAGTTTGAGTTGAGTCAGAAAATGTCCATATTTCCATTGCTTACAGTCTATGTATGTACATACACCAACCCAACCTGTTTCTCAGTAGTGAGACTCAACCTCCAAATCTCCAGCTCAGAATTCAGATTGCGGCTAGTTTGAGTTGAGTCAGCCAATGTCCATATTTCCATTGCTTACAGTCTATGAATGTACATACACCAACCCAACCACTTTCTCGGTAGTCAGACTCCACCTCCAAACCTCCAGCTCAGAATTCAGGTTGGGGCTAGTTTGAGTTTAGTCAGCCAATGTCTATATTTCCATTGCTTACAGTCTATGTATGTACATACACCAACCCAACCAGTTTCTAAGTAGTGAGACTCAACCTCCAAATCTCCAGCTCTGAATTCAGATTGCGGCTAGTTTGAGTTGAGTCAGCCAATGTCCATATTTCCATTGCTTACAGTCTATGTATGTACATACACCAACCCAACCAGTTTCTCAGTAGTGAGTCTCAACCTCCAAATCTCCAGCTCAGAATTCAGATTGGGGCTAGTTTGAGTTGAGTCAGCCAATGTCCATATTTCCATTGCTTACAGTCTATGTATGTACATACACCAACCCAACCAGTTTCTCAGTTGTGAAACTCAACCTCCAAATCTCCAGCTCAGAATTCAGATTGGGGCTAGTTTGAGTTGAGTCAGCCAATGTCCATATTTCCATTGCTTACAGTGTATGTATGTACATACACCAACCCAACCAGTTTCTCAGTAGTGAGACTCAACCTCCAAATCTCCATCTCTGAATTCAGATTGCAGCTAGTTTGAGTTGAGTCAGCCAATATCCATGTTTCTATTGCTTACAGTCTATGTATGTACATACAACAACCCAACCAGTTTCTTAGTAGTGAGACTCAACCTCCAAATCTCCAGCTCTGAATTCAGATTGCGGCTAGTTTGAGTTGAGTCAGCCAATGTCCATATTTCCATTGCTTACAGTCTATGTATGTACATACAGCAACCCAACCACTTTCTCAGTAGTGAGACTCAACCTCTAAATCTCCAGCTCTGAACTCAGATTGCGGCTAGTTTGAGTTGAGTCAGCCAATGTCCATATTTCCATTGCTTACAGTCTATGTATGTACATACACCAACCCAACCAGTTTTTCAGTAGTGAGACTCAACCTCCAAATCTCCAGCTCAGAATTCAGATTCCAGCTAGTTTGACTTGAGTCATCCAATGTCCATATTTCCATTGCTTACAGTCTATGTATGTACATACACCAACCCAACCAGTTTCTCAGTAGTGAGCCTCAACCTCCAAATCTCCAGCTCAGAATTCAGGTTGTGTCTAGTTTAAATTGACTCAGCCCATGTCCATATTTCCATCACTTACAGTC
The DNA here is from genome assembly GCA_025617555.3 of Puccinia polysora. NCBI lineage: Eukaryota > Fungi > Basidiomycota > Pucciniomycetes > Pucciniales > Pucciniaceae > Puccinia > Puccinia polysora. Next base: position 47,959,504 of record CM062618.1, read on the forward strand.
TATGTATGTACATACACAAACCCAACCAGTTTCTCAGTAGTGAGACTCAACCTCCAAATCTCCAGCTCAGAATTCAGATTCCAGCTAGTTTGACTTGAGTCAGCCAATGTCCATATTTCCATTGCTTACAGTCTATGTATGTACATACACCAACCCAACCAGTTTCTCAGTAGTGAGACTCAACCTCCAAATCTCCATCTCTGAATTCATGTTGGGGCTAGTTTGAGTTGACTCAGCCAATTTCCATGTTTCCATCACTTACAGTCTATGTATGTACATACACCAACCCAACCAGTTTCTCAGGAGTCAGACTCAACCTCCAAATCTCCATCTCTGAATTCAGGTTGGGGCTAGTTTGAGTTGAGTCATCCAATGTCCATATTTCCATTGCTTACAGTGTATGTATGGACATACACCAACCCAACCAGTTTCTCAGTAGTGAGACTCAACCTCCAAATCTCCAGCTCAGAATTCAGATTCCAGCTAGTTTGACTTGAGTCAGCCAATGTCCATATTTCCATTGCTTACAGTCTATGTATGTACATACACCAACCCAACCAGTTTCTCAGTAGTGAGGCTCAACCTCCAAATCTCCAGCTCAGAAGTCAGATTGTGGCTATTTTGAGTTGAGTCAGCCAATTTCCATGTTTCCATTGCTTACAGTCTATGTATGTACATACACCAACCTAACCAGTTTCTAAGTAGTGAGACTCAACCTCCAAATCTCCAGCTCTGAATTCAGATTGCGGCTAGTTTGAGTTGAGTCAGCCAATGTCCATATTTCCATTGCTTACAATGTATGTATGTACATACACCAACCCAACCAGTTTCTCAGTAGTGAGACTCAACCTCCAAATCTCCAGCTCTGAATTCAGATTGCGGCTAGTTTGAGTTGAGTCAGCCAATGTCCATATTTGCATTGCTTAAAGTCTATGTATGTACATACACCAACCCAACCAGTTTCTCAGTAGTGAGTCCCAACCTCCAAATCTACAGCTCAGAATTCAGATTGTGGCTAGTTTGAGTTGAGTCATCCAATGTCCATATTTCCATGGTGTACAGTGTATGTATGTACATACACCAACCCAACCAGTTTCTCAGTAGGGAGACTCAACCTCCAAATCTCCATCACATCATTCAGATTGCTGCTAGTTTGAGTTGAGTCAGCCAATGTCCATATTTCCATTGCTTACAGTCTATGTATGTACATATACCAACCCAACCAGTTTGTCAGTAGTGAGTCTCAACCTCCAAATATCCAGCTCAGAATTCAGATTGTGGCTAGTTTGAGTTGAGTCAGCCAATGTCCATATTTCCATTGCTTACAGTCTATGTATGTACATACACCAACCCAACCAGTTTCTCAGTAGTGAGACTCAACCTCTAAATCTCCAGCTCAGAATTCAGATTGCGGCTAGTTTGAGTTGAGTCAGCCAATGTCCATGTTTCCATTGCTTACAGTCTATGTATGTACATACACCAACCCAAGCAGTTTCTTAGTAGTGAGTCTCAACCTCCAAATCTCCAGCTCAAAATTCAGATTGGGGCTAGTTTGAGTTGACTCAGCCAATGTCCATATTTCCATTGCTTACAGTCTATGTATGTACATACACCAACCCAAGCAGTTTCTCAGTAGTGAGTCTCAACCTCCAAATCTCCAGCTCAAAATTCAGATTGGGGCTAGTTTGAGTTGAGTCAGCCAATGTCCATATTTCCATTGCTTACAGTCTATGTATGTACATACACCAACCCAACCAGTTTCTCAGTAGTGGGCCTCAACCTCTAAATCTCCAGCTCAGAATTGAGATTGTGGCTAGTTTGAGTTGAGTCAGCCAATTTCCATATTTCCATTACTTACAGTCTATGTATGTACATACACCAACCCAACCAGTTTCTCAGTAATGAGTCTCAACCTCCAAATCTCCAGCTCTGAATTCAGATTGTGGCTAGTTTGATTTGAGTCAGCCAATGTCTATATATCCATTGCTTACAGTCTATGTATGTACATACACCAACCCAACCAGTTTCTCAGTAGTGAGTCTCAACCTCCAAATCTCCAGCTCAGAATTCAAAATGCAGCTAGTTTGAGTTGAGTCAGCCAATGTCCATGTTTCCATTGCTTACAGTCTATGTATGTACATACACCAACCCAACCAGTTTCTCAGTAGTGAGACTCAACCTCAAAATCTCCAGCTCTGAATTCAAATTGGGGCTAGTTTGAGTTGAGTCAGCCAATGTCCATATTTCCATTGCTTACAGTCTATGTATGTACATATACCAACCCAACAAGTTTCTCAGTAGTGAGACTCAACCTCCAAATCTCCAGCTCTGAATTCAGATTGCGGCTAGTTTGAGTTAACTCAGCCAATGACCATATTTTGATTGCTTACAGTCTATGTATGTACATACACCAACCCAACCAGTTTCTCAGTAGTGAGACTCAACCTCCAAATCTCCATCTCTGAATTCAGGTTGGGGCTAGTTTGAGTTGAGTCAGCCAATGTCCATATTTCCATTGCTTACAGTCTATTTATGTACATACACCAACCCAACCAGTTTCTCAGTAGTGAGACTCAACCTCCAAATCTCCAGCTCAGAATTCAGGTTGGGGCTAGTTTGACTTGAGTCAGCCAACATCCATAATTCCATTGCTTACAGTCTATGTATGGAAATATACCAACCTAACCATTTTCTCAGTAGTGAGTCTCAACCTCGAAATCTCCAGCTCAGAATTCAGATTGTGGCTAGTTTGAGTAGAGTCAGCCAATGTCCATTTTTCCATTGCTTAAAGTCTATGTATGTAAATACACCAACCCAACCAGTTTCTCAGTAGTGAGTCTCAACCTCCAAATCTCCAGCTCTGAATTCAGTTTGGGGCTAGTTTCAGTTGACTCAGCCAATGTCCATGTTTCCATTGCTTACAGTCTATGTATGTACATACACCAACCCAACCAGTTTCTTAGTAGTGAGTCTCAACCTCAAAATCTCCAGCTCTGAATTCAGATTGGGGCTAGTTTGAGTTGACTCAGCCAATGTCCATATTTCCATCATATGCAGTCTATGTATGTACATACACCAACCCAACCAGTTTCTCAGTTGTGAGTCTCAACCTCCAAATCTTCATCTCTGAATTCAGGTTGGGGCTAGTTTTAGTTGAGTCAGCCAATGTCCATATTTCGATTGCTTACAGTCTATGTATGTACATACACCAACCCAACCATTTCTGAGTAGTGACTCTCAACCTCCAAATCTCCAGCTCAGAATTCAGATTGTGGCTAGTTTGAGTTGAGTCAGCCAATTTCCATATTTCCATTGCTTACAGTCTATGTATGTACATACACCAACCCAACCAGTTTCTCAGTAGTGGGCCTCAACCTCTAAATCTCCAGCTCAGAATTGAGATTGTGGCTAGTTTGAGTTGAGTCAGCCAATTTCCATATTTCCATTACTTGCAGTCTATATATGTACATACACCAACCCAACCAGTTTCTCAGTAATGAGTCTCAACCTCCAAATCTCCAGCTCTGAATTCAGATTGTGGCTAGTTTGATTTGAGTCATCCAATGTCCATATTTCCATTGCTTACAGTGTATGTATGGACATACACCAACCCAACCAGTTTCTCAGTAGTGAGTCTCAACCTCCAAATCTCCAGCTCAAAATTCAGATTGGGGCTAGTTTGAGTTGACTCAGCCAATGTCCATATTTCCATTGCTTACAGTCTATGTATGTACATACACCAACCCAACCAGTTTCTCAGTAGTCAGTCTCAACCTCCAAATCTCCAGCTCAGAATTCAGATTGTGGCTAGTTTGAGTTGAGTCAGCCAATTTCCATATTTCCATTGCTTACAGTCTATGTATGTACATACACCAACCCAACCATTTCTGAGTAGTGACTCTCAACCTCCAAATCTCCAGCTCTGAATTCAGATTGCGGCTAGTTTGAGTTGAGTCAGCCAATGTCCATATTTCCATTGCTTACAGTGTATGTATGTACATACACCAACCCAACCAGTTTCTCAGTAGTGAGTCTCAACCTCCAAATCTCCAGCTCTGAATTCAGATTGCGGCTAGTTTGAATTGAGTCAGCCAATTTCCATATTTCCATGGTGTACAGTGTATGTATGTACATACACCAACCCAACCAGTTTCTCAGTAGTGAGACTCAACCTCCAAATCTCCAGCTCTGAATTCAGATTGCGGCTAGTTTGAGTTGAGTCAGCCAATGTCCATATTTCCATTGCTTAAAGTCTATGTATGTACATACACCAACCCAACCAGTTTCTCAGTAGTGAGTCCCAACCTCCAAATCTCCAGCTCAGAATTCAGATTGCGGCTAGTTTGAGTTGAGTCAGCCAATGTCCATATTTCCATTGCTTACAGTCTATGTATGTACATACACCAACCCAACCAGTTTCTCAGTTGTGAAACTCAACCTCCAAATCTCCAGCTCTGAATTCAGATTGGGGCTAGTTAGAGTTGAGTCAGCCAATGTCCATATTTCCATTGCTTACAGTCTATGTATGTGCATACACCAACCCAACCAGTTTCTCAGTAGTGAGTCTCAACCTCCAAATCTCCAGCTCAGAATTCAGATTGGGGCTAGTTTGAGTTGAGTCAGCCAATGTCCATATTTCCATTGCTTACAGTCTATGTATGTACATACACCAACCCAACCAGTTTCTCAGTAGTCAGTCTCAACCTCCAAATCTCCAGCTCTGAATTCAGATTGCGGCTAGTTTGACTGGAGTCAGCCAATGTCCATATTTCCATTGCTTATAGTCTATGTATGTACATACACCAACCCAACCAGTTTCTCAGTAGTGAAACTCAACCTCCAAATCTCCAGCTCTGAATTCAGATTGGGGCTAGTTAGAGTTGAGTCAGCCAATATCCATGTTTCCATTGCTTACAGTCTATGTATGTGCATACACCAACCCAACCAGTTTCTCAGTAGTGAGTCTCAACCTCCAAATCTCCAGCTCAGAATTCAGATTGGGGCTAGTTTGAGTTGAGTCAGCCAATGTCCATATTTCCATTGCTTACAGTCTATGTATGTACATACACCAACCCAACCAGTTTCTCAGTAGTGAGTCTCAACCTCCAAATCTCCATCTCTGAATTCAGATAGCGGCTAGTTTGAGTTGAGTCAGCAAATGTCCATATTTCCATTGCTTACAGTCTATGGATGTACATACACCAACCCAACCAGTTTCTCAGTAGTGAGACTCAACCTCCAAATCTCCATCTCTGAATTCAGATAGCGGCTAGTTTGAGTTGAGTCAGCAAATGTCCATATTTCCATTGCTTACAGTCTATGTATGTGCATACACCAACCCAACCAGTTTCTCAGTAGTGAGTCTCAACCTCCAAATCTACAGCTCAGAATTCAGATTGCGGCTAGTTTGAATTGAGTCAGCCAATGTCCATGTTTCGATTGCTTACAGTCTATGTATGTACATACACCAACCCAACCAGTTTCTCAGTAGTGAGTCTCAACCTCCAAATCTCCATCTCTGAATTCAGATAGCGGCTAGTTTGAGTTGAGTCAGCAAATGTCCATATTTCCATTGCTTACAGTCTATGTATGTGCATACACCAACCCAACCAGTTTCTCAGTAGTGAGTCTCAACCTCCAAATCTCCATCTCTGAATTCAGATAGCGGCTAGTTTGAGTTGAGTCAGCAAATGTCCATATTTCCATTGCTTACAGTCTATGTATGTACATACACCAACCCAACCAGTTTCTCAGTAGTGAGTCTCAACCTCCAAATCTACAGCTCAGAATTCAGATTGCGGCTAGTTTGAATTGAGTCAGCCAATGTCCATGTTTCCATTGCTTACAGTCTATGTATGTACATACACCAACCCAACCAGTTTCTCAGTAGTGAGTCTCAACCTCCAAATCTCCATCTCTGAATTCAGATAGCGGCTAGTTTGAGTTGAGTCAGCAAATGTCCATATTTCCATTGCTTACAGTCTATGTATGTACATACACCAACCCAACCAGTTTCTCAGTAGTGAGTCTCAACCTCCAAATCTCCATCTCTGAATTCAGATAGCGGCTAGTTTGAGTTGAGTCAGCAAATGTCCATATTTCCATTGCTTACAGTCTATGTATGTGCATACACCAACCCAACCAGTTTCTCAGTAGTGAGTCTCAACCTCCAAATCTACAGCTCAGAATTCAGATTGCGGCTAGTTTGAATTGAGTCAGCCAATGTCCATGTTTCCATTGCTTACAGTCTATGTATGTACATACACCAACCCAACCAGTTTCTCAGTAGTCAGTCTCAACCTCCAAATCTCCAGCTCTGAATTCAGATTGCGGCTAGTTTGACTGGAGTCAGCCAATGTCCATATTTCCATTGCTTATAGTCTATGTATGTACATACACCAACCCAACCAGTTTCTCAGTAGTGAAACTCAACCTCCAAATCTCCAGCTCTGAATTCAGATTGGGGCTAGTTAGAGTTGAGTCAGCCAATATCCATGTTTCCATTGCTTACAGTCTATGTATGTGCATACACCAACCCAACCAGTTTCTCAGTAGTGAGTCTCAACCTCCAAATCTCCAGCTCAGAATTCAGATTGGGGCTAGTTTGAGTTGAGTCAGCCAATGTCCATATTTCCATTGCTTACAGTCTATGTATGTACATACACCAACCCAACCAGTTTCTCAGTAGTGAGTCTCAACCTCCAAATCTCCATCTCTGAATTCAGATAGCGGCTAGTTTGAGTTGAGTCAGCAAATGTCCATATTTCCATTGCTTACAGTCTATGGATGTACATACACCAACCCAACCAGTTTCTCAGTAGTGAGACTCAACCTCCAAATCTCCATCTCTGAATTCAGATAGCGGCTAGTTTGAGTTGAGTCAGCAAATGTCCATATTTCCATTGCTTACAGTCTATGTATGTGCATACACCAACCCAACCAGTTTCTCAGTAGTGAGTCTCAACCTCCAAATCTACAGCTCAGAATTCAGATTGCGGCTAGTTTGAATTGAGTCAGCCAATGTCCATGTTTCCATTGCTTACAGTCTATGTATGTACATACACCAACCCAACCAGTTTCTCAGTAGTGAGTCTCAACCTCCAAATCTCCATCTCTGAATTCAGATAGCGGCTAGTTTGAGTTGAGTCAGCAAATGTCCATATTTCCATTGCTTACAGTCTATGTATGTGCATACACCAACCCAACCAGTTTCTCAGTAGTGAGTCTCAACCTCCAAATCTCCATCTCTGAATTCAGATAGCGGCTAGTTTGAGTTGAGTCAGCAAATGTCCATATTTCCATTGCTTACAGTCTATGTATGTACATACACCAACCCAACCAGTTTCTCAGTAGTGAGTCTCAACCTCCAAATCTACAGCTCAGAATTCAGATTGCGGCTAGTTTGAATTGAGTCAGCCAATGTCCATGTTTCCATTGCTTACAGTCTATGTATGTACATACACCAACCCAACCAGTTTCTCAGTAGTGAGTCTCAACCTCCAAATCTCCATCTCTGAATTCAGATAGCGGCTAGTTTGAGTTGAGTCAGCAAATGTCCATATTTCCATTGCTTACAGTCTATGTATGTACATACACCAACCCAACCAGTTTCTCAGTAGTGAGTCTCAACCTCCAAATCTCCATCTCTGAATTCAGATAGCGGCTAGTTTGAGTTGAGTCAGCAAATGTCCATATTTCCATTGCTTACAGTCTATGTATGTGCATACACCAACCCAACCAGTTTCTCAGTAGTGAGTCTCAACCTCCAAATCTCCATCTCTGAATTCAGATAGCGGCTAGTTTGAGTTGAGTCAGCAAATGTCCATATTTCCATTGCTTACAGTCTATGTATGTGCATACACCAACCCAACCAGTTTCTCAGTAGTGGGCCTCAACCTCCAAATCTACAGCTCAGAATTCAGATTGCGGCTAGTTTGAATTGAGTCAGCCAATGTCCATGTTTCCATTGCTTACAGTCCATGTATGTACACACACCAACCCAACCAGTTTCTCAGTAGTGAGACTCAACCTCCAAATCTCCAGCTCTGAATTCAGATTGCGGCTAGTTTGAGTTGAGTCAGCCAATTTCCATATTTCCATCCATATTTCCATCCACATTCACATCCACATCTACGCAGACCCAGACTGAGACTCAGACTCAGATTTTGACTTTGACTGTCGACGAACTCATCGTTTGACTCCTCATTCTCACCATCCCTGAGTCTCCCTCTCTCTCTCTCTCTCACTCTCTCTCACTCTCACTCTCTCTCTCCCTCTCGCTAGATTGATAGATAGATAGTTAGATATTCTTATTAAATTCCCATGAATCATCCACACCTTCCAACCTCCACCAGTACCCTCAAGGTCGATATTCGGGGTGCTGAGATCCTGGACGAGGATCAATCGAACGAGGCCAGTGATATCTATCTACCCAAGCACACCGAGTTCATCTCTCATATCGCTCTCGACGTAAGCAATCAGCCACCCTCTCTCTCTCTCTCTCCCTCCACCCCTCCTACTCGAGAATGAAAATCAATCATCATCTTAACCTTCTTCACCCAGATCGGTGGTTCATTGGCCAAGGTCGTCTACTTTACCAGGCCTGCCAAACTGAATCCTACGAACCACGAGCCATCAAGCTTGACGATTACCACCACCCTCGATCTATCACCATCATCATCATCATCATCATCATCATCGTCATCATCATCCTCTCCCCAAGAACTCCCTCTCATCCCTCCATCTCATCCCTCCCAACCATCCAACCCATCAGATCTCCATCATCATCATCCGACTCCCTCAAAACTACCCTCTTCCTCCCTTCATTCTCCTTCTACCTCCTCCAATACTTCAACCCTCTCCAACGATGCTTTCGATCTTCAACCCATCTTACTCACCCCACCTCAATCAGCCTCCAATCGATCCTCCTCCATCAGTCAACCCAATGGGATCCTCAACCCAATCGTCGTTCGCGAGCAGGTCTACGATCGTTCATCACTCAACGACCAACGACCAACTCATCATCCCTCATCATCACCATCACCATCCTCACCATCACCATCATCCCCCTACCCCTCAGGATCCCCCTACTCCTCCTCCATCGATCCTCCTCCTCCTCCTCCTCCATCCCAATCATCCTCTCCCTCCAAGCTCTCATCATCCATCGATCATCTCAACCTTCAAGATCATCCTTATCCCCCTCAACGTCTCACCAGAACCTCCTCGATCTCATCCATCCCTGGTGGCAGGCTTAACTTTATCAAGTTCGAGACCGAGTCCATCGAATCTCACTGTATTCCCTTCCTCTCCAACCTCATCTCACTCTCCGCCCAATCCAATCGAGTATCGATCTCGACCATGAAACGAGCCGTCAAGATCATCCTCACCGGTGGTGGTGCTTACATCTACGCCGATCTCATCAAGAGCGCCCTCGGTGGTGAGGTCGAGGTCCTGAAGGAGGACGAGATGGACTGTTTGATCACCGGCCTCAACTTTATCACCGGGATCCCAAACGAAGTCTTTTGGTTCTCCGATGAACTCGTCCAAGAGATCATTCAGAACGATCCGTCCAGTCACCACCCCCAGCCCAACCCAGTACCCAAGAATCCGATCGACCATCGTACCATCCCATCCACCCAATCCGATCCTCAGTCATCCCGATCCCAGTCTATCGAACCACCACCGACCCCCGATCCTCAATCCTTACCGAGACCTTCTCCCAATCCACCCCAGTATTCGGTTCGATTCGATTCGAACCCGACCCCACAGTTCCCCTTCATGTTGGTCAACATCGGCTCGGGGGTCTCGATCATCAAGGTCACCGGTTTTGGCAAGTTTGAGAGGATTTCGGGAACTTCACTCGGCGGTGGGACCCTCTGGGGTCTATTATCCCTCCTGACGAACGCCAAGAGTTTTGATGAGATGTTGGATCTTAGCATGCGTGGTGATAACTCCAAGGTCGACATGCTCGTCGGGGATATCTACGGTCAAGACTATGGCAAGATTGGCTTGAAGAGTTCGACGATCGCCTCCAGTTTCGGTAAGGTGTTCAAGAGGAAGAAATCGAACCATGAGACCCACAACCCCAACCAGAGACTTGAAGGTTCGAGTCATGCTGACCAGATCGAGGCTCAGCTTGACTCGGATCAGAAGGTGACCGAGTTCAGAGCCGAGGATATCAGTAAGAGTTTGTTGTATGCGATCAGTAATAACATTGGCCAGATCACGTGAGTAGGCTGATCTCGACAACCCTAGTACGCTCAAACGAGCGAACGAGGCGCGTACTCGGTCTTATCCTTCCGTTTGCCCAAGCCCGACTCGGAGATCGTTGACCCGAAGTCGATTCTCGTTCGTTTCTCCCTCTATTCAGTCATTTGAATGCCGAAAAACATGGGCTCGATCGGATCTATTTCGGCGGTTGTTTTATCCGTGGTAAGTGTTGATCAGCTCATGCTCTAAAACCCATCAATCCTTTCAAACGGTTATTATCCTTGGGGCTCCAAGGAACGCCTGGCTACGCATGCTGAGATTAATGCCGACGATCTTGAAATATACGTATCATGTTAGGTCACGCGGCCACCATCTCGACGTTATCTTATGCGATTCGATTTTGGTCTCAAGGCAAGAAGCGGGCGTTTTTCTTGAGGCACGAAGGCTATTTGGGTAGTATCGGAGCTTGGTTGAAGAATATTGGTCAAGAAATCGATTCAAGATCATCCTCATCTTCTCCACCTGCCCTCTAAGGTTTTCTTTCCTCTCTCTCTCTCTCTCTCTCTTGATCTACCTCTATGGACGGGTATCCCCACCTTCTTCTTTTGTTTTCGGTCTGATCATCACGCACTCACTCTTGACTACTGGTGTTCCTCTTGCACACACACACACATACATACATACATACATACACCAAAAGGATTTAATCGTTCAATTATAGATATAGCAATAGACAAAGTGTCATCATCACTTGATTTTTTTGTTCATCCAGTTCCTCTCCGTTGCTCTTTATGATGTCGATTTATTCTTTGATTTTATCTTTTCCCTTCCCAACAACTTGTCTCTTGACATATCTCGTCCTTCTCGGCTCTCTCATCAACGCCTCAGTCGAAGAAAACCCCAACAACTTGATGATGAACCAATCCTGATCGTTTTTTTTTTTTTTTATTTTTTTTTTATTTTTTTTAGAGAGAAAAAAGCCACAACGTCCGCCTCAACTCTACGTACACTGTCTTCTTCTCATCCTCTGTTTGTCCTTTCTAGGCGCGTGCAAGTGGGTTTGTTAGTAACTGCTTAGACACCCCCCCCACCCCAAGCTTGATTTGTTGATCTTGGGTTACCTGATCATGATGTATGTATTGCCGTTGGATGGCGTTCGAGCGATCGTTCGATCGACTTCTTGTCTCGATCTCTCCCCGCCGGGAGTATCCGTGCTGGTGTGCCCTGGTCGATCGCCTTGTGGTCCCTCTACCCATGACCATCGGGTGGCCGGTCCGATCTCACTCACAAGGCCCTCGTCGGACGGCCGTCCTACGACCGAGAGCCCCTACTGAGGCTCGGACCGTCGGGTCCCATCAAGCAGGGACCTTACCTGGGCCTCCCTCGAGCCTCTGTCGTCATTGCTTCGAGCCTGGTGGCCCTCGTGGAGCCCGGGTGGATCGAACGACTTGGGCCCGGACGCTCGAATCCGAGCGGCGGAGAGGGATGGTTGTAAAGGTAGCTCGAGTGCGAAAGCAAGCATGCGTCGACGCGATCGATCGTGCGGACTGGGCTGACGAGAACTTGCCGTCCCAGGCGTTCGTTCGTTCGGTCACGATTCCGATCGGGGGCCGTCCGAGTCGAGTCGAATCCGTCGGTCTTGATCGATGACGATGGAACTGGACTGGACTGGTGATCGTGGATCTGCAGGTATACCATCCATGCATCCATCCCGATCTTCGCTCGACCTCTTGCCGGATTTGGTCCTCAAACTCTCTGATCGAGCTCAGAGAGCTTGATCTCGACTGGCGGTTGTTGGTTCAAAGTTAAAATTTTGGTGTTGCAAGCTCGTCTGGGGGCAGATGCCCAAGTCCCGCTTGGCAAAGTGCCCAGCGGGCTTGGGTGAGTGCCCAGCGGGCTTGATTTCCGCATCAGGTCGCGCTGCGGATCTTGGCACTCAGCCAAGTTCCGCTCGGTCGAGACCAAGCTGTTGGCACCCCCCCCCCCCCCCCCCTCACTCGCTCCATCCCCCTTCGTTCCTCTCACCATCACTTTTGCTTTTGCCTCAACCAACGGAATGATGGTTAGTTTTTTTTTTTAGATCGTTTTTTTCTAATTTTTTTTTTTTTTTTTTTTTTTTTTTTTTTTTTTTGGAACAGGTGGAAATGACCAAAAGAGACGTTGAGACCCTTGAAGATGATCCCAAAGACAGTTTGAATGACAATGATGAGTTGGAGATTGTGGCAAACCAAGAACTCCTCAAGGAGCTCTGAGATTTGAATTGAAGAACCAACCAAAAGAAGGCCATTCTGAAAGCCAAATCAAGTTTGGAAAAAAACAACGAGCATCAAAACGATCCACTTACTCACAAGGAACATAAACCCAACACAATCATCAAGCCCAAAGTTTGTGAGCTCATCTGCAAAAATGTTGTAGGGAATGGCATGAAGGTGAGTGAGGCAATGAAGACCTTCAAAGTCTCACATCGTCAAGTCCAACACATCAAGAATGAAGATCCAAATGTGGTTAAGGTGAACAAAAAACGACTGGGGAAGTTTACCGATGAGATGAAGATGACCATCCTCTTCCAACTTGAGCAGCAATCAACAACCACCCTCCATGAACTTCAGGAATTCCTCAAACATCAATTCAATGTAGGTGTTTTAACCCAGGCCATTAGTGACCTGATCCATGTCCATGATATGGATATATCATGGAAACAGGTTACTAATATTCCAGCTTCCTGGAATAAGCCCCAGCTCATTGAGAAAAGGCTTAATTTCATCCAACGATATGGGTTGGATCTAGAGAAAACATTTGTTTTTGTTGATGAGGCTACAGGTTTTGACCTCCATTCAGGCTGGGGCTTGGGATATGCTCCCTCTGGTAAGTCAATCACCTCTTTCATTCTTCAATTCATCATCTTTTGTTATCAGTCATGTTTCTTATTGCTTGCTTGTCTTTTTTTTTTTCTTTTTTTTTTTTTTGATGGATAATTTTTATTTTTATTTATGTTTTTTTTTTGTTCCCTAGGTCAACCAGCGGTCTTGAGGCTTGTGCCCAAGTGAAAACAAGTGACCCTCATAGGGGCCTTGTCAATCAAAGGGTTTCTATACCATGATCTCCTCAACACCCATAGGGTTAAGATCAAAGGAATAGGAGCAGATAAATTCTACCTATTCCTTGGGAGCCTCACTGCCCAAATTCCACCCAATTTGATTATCATCATGGATAATTCTCTGATCCATCAAGGCCATTGATTTCACAAAATCTGAGAAACCACCATCTTCAATTCAAAATTGATTTGGATTGAGTTCCTCTCACCTTACTCACCATTTTTGAATCCCATCCAATTTGCCTTCAACTCAATCAACAGCTTTTTCCAATCCAAATAACCTCCAAAGTGTGAAATGCTTTTGACTCAAATCAAGCAGGGGATTCAGGAGGCAATAAAATCAGAAAAACCTCACAATTTCTTTATGGATCATCAGCACCTTTACCATCCACCCACTGAATTTCAAGAAATTACAGGGAAAGTTTTATCTAACCCCAATCAATATTTTATTTTTATTTTTATTTATTTTATTTTATTTTTATTTTTATTTTTATTTTTATTTTATTTTATTTTTGATTTTGTTTTGTTCAAAAAAAAAAAAAAAATACATTGTTTTAATAAAATTGTATTTACATGTTTCTCAAAGAAATAATAATAATAATAATAATAATAAATATGTTAAAAAAAATTTCCCCCCCCCCCAATCATCAATTTGGCAGGCATGGCCGATTGGGTTGGGTATTGGCCAAGCCAAACTTTGGCCCGATCCACCCAAACTTGGGTGTGTTCCAAGTGTGCTTTAGGGGATGCCAAGCAGGCTTTAGGGGGTGCTCAGTGCACTTTAGCAAAAATCAGGCTAACTTGGGCATGTGCCCAGACAAGCTTGAACTACTATACATAGATACATGACCTTTTTGGTTTATGAGCATACAGGCTTTAGTTAAGCTGATATCAAGTATGCATTAGGTCACCTAGTCTGGGTCTTAATGCATATTTTTTAATTTTTGTACCTTTACATCTTTACATCCCCCCCCCACACACACACAAATTACAAATTAGTGTCCCATACCAGTTTTAGATCAACCAGTGCCTTCTCAATCTTATTGGGTCCAAGTTGTTTTTGGTCATGACATTGGCCTGTTGGTTGTGGGTGCTTCTTGGTCCACTGAAGCTTGACTTGTTATCACCGCAAAAAGTTTTTCACAAGGTAAAATGCATGGGGAAAGGTATGTACTTTGTGCGCCTCTTGGGAGGAGTTGTTGCTGGGCTATATGAGGATTGATACTGCCTGATTAATCATTGCAAAAGATTGACCAGAGGGGCAGTGAGCTGTAGACTTTTCAGGACCTTGTGGATAATTAAAGGCCAGCGCTGCTGGGTGTCATTGGATGGGGCCACATATTCAGCTGTACGAGTGGACAGAGGCCCACAAACCATGGTTTGTTGCTTTGTGCCCCCCCCAAGCAATTGGATTGCCATAAAACTTGAGGATGTGCCCAGAGGATGATTGTTCATGGTCAGCTCCCCAATTTGGATCACTCCACAAATCAAGGGCCTCTGCCCTCGTCCTAAAGGTGAGGAGGGAAAAATCCTTAGTTGCTTGCAAGTACCCCACAAGACAATCCATGGCCATCCAGTGTTGCTCCAAGGGGTTATTGGCATGGCATACCTTGACAGCAAGTTAACAGAGAAAGAAAGATCAGGTCTTGTGTAATATATGCATGCAGGCCTGCAGCAAGGTACATGAATGATCCAACAGAGTGAGCTTGAATTGTTGACCATCTACCAGTTCCCCATTGTGTGGCTCCAAAGGATTCTCTGGCAGTGGGCTCCTCTTTGAATAGGCCATTTGGTCATAATTGTAGAGAATCTGCTTAGCCAACACAGACCATTGGTGAAAGGATGACACTGTTGATTGTGCGCGCCTTGAGGATATAGCCACAATCTTGGTTGGATTATCTTGCCACTTAAGCTTGAGCTTGATTTGTTCCTCCATGCCTTCCTGCTCTCAGTTTTGCAATTAATGTTGGTGATGAAGCAACAAAAAAGCCATTGTCAAACAATGAGCATTGAGACAACAAACAAGCCCATCTGATTATGAAGGAAGTAATGCCAGGGTTCAATCAATCTCTTGAACCTGAAAGCCTAGCCTCCTCATAATCCCACCAAAGAGTTTTCCACCAACATCAGGACGCCTGTTTTTTCCCGTAAACAGCTTTTTTTAATTTGCATAACAAAACCTTTCAACTCTGGACTTGCTTCAACCAGGGGTCTCAGGATACATTTCTTCTTCAATGGGGGATGTATAGATAAGCTGAACTGATGTTAGACGTGGTAATCGGAAGTTGTCAGTTTAGGGCCAGTGATATGAGGGTTCCCAGAATATTTAGACTAAGCAGTTGGGGCATAGGTCTTGTGTCAGTATTCACCCAATCCTTGCATATAATCCCTTGACCACAAGGCCATGACCAAGGTTCTATCAGATTACCCTCAGTGGTAAGCTTGTTAGCCAGAACCCTCATCCCTGGGTGGGGTCTCATGGGTTTCCATATACCCAGTTTGTCAAACTTGTCAACTTGGCTAGGTTGCCCAAGCCCACCAGTCATCCACAACTTCACCCAGCAGAGCCTCTGGTAGGGAGCGCAGTAGATGGTTGTTGGAATTTACCAGCATAGACCTGATTGATTGACGTCTTTCAGCAGCTATCTTGTCATTTGGTTCTTCCCCAAGGTGTACGTACTGAAATTTGGTTCAAGATCAAATCAATTGTCCATTTATTCTCCTCTACCTTCAGTGGAAGGCTCTCAAAATCGCAAATCATGGCTGACATCAAGTGGATCACTTGTTGTTCCTTTGGGGACCAGAACATCCAATTGGCGCCTGCTACAGGCTAAGCCTAGCAGCCAACAAGGTTGACTGGGTTCATCCAGTTTTGACATCTGTCTCTCCTTGGGAGTGTGGACTATTTCCCTTGCTCCAAAAGGATAGAGGAATCTTTGGGTCAAGATCTATACCAAACAAAAGTTGTAGAGGGCGTTTGGGGGATGTCCTGGTATTTGGAACAGGGTTGTGAATGGATTTAGGTTACCGTGTGAGATACATAGCTCCAATGTTGATTTGCCATCCAAAATTTGTTCAGAATTGTTTGAGCAATGTCTCCAATTGTGCAATTCACCCATTCCACCTTGCCATTCAATGGGGGCACCGGCCGGCAAGGTTTCATATACCAACTTGATCCAGGAAAGACCATAGTGGACCAATGTAATCTGCTGCATGGTCGCATTGTACATAGGCCAGAAGCTTTCCAGTTGTGATTTTCAGGTGGTCAATCCCAGCTCATGATCTTTTGTGGTAACTTGCTACTGGACTGGAGAGCCACACCAAACGTATCAGTGGTCAAACAATCTCAGAATGTCAACCAGAATCTTGCCTCATTCAGGTCTTTTTAAAATGGGCAAATGACATCTGTGAAACAGATTTGCCATGGATCCCTGTGGGGGGAATCTTGGTACACACACCGGGAGCTCTTCAGTCAAGGGATTTTGAGGTTCCACAAGCCTTGCAGAAGTTTGACTTACAGGTTACCTTGGGTTTTTTGGGGAAGTGTCTGTCCAAGAATTGCTTCACAACAATTTCCAACACATGCCCCTGGTTGCAGGTGCCACTGATCAGGATTGAGGGATGGTTGTTTGAGTCAGGGCAGAACAGATTTCATTTTACAAAGTTTGGATAGTCCAGCAGAAATTTATAAAGGTGGTTGGTCTCAAAACAATCTCCATCTCTATCTACAACTTCAAACTTCAAGTTTGGTACCCCTATCATTAAACCTCCACCCATCACTTGCTAGCCAGGCAAAAGAGATGATTGACCCTTTTATTCCCTCACAGAAATAAAGATCAACAAAAGTCATTTTTCCCATCCAAGTGGGTATCTTCAGGCTGCCAACAAAACAAACAGATTTTGGAGTTGGTGGGAACAGCCATGGTCAGAATCACCAGCCTACTCAATTCATGTGTGACTTGGAAGAATGGTGAACAACCACTCACATGGGCAGTGGAGCCAGAGTCAAGCAGAAATTCACACTTGTTCCCAGTTTCAAGATTGATTTGCCTAATCTGCAGAACTGGTATTCCAGCAATGTTTGTTTGTTGGGGTGGCAAGTATCAAGAACCCCACTCTGCATGGCCCTCTGGTGGTGGTGGTCTCACCCCCATTTGCAGGTGGTCCCAGAAGTCATCACAATTGGCTTACCAGTGCCCCAACTTCTGGAAGTAATGGCAGGAGTAGCCAAACTTCCTCAGCAGGGAGTCCTGCTGAGGCTTCCCTTTGTAGTAGGTAGCCTTGTTGATGGACAGATTTGGCAGCTCTACACTGGACAGAGGCTTCTCCTGAGGGGAATTTTGACAAGATGGCCAAACATGTTGAGTTGTTGCCCAATCGCATACTCAAAATTATGGGCATCAACACCCAAGGGAGCAACAGAACTGGTTTTATGAGCAATCCATATAGTTTGTCAAGGGTCACCTCCACTCTGGCTAGATCAGCAATGATCTTTTACCAGTTTGCAATCCACATGTTGTCTGTGCCAGACTTGTCAGTGATTTTACTGAACAACCAGCATGTGCATCTTGAAGGTGTGGTGGTTGTTGGCATTTGGATTGTTTGATCCTTGCCTGGAGGCCATTGATGACCTCCATCAGAGATTCAATGGACACATTCCCTTTCCTATTCATATTAATTGTCTCAGGTATGAAGCAGCCGTCCCACCCTGAGTATAGAGAAGAGTTATTGATTTGAATTCATTTTCTGGAGTCTGATTGGTTGCTGTCTGCAAGAGTGTTTCTGAGAAAATCTATGCACCCTCCTGGTGTATCCCCTTATGGTTGGCCGGCTTTTAAGTTATAATGATGGACTGGTATTGTGGATCTGCACATAAACCATCCCTCCCAATGTTAGAACAACCTCCTGCTGGATTTTGTTGTCAAACTCTGATGATTGCATTACTAACATGCACGTATACCATCCATCCCAATGTCAGCTCAACTCCCTGCAAGATTTTTTCCTCAAACTCTGATGAGGAGAGGTTGGTCTTGGATGGCCGTTGTTCTAAGTTTATATACATGATGGTTTGGTCATATGAGCATACATGCTTTAGTTATGTTAATATCAAGTATGCAGTATGTCACCTAGTCTGGGTCTTAATCCATATTTTTTAATTTTTGTACCTTTCCATCTTTAAATTATCAACTAAGAGCATCCACAATTGTCTTGGTAAACCCACTTGTTAGCTAAGTTTACCAAGCACAAGCCACCATTGTGTCTTAAATTGGAACTTGCTATGTAGCAAGCTCCATAAGTTTGGTCAAAGATCAACAAATTTACAAACAATTATGGAGCTCAAAGTAACCCTTACCCATGCCAGGATTTACAATGCCCTCCATAATTCCAACACATCCACCCCTCCATCACCATCATCCATCCATCATCAAGGTCCAACCAGCAAAGTATCCACCCAAGGTGTTAGTCCCATATCACCTCACCCACCAATATTCCTTTTGACTGGTGGTGGCCAGCAGTTGTTGAGGGTTAAAAAATTGTGGGTTGACCCTTGTAAGCTACCTGGCCATTGGGCCTAGAAACCATGATGGTTCCTCACACTCACACTCACTAAATCCCTTGCTTACTTTTTTTTTGTGATAGTAAGCGCTTAGCTCACAAGAAGTTATTGAAAAATTATTGTGGATTCTCTAAGGCTGTCACCCAGGCCTTTGGGAGGGGTATGAGTCTCATCCCAAACCCCAGACCCTGAAGATTCCCCAGAATGCCCCAAAGCCCTGGGTGAATTGCATTGATGGTCAACTCCTCTGTTCATTCCTCCATATAATCATCATCAACCCATTTTTTTACCCTATCTAAGACCCCTTTGGTGTAGAGACTCCTGTGGGATTATCTAAATAATTTAGGAAATAGCTTGATGGCAGTCCTTAAAGGGGAATCTAGTATTACTTCTTCTCCTCTAGAGTATTAGTAAGGCTAAGGTGGTTTTGAATTGAATGCCCTTCTAGTACTATGGTAGGTCTACAAAATGATTTATTTAAGTTGATTGCCGGTTTCTTTGAGACTTGAAATTGGTCTCAGATCAGACCTAGATTAATTATTATTCTTTTATGGGTAGATTTGTTGAAGGATGAACCAGATGTATTTGATTATTGGTTAGTGGTTGATCAGATATATTTGATCTTAACAGATATCCCAATACTAAAGGGTTCAAGGGTTTATCAAAGGGATGGTTCAGGAGAGCACCCAAGGATGGATTCAATCACAGGGGGCTGAGTACAGAAAAGCTTGGCAGATGTGTTTGTTTTGCTCTCTTCCTTTGTAAGGATTATTGATTGAATGATGGATGGTTCCCCCTTTAAGTTGGTGCTGAGTAGTTTAGGTCACAGAAGAAACCTAATTCAAGCACCTGATGGGATTGTTTGATTGGTCAAAGATGGTTTATGATCTGGTTTCTGATTGCTTTTTCCTTTATAATTGGCTCACTGATGATGTTTTAACTGGGTGTATACCACAGGTGATCTGGTTGAGGATAGCTGGATGGTGGTGATGGTGGTGGGAGATGAGTGTGGGTGGATGGTGAGATGATAGGGGATACAACCTGTATAGGGCAGAGAGGCCCTCCTTAGATAGAAGGTCCTACCCCAAGGGGGGGTCTTCAAGGCTACCCCTGAGGCTCTCCCTTTCATGGTGCAGAGCAGTGAGATAAAGTCACATGATGAATTTATTCTGGTTGGAAAAAAAGGTTGTACAGTCACAAAAGGCACTTCTGCTGGTGGTGAAGAAAGATTGGACAGGGGTTCCATGCATGCACAACCTTGCATAAATTCCTGTCAAGAGCTGAGGTGGGTTTGTACTGCTGTTTTTTTTGGTACCACATGATCCTGACTGCATATGTTGCTGTGTAGTGCTGGTTTGAGCTTGTGCTCTGGTGAAATTGTACTGGTGGTTTTTTTGGATCTGCATTGTCCTGGCTGCATGCATGTATTGCTGGGTAGTCCTGTGGTGACTTGTACTGGTGGGTTGTTTGTTACTAAATGGTCCTTACTGCCTGCATATACTTCTGGGTAGTTCTGTGGTGACAGGTTCTGGTGGGTGTTTGGTTAGACATGGTCTTGCTTATGGTGCTGTGTATACAGGTGAGGTGATTGGTTGTATGTTTGGTTGAGGTGTTTTGGTGAGATGTTACTGGTATGCATTTAGGGAATTTCAAGGCATATCCATATTCCCTGTAACTTGTCATGATACCTGAAGTGGGATATGAGCTGGCCATAATAGAGTTTTTGGCTGTATCTTCTAAACCATGAGAGATAGAGGGGTATTTTGGCTGAGTGACTATAGGTTATTTTTGGTGTGGAATCAATTTCTGAAATTAATTTTAGGACTTGGATTGTATTCAATCTAGAAAATAGAGTCTGATGGCTACAGGTAAGCTTTGGTCTACCACAACATGTCCCAGTCTCCAGTGCCCCATGAGCACATCAGTCAACAGGCAGTTCAAGGAGTTGGCTTTATTTTCAGGTGGGTCTGCTCCAGGGGTGGTTCCCAAGGTTGGTGAGATTATTAGCATGGGGTTTGGTCTAGACCTCTTTAGTGTAGGCAGTTGCCATCAATCATTCATGGGTAGGCTACCTAGAACAATATTATTTGAAAAATGAAAACACAATAGGCCATAATTGTCAATGTTGTGGAAACAGGAGGTGGATACCCCTACAAGTTGTCCTCAGTTTGGAAGTTATGGGTCCCATGCTTCTATAAGGAGCTGAGCATGCCGTTCAACCAACAAGGGAGAGAGAGAGAGAGATGGGAATTCATTTCCTTCCAATCTTGGTGGTCTGATGGTATAATCTCCCCCCTACAACCCAGAGTTGAGAGCTAGCTCACTACCCCCATACTAGTATTTACCTAATGGGTGTATTCATGGGTATATTTTTGTAGACTTTTTCTTATTCTTTTTTTTTCTTTCTTTTTTCTTTCTTTCTTTCTTTTTTTTTCTTTATTTTTTTTTCTTTCTTTCTTTTTTCTTTTTTTTTCTTTTTCTCTCTTTT
Source organism: Puccinia polysora (assembly GCA_025617555.3). NCBI lineage: Eukaryota > Fungi > Basidiomycota > Pucciniomycetes > Pucciniales > Pucciniaceae > Puccinia > Puccinia polysora. The sequence goes on from CM062618.1 coordinate 47,980,852, forward strand.
TTTTTCTTTCTTCATCTCTTTTTTTTCCTTTTATTTTTATTTTTCTTTCCTTTCCTTTCCTTTTCTTTCTTTGTTTTCTTTTCTTTTCTTTTCTTTTTCTTTTTCTTTTTCTTTTTCTTTTTCTTTTTCTTTTTCTTTTTCTTTTTCTTTTTCTTTTTATTTTTCTTTTTATTTTTATTTTTATTTTTCTTTTTCTTTTTCTTTTTCTTTTTCTTTTTCTTTTTCTTTTTCTTTTTCTTTTTCTTTTTCTTTTTCTTTTTCTTTTTCTTTTTCTTTTTCTTTTTCTTTTTCTTTTTCTTTTTCTTTTTCTTTTTCTTTTTCTTTTTCTTTTTCTTTTTCTTTTTCTTTTTCTTTTTCTTTTTCTTTTTCTTTTTCTTTTTCTTTTTCTTTTTCTTTTTCTTTTTCTTTTTCTTTTTCTTTTTCTTTTTCTTTTTCTTTTTCTTTTTCTTTTTCTTTTTCTTTTTCTTTTTCTTTTTCTTTTTCTTTTTCTTTTTCTTTTTCTTTTTATTTTTATTTTTATTTTTATTTTTATTTTTATTTTTCTTTTTCTTTTTCTTTTTCTTTTTCTTTTTCTTTTTCTTTTCCTTCTCCTTTTCCTTTTCCTCCTTGTTTCTCTTTTCTTTTTATTTATTTTTCCTTTTTTTCTTTGCTTTTTCTTTTCTTTTCTTTCCTTTTCCTTTTCCTTTTCATTTCCTTTTCTTTTTATTTCTTTTTCCTTTTCTTTTCCTTTTCCTTTTCTTTTCTCTTTCTTTTCTTTTTCTTTTTCTTTTCTTTTTCTTTTCTTTTTCTTTTCTTTTTCTTTTCTTTTTCTTTTCTTTTTCTTTTCTTTTTCTTTTCTTTTTCTTTTCTTTTTCTTTTCTTTTTCTTTTCTTTTTCTTTTCTTTTTCTTTTCTTTTTCTTTTCTTTTTCTTTTCTTTTTCTTTTCTTTTTCTTTTCTTTTTCTTTTCTTTTTCTTTCTTTTCTTTCTTTCTTTTTCTTTCTTTATTCTTTTCTTTTTTTCTTCTTTTTCCTTTCCTTTTCTTTTTTTCCCCCTTTTTTATTTATTTTTACTTTTTTTTTCCCCTTTTTTTCTATTCTTTTTCTTCTCTTTTGTCTTCTCTTTTGTGTTCTCTTTTGTCTTCTCTTTTGTCTTCTCTTTTTTTTTATTTTTTCTGCTATTTTATTTATTTGATGTTTTTGTTTGTTTAACTTTTTATTTATTGTCATTTATTATGTTTTTTTCAATTTTAATTGGATTTTATTTTATTTTTGGTTCACAACCCTGGAGTCATGAACAAGTCATGAATGGCGCACCCCAACTCAAAAAGGGTTCTGTGTCATGGCTCACAATCAATCTGAGTCATGAAAGGCTTTTCACAACTCTGTTGGTTGTGGGATGCCTTACACAACTCAAATGGGTTTTGAACCATGCCACAAAACACATTTCAAGTGGTTTACAGGTTGTTTACTGTTGCAAACTTAGCACAGACCTTTTGGATTTCTTTCCCCCCCAAAGATGTTCAGTATAATTCATTCAATTTGAGAAAAAATTAATCTTTTAGAGTTTTCTAACACCCTCTACAGGACTTCTACTTAACTATTGTTTTTTACTTGAAAAACACACAAATTCAAAAAGATCCTTTGGTGCATAAAACATGGCATTCAAAACAAAACTGTGTGAGTTTTAGGACTGTGAGCATGGAAAAATAATCCCATTTTTCTAGTTTATTTTATTTTCATTTTTCTAGTTTATTTGATTTTCATTTTTCCTAATTTTTTTTCTTTTTCTTCTTCTTCTTTTATTTCATTTTTTATTTTTTTGGCCCAAGATAAATGAATGCCTTCCAAAGTGATGAATCAATGTTTTATTGATAAGAAGAGTAGAAAAAAAACAGTAGAAATGGCCTGAATTTACCCATAAATTCATCATTGTATCTGTATTTTTTCAATTCACACCTTTAGATGGATTTTACCACTAAACCAAGGCAGGAAAAATACATTTTATTTGAATAATAAGGCTTAATTAGGCAACTTCCCACATTTATGTGTATTTGTATATGCCTGTGGAAGAGGCCCAAAACAACATCTATCCCAAGAAATATACAGGGTATAACCTGCATTTCCAGCCCCCATGGAATTGTGGGCCAGAAGTTACAATTTGAATGGCAATGCACACTTACACTTACAATTTGCCAAAATTCCATGTATGTCACATCTCAGACATACAGGGTGTAAATTTTTTTTTGTGCAGCAGCGCAAGTTACACCCCAGCTGCCCAATTGAGCCTGAAGCTTTCTACAACTTCTTTTCTGAATAAATAAAATTTTCAAAAAACAATTCCACCTGGAGAAAAGTGCCCTTCCCACTCATTGATGTGTTATATCCATGGGATTTTTAGTACAATTTAAAAAATAATTCAGTCCAAATCTTAAATGGTTTTAGTATACTTTGGATTTGAAGAAGCCTTCAAAAATATGGACTTCCAGATTTTTAGAAAAATTTCAGGCTGCCACAGCCTTTCAAGGCCATAAAAACCCTCAAAATAAATTGAGACCATGTGATTACATGTTTTCCATCACTTTTAGGTGTTCAGATTCAACTAAGATGGAAGCCCAATACAAGGGTCAGATTCAGCAGCTGTCACTTGACAAGATAATAACCAAAAATGACCAACAGCCAAAACTAGGGCAGTAGCTTGGTGGCAAGATAGCAACAGAACAGGCTGAAAAGGAGAGACACAGCTGGAGTATCAGCATAATCTCTAGGGCCAAGTTAACAGCAATACCTAGGTAAAAGCAGAAATGGCTCTATGAGGATGAGAAAAAGATTACGGAAAGAGATTCACAAGTTCAACTTCAGAAGTACTCAGTTGTCCTCAAGAATTTAGAAAAAGGAGAATGGATAAAATTTATTTCCACTAGATTTTTTTGTGGATTTCAACATTCTAGATAAAAAGTAGAGAAATCATGGTTGACAAGACCAAACATATTGAACAAAAACTCAATTGAGATTCAATAGAGGAACTGGACCATGGATAGTTAAAGGTGGTGAAATAGGCATGAAAACTCTTGAGAGTCTAACTGATGCTAAGATTTCCAGCATTACTCAACCAGATTTAATCAAAATTTACATGGGTTACCCTTCATTTTTTTATATCTTGATTTATTTTCATTTTTTTATAATTTAATGATTTTGGGGGCCCCCAGGAATGTGGTCTGTACTTCCCTTCTTTTTTCTATTTTCTTATCTTGTTGAATTTATTATATTTATGATTATTATTTATTTATTTTCAATTTTTATTTCTTTTTTTCACATTTTGTCCATCTTTTTTTCATTTTAAATCATTGGCTTGGTGAATTCTGGAATGTCTTTCATCAATGGCTTGGGAGGCCATTCCTTTTAATTCAATTTAATTTAATCTATTGATTTATAGGGCATTGGGGTTTTCACGCCCCCAAACCTGGAAATCACACAGTTTTTACATCCCCACAACATCCCCCAATGTCCCCAACACACGGGGTAAACCTGGAAAAAACATGGTTTTTGGGGGTTGTTCAAAAAAAACCCCACTAGGGGATAGGAGGGAATCCTGAACCCCTGTAGAATAAATCTGACAAATTTTGGCCATTTTTAAGGCCTTCAAATATGCCCTCAAAAAAGTGAAAAAAACACTCCACATCTGAAATCCTTTCACCTTTTGAATCTTTCTTCTTTGATTATTTTGAGAAATCAGAAGAGACAAAAAGTTTTCAAATGTGGCAGGCCATTTACTTATAATTTTTCCAGAATTTTAGTACTTCACTTTCCCGCCAGAAAATGTGATTTACATAAAAAATGAGACATTATTTTCAATTCTTTTTTTTGTTATTTTTCCCGAGATTTTCCAAATTTTCAGTTTGCAGTATTTGTGGGAATTGTCCACTATAATTCTGGACTGTGGCCAGCTCCCCAATTAGATCCTCTTTGGAAGGCTTTTTCTAGCAAGGAATCACAAAAATGGGAATATTTGATTCATAATAACTTGGAACTTGGTTTGAAGATTTTGTTTTGTGGTAGTAAAAATAATTAAGTAGTACAAATCAATCTTGATTGAATCATTTTTTTTTCCCTCAATTTTTCATATTTTTTTTTAATCATTGACTAGAGTATTGCCCCCAAATTTGGGGACTGATTGGTATTTAAATTTTTTAAATGATTTTAATCAAGTGGTAAATATGTGGAATGGATGAAAAAATTGGCCCTAGTGTATTTCCCAAATTTGGTACTTTTTAAATGATTTTAATCAAATTGGAAATGTAGGGAATGGATTCAAAAAATTGGCTGTAGTGTATTGCCCCCAAATTTGGTAAATGGATTAAATAAAAAACCTTGATATGAAAAAATTGGATGTTCTTTAAATTTAGTAAATCTGGGGAGTGGATAAGAAAAATAATGAAATGAATAATTTCTCAAGTATTTCAACAGATAAGAAACTAAAAAAATCATCTATCATTGAAATCTCAGTATTTAATTTCAGTGATGGATGGAATTTAAAACCTCATAATAAAAAATGTTGTCAGTTTCAAATGAAATCTTGCTTCCAGGTTGCAACCACTTCCTTTGTAAAATTTCTGTATCTACACCTTGCAAATTCAAAATGTAGCTGCCCATGGGTGGACACTGGATCTTGAATATAAGGAAAAAAATTCAATTGTATAACCTTGTGATTTGTTAGTTTTCAATGAGAATTCCAAATTTACTGGGAACTTTTTTCAAATCATTTTGAAAGGCAGAAAATTTTTTTCTGGGTCAGAAATGAAGGTTACACATGGAATGGCCGTCACTCTTCCAAAGGAATTGAGCATGTCCTTGAGTCATTGGTGCTTCATCACAGATTATCAAAGAAGCTTTTTTGAGATATTAATCCTTTTTGGAATGCTTTGATATTTTTGTTTGATGTTAATATCTCATTTTTGAGAACTCTTGGACCTGTAATCCCAGAGTGAATTAAATCTTCCACTGTGAAATTGAAACAATAATTTCATACAAAAAGTGGGTTTGCTTGCTGAAAAATTCCCAATAGAATTCTGAATAACTTCCTTAGTCCAAAAGGGTGGATATCATCATTGGCTTATTGATTTTTTTTAAAAAAATGATAATTCACCTCAAGTAAGCCCTTGGCCAAATCTGCCTCTCTGAAATTTGGATAAGAAATTCTATTTACTTGCTTTAGGTTGTCAAATGCACTAGCACCAACAGAGTTATTTGACAAAAAACCAAGAAACCACCTTTCCAAATCTGAAGGATGAACTGTGTAAACTCACCCAATTCAACAACCACCTTGACAGTACCTGTATTCTATTCTGAGTGAATGAAATGTGAAGTGTTGTGGAAAATCAGAATATTTTATTCTCCTTACAAAACCATTAATTGGATTTATTTTGAAATATTATGTGAGCATAGTTTTCACTTGGGTTAATATTTGAAGAACTTAATCCAGGGCTTTATCTGGCTCAAAAAAATCTGTTGATGTTAGGAAGATGAATATCAAACCTATACCTGCGCATATTTCAACATTCATGTGGGGCATTGGTAATTTTCTTAAAGATAAAGATTGTAAGGAGCAACCCAGGAATTATGAATGAGGAAGTTTGTATGATTCCTTCTCAGTGAAATGGTGGCTTGATTCTGGTTTTTCCATATATGGGATAACTGCTTTACCACCAATTTTAAAAAACTTGTAGCAAATGTGGAACCACAAAGTAAGGGCAGGGTGACATTCTTCTATGTAATGAATTTAGAAAGTGACATGAGAAAAACTGAAGTGTGTTAATTTATGGGTTGAGGGGGAAGTGCATCAAATCCAGGTGCGATGGAAGGGGGTTTATATAAATTTCCAATGTTCCAAATAAATTCAAATTTTCAATGTTCAAAAAAAAACCTTGAACCAAGTGAGGAATTAGTGCTTACTACATGTTTTTTCAATGTCCTCTGTTACAGTCCTTGTTACATGTGTTGTCCTTAGTTACATGTGTTGTCCTTATTTTCATGTGTTGTCCTGGCTTACATGTGTTGTCCTTGGTTATTTAGAAGTTCAATGTTCAAAAAAAAAAAGCTTGGACCAAGTGAGAAATTAGTGTTAATTACATGTGTTGTCAATGTCCTCTGTTACATTCCTTGTTTCCTTCTCACATTTTCTGGCCCTGTTACATTCCTGTCCTTGTTACATTTGTTTGCCCTGTTACATGCATTGGCCCTCTGTTACATTCCTGTCCTTGTTACATTTTTTGGCCCTGTTACATGCATCCTAATATATAAATACAAAGAGGTAGTTGAAAAGTATTAAAAATGAATAAACACAAACCTTACGTATGTACATACATCACACAAACCCAAATACATACAAAGAGATAGTTGAAAAGAATTAAAAAGGAATAAACACAAAACTTACATATGTACATAAATCACACAAACCCAAATACATACAAAGAGATAGTTGAAATGTATTAAAAAGGAATAAACACAAACCTTACATATGTCCATACATCACACAAACCCAAATACATACAAAAAAATTGACTGAAAAAAAAGTGGACAGAGAAAAAAAAAGCAGCTGAAAAAAAAAGAAAACCAAAAAAAAAGACAACTGAACTGGATGCAAGAGGTGGAGTGTGAATTTCTTTTGAAAAAAGCGGACTGAAAAAAAAGTAGGCAGAAAAAAAAATTGACTGAAAAAAAAGTGGACAGGGGAAAAAAAAGCAGCTGAAAAAAAAGCAAAACAAAAAAAAACAGGACTGAACTGGATGCAAGAGGTGCATACACAACAACCTCCACAAATGAATACTAACCCAAGGACCTTGACGCCAGGTGGGGTGTGTGAGGTTTTTCAATCTTTTCATATTTATAGATTTAGAGCAAAAAACACCACTTTTGTGTTTTCAATTATGAATTCTTTGGGAAACAATAAGCTACAAAAAATCCCCGGATAATTTTTTTGGGCCCTTTGCAATTCTCAATAAAATAATGCAAGCTGAAAATTTGGAAAATCTCAAGGAAAAATCACAAAAAAAAAGAATTGAAAATAATGTCTCATTTTTTATGTAAATCTCATTTTCTGGCGGGAAAGTGAAGTACTAAAATCCTGGAAAAATTATAATTGAATGGCCTACCATATTTGGAAACTTTTTTTCTTGTCAGATTTCTCAAAATAATCAAAGAAAAAAGATTAAAAATGTGAAAAGATTTGAGACATGGAGCATTTTTTTCCCCCAGTTTTTTGAGGGCATTTTGAAGGCCTTAAAAATGGCCAAAATTTGTCAGATTTATTCTACAGGGGTTTGAGATGCCCTCCTATCCCCTAGTTTTTTTTTTTTTTTTGACACCCCCCAAAAACTGTGTTTTTTCCAGGTTTACCGTGTGCGTTGGGGACGTTGGGGGACGTTGCGGGGACACCAAAACCACGTGATTTCCAGGTTTGGGGCGTGAAAAACCCAACACCCTATTTATATTGGTAATCATCTTCCTCTAAACTCAAATCCCATAGAATAGTAATTACAATCATTCTATATTCATTTTAGTTAGATGTAACTAAGCCTCATCTAGATCCATGGTTTCATTCCTATCATCAAGCCGAAGCACTCCCCGGGGGGCGCCAGAGCCAAGCCACGCGCCCCATTTAAGTCAGGGGATGGATTCGACCCCCGAGTCTAGTCCCCCGGCCCACCATACCGCCCTTCGACCGAAGCAGCTCCAACATCCAGTTTGAGGACAACAGCTTCAAGATTCAGTTTGATAACAAGACCTCTTACATTCAGCTTGATAACAACAGTTTCAACATTCAGTTTGATCACGATCCCATCCTGCAACTTACGGACATCGGAACATCCCCCCTCCCCTCAACCCCCTTGATTCACTTCCAAAATGTCTGACGATGATGATTTTAGTAAGTGCTCCTTCATCATCCCAAATCACCAGAGGGGTGGAAGGCATGTATTCCCGGATTTCGATGAAAGGATCAGATGAATGATGTTGAAACTTTTATCGACACGACAGTGATGGACGAAGGTACGTTAGCAGTGGCGAATTTCTTGGTCACTCAGTTATCTTTCATACTCAAATCAATGCTCTCAACCACTGATGTTGTTATCCCTCCGGCCTCAAAACATCTTTTGTCAGGCGCCGATGAGGTCAGGAAACGAAATCCTTGAATGTCTTCTCGAAGAAAATACAGATCCAACTTGGGTTTCGATCGAAGGTTGATCAAAGTAAACATTAAAGTGGACTTTCTTCTATCCTGCAGGAGTACGATTTTGATTACGAAGACGATGATCAGGAAGATGTCGATGCTGATATGGAAAATAAGTATTATCAAGCCAAAAACTATAAGACTGAAAACCCGGAGAAGGCTTTGCTCGAATGGAGGTCGATAATCGAAGCCGAGAACCCTAAGGGTGAATGGGGTTTTAAAGCTTTAAAACAGAGCACAAAGCTGAACTTTCACAGGGGCAAATATCAAGAGGCTCTACAAGTTGAATCAATTTTGATCGGATTTGATGACCGACTGGGTACTGGGACGAATTACTAATTTATGCTCTGTTGATTATCGGATCACTCCATGCATCTGGCCGATGGTCATAGACGTACACCGAGTTATTGGATTATTGCCAGACAGCTGTCACAAGAAACGCCGCCGAAAAATCGATCAATGGCATCTTAGATTACGTCAGTGCAGCTCAAGAATTGGATACCTCATCAATGCAGCAATGGTATGAGATCACTCAGAAAGCGTTGCAAGCCGTCAAGAATGACGTGAGTCAAGGTTTTTTTTTTTCTTTTTTTTTTTCAATAAGTCCATGTCGATCTGAATATCAATTCTAATTACCCTTCACCCCTCTCGGGGCTTCTTCAGAGATTAAACGTCAAGATCGATCTAAAGCTGGCCAAGATTTGGATGGATAGAAAAGAATACAACAGATTAGAGAAGGTGCACCCTGTCCTCTAATCTTGCCACTTCATCGTATTACCATACCGACCAGTCAGGTCCCAACTCGATGCGATGTTGTTGGTTATTAAAAAAAATGCCATGGTTTGGATTTTGGGTTTCAGGTCATTCAAAAATTACGTACGGCGATCAATACCCCAGCCTCGGGTCAAAAGTTGGAAAGTTTTGATAGCGACAATTCGATTGGGACTCTCCTATTAGAAGTTTTGGCGATTGAGATCCAGATGTATACTGATCGAAAGGAGAACAAGAAATTAAGGGTCAGAGCCTGCTTGCGAAATGTATCATATCACATCCAGGTCAAGTCGACCAGCAAGATTGATGATCGTTCGGACTGTTCGTAGGAAATCTACGACCAAACGCTCACCGTTAAATCGACGATCCCTCATCCGAAAATTATGGGGATCATTCGAGAGTGCGGAGGAAAAATGCACATGTCCGAAAGTGAGTCTTACAGAATATTCTTCGAGCTCATTCTAAAAGTAAGTATGAAAGCAAACACTTTACGACCGAAAACAACCGATCCTTAGGAAATTGGACGAAGGCCCAGTACGATTTTTTCGAAGCCTTCAAAAACTATGATGAAGCCGGTTCACCTCAGCGGATATCTTCGTTGAAGTACCTGGTACTTTCCCATATGTTGATGAATAGTGAAATAGATCCGTTCGATTCTCAAGAAACGAAACCGTCAGCCGATGTTTCTTTTAATGATCTTGGGTTGATTGAACATGTTCCGGTTCGGGTAGTTTAAAAGTTTCCCTTACGTCCCATCGGTTGTTGAATCGATTGTTAGATATAAGCAGCATCCGGAAATAGTAGCAATGACTAATCTGGTAACCGCCTATCAAAGACAAGATGTCCACGAAGCTGAGAGAATCATTCAGAGTAAGCGATCATTACAATCCTTGATCCATCTCTCAAATCGATTCATCAAACTTTCTTGCCCAATTTGATTGTGCTTGACTCATCGATGCTCATTGAATCAATCACTTTTATAGGCAATCGATCGACAATACTAGACGATCCCTTTATCGCCAACTATATTCAAGACGTCTTGATTTCGCTGCGAACTCAGTGGGTCTTGGGAATTCTTCGATCATACAATAGGATTCAAGTCTCTCACGTTGCACGGGTGGGTCTTTGAATCTCTTGGAAGATCTTTGGGTCATCTAACGTTGGCCTTGCACTCTTCCAGCAATTAAAAATTTCGGCCGATGAAGTGGAGGATATCATGATCCATTTGATCTTGGAAGAAAAAATCTCGGGGAAATTAGATCAAGTCAAAGGTGTCCTCGAGCTCGATACTAGGTGAGCTGGTCTTTTTTTTCACAGATTCCTCCCTTTCCCCCGTTTGCTCCCAACGACCAAAGAAACCGATCGGCTGAAGGCGAAGTGATTTGTTTGACCGACGATCAAACGTGGCAATCGTTGGTGAGACGCACAGCTCTGAGCTAGAGAGCCAACACTATAGATCCTTGGAGAGGTGGAATTCTGAACTGAATCACTTACACGCCAGTCTGATCCAAAAGACGACTTATACCCACAACCCTTTCAATCCTGCCCATCCGTTCGTTCATCATCAGGGCTTCTTAATCTGATGGGATGAGCGGATCGTTGTATGAATTAGAAGCATTTCATTGCTATTGAGATGCTATCTGATGGGATGAGCGGATCGTTGTATGAATTAGAAGCATTTCATTGCTATTGAGATGCTTAAACTCTCCTGGCCAACTCTTGTGCTAGTTTAACACGAGCTGCCCGTCACCAGACTCGTGCCTGGACCCGCTTCGAGCAGGGCCGCGTTCATCAGCCTTCGAGTATGGTACGGTCACAGTTCTTTGATATCACCCTCATCCGGATCGATTGTTTTTAAAATCTTTCGGCCAAATCGGATCCAGCTTGTTGAAGCCTGCTGTCCGTCCACGAGTAGTTAATACTCTGTCTCTTTTCACACCATGGTCGATTTGAGTTGACAAACACTCGGTTAGGAGAACAAATGGATAGGTTGACGAAACATGAAAGAAACAGAAAAAAAGTCGGTAGAAGCACAGTGGACCAGCCAATTTGAATCCGGTAAAAAGGGAATTTCCAAGGTTGCAACCGATGGGATGGAATCTTTTTAAAAAAACAAGAGCAATCCGAAGACAAGCAGTAGAGAGAAGGGTGTTCGTCTACAGTGATGAGATAAAACCGGAGAAATTAAACTAGGGAGGGGGGGGGAACTGCAGAGAGGGGTGGAGCGGTTGGTGACCGCGAGGGGCTCAGGGGAAGGCCAAGGGAGGCGGATCGTGAAGGCTAATGGCTGGATGTGAAAATCCCGATGACGGTGGCGACCAAGAGGCCGGTGACGACAAAGGTCGTGAATCCGACGGACTTTCGACTAAGAGGAAATTGACCGGTCTGTAAGACACTCTGGACTCGGAAGTATCGATGGGTACCTGTGATCGAGGGCGGGCGGTGATGGAAGATGTGAAGCCCGACAGAGAGAGAGAGAGAGAGGCGGGGGGGATGGGGGTCCGAGTTCGATCGTGAGATTGAGTAGATCGATATGGATGAGATGGTTGTCAAGATGGGCAAAGGTGAAGGAGAGAAGATGGGAGTACGGACCGATGAAGAGGAAGATAGAGCCAAGACAAACGTAGGAGAGACCGATCCATCGAGCCAGGTTCCTGGATCGTCGATCTTCCTCGAGGGTTTGAGCATCGAGACGATCGAGAGAAGCTTGGATGACGAGCAAGTTGTGATCGATTCGAGCGAGTAAGGATTCGATGGACGTCCGATTGGATACGGGATCTTGTCCTGAACTACTCGAGCCTTGACCCTCGAGGTTCGATGTAGGACCCGATAGGACGAGCGATCGTTTGGTGACCGCACGCCTCAGGAGTGGTTCTAGGAGCGGCTGGATCGAGCCGATCGATCTATTGATCTGATTAGTCCTGATCTGTTTGGAGATTCGGGAGAGTTGAGCCAGGGCTATGGATCATGTTTGAGAGATGATGATGATGAGATAGAAAGAGAGAGGTTGAGAAGAAAGATCGAAAGAAGGATCAACCCACGAGTTAGTGTCAATGGAGGGATCTATGATTCTCCTGATTTTCAAAAGATCTTAAGGAGGATAAAGAAATAGATAATTAGGAATAGAGTAGGGAGGGAGGAAATCGAGAAGAAAAAACAAAGTCCTAGATTCGATGAGGCTCGATGGCAGGGAGTGGAGTGAATGGATGGATGATCGAAGGAGAGGGTTGGAGGGAGAACAGATGAACGATGAAGGAAAGATCTCTAACTCACCGATCCCGATGGATGTTAGACTGAGTGAGGTCCTGAACCAAGCGAGAAAGGTACGTTCGTTGGCTAGATGATCTCTGTTGTGCGTGTTCAAAGTGGTCAGGATGAAGAAGAGGATCGAGGGTGAAATGATCTTTCCAGTCTCGATGATAGATTAAGAGATCATGATGACAGGCTATCTTGATCTCTTGATGATGAAATCGAGTCAGATCGAAATCTCACCTGGCCACGCTGGATTTATTTTCAAGCCAGACGACGGGAGAGAGTGGGGCTAAGAATCGTTTGAAGACTGAAGAGGAGGAGGAAGGAGCAAGTAAAAAAAAAAAAAAAAGAAAGAAAGAAAATTGAAAAATCAAAATCAATACGTCACGTCCTAAACCAAGGCTGAAATGAGTTCATAAACTTGGGTGGGATGGGGTTGTATAATTCATGAAGAGAAGATGAGATGAATAGAACTGAGGAAGAGGATTGAGCAGCCTACGATCATCGATCCATCGTCGTCGGTTCCGATGCTTGGGACTCGAATCGGAGTCCGACGAAGGCTCCGGCCGGCCATCGAGCTCGGCCTCGGGTCGCTCAGGGACCTCGTTGGGCTTGGAGAGTATCGAGGGAGGCTTGGGGGCAGTGACTGGGATCGGTGGATGATCTTGGCTTGGACCTGAATCTCGTCGTCTTCGGGAGTCATCGGGCTCAGTTTCTTGGTTCGATGATAGCTTCCTGTCTGGTTCTTCTTCTTCTTTCTTTAAGCCATCTTCCTTCGAGGCTGATGGTAGCCCTCCGCTTGGATTTGCCGGTCCGTCGGCCATCGCGCAATGCCGGCCATCGGCCTCGGCCGACTGCCGGCCGAGCGATCCCATCCGACCGACGGGTGGATCGATGGGGATAGTCAAGGTATGTATGGATCTATCTAAATATTATGTGTAGATAGATAGGCATCTACACACCTACGTACTTGAGATTGGGTAGGTGACACGGGATGGACTGACTCAGTTCGAGGTTCGGAGGGAATTCGTACATACGACTGGACAACTCAAACTACATGAGAGATGAAGAGGATTGGAAGATCCGAATGGTAGTTTATCGTCATTTAACCAGACCGACGGACGATTAACAACGAGGTGGTAGGAGAAGAAGACGAGAACGATGCTCGAAAAAAGCCTCCGAGTCGGACTCGATCAAAAGCATCCAGACCATTCGATTCGTATCCCCTCAGCTTATGAGCACATGTAGAACGACATTGACATCGTATCACACTCACCCATCCCACCCTCTTCACCTAACGTAAAAACAGACACCCACCCATATCCTCCACGCTACCCCGATTCGGACTCGGAGAAGGACGAGAGAAGAAAAAAAAAAAAAGAGGAAGAAGGAAAAAAGACCATCGAGTCACGCCTGAAACGTCGAGAGAGTTCACAGACGACTGACTTGTGCAAAAAAAGCCCTCTTCTGGGTGCTCTTAAACCGTACTCCGTGACGAGGCTGGGAGCCTGGGGAACAGACCCTCACTAGCCTCTCGCGAAGCTCTCTCCGTCGATCTCGCCTACGAGAAAAATCTTCCCCATTAACTGCTAACCCCCAACCGAGCCACGAACCAAGTCTCCCCAGCTGTGGTCAACCCAATCATGGATATTCAACCTGGTAGAGAGTTTCGCGCGTGGTGGGCTCTCTCAAGAAGCTCGTCAACCTCTAATTTGGAAATTCAACCTGCCAGAGCACCTCCCCGGCCGCAAAGTCCTCCAAATGGGCACTGTGGCGGCCACGCCGTCCGACCGACCCAAACGCGGCGGGTCCGCGTCGACCAGACCTCCCGCCGCACACACCCACACCTGTGCCTGGGGGCGTCGTCACCGGCGTAGTAGCCACCCACATCACAACGCATGGCTTGGCTCATCCACACCCCTTGTCATGTCATCACGGTTTTCAGATCACCCAGGTGCATTAATTGTTTATGATGCTTTTTTGTTCTGTTTTGGTGTTTGTTTGTTTGTTTCACCGTTTTTTTTTTTTGTATTACTGCTCACGTAATGTATTACTCGATTATCCAAAACACCGAGAGGGAGTTTTGTTGTTTTGGTATTTGTTTGTTCAACAAACATGTTTTTTTTTTTATTTCTGTTTCATTTATATCTTTTCTTTGATACTAGTCACTTGATGTAATATAAATATAAAAGCAGTTTATCATGATGGAATTCTGGTCATGACTCATGTAATAATTGTTGAAGTGTATAAGACATTATTTTTCTTGTGATTCTTGGATAGAATCACAAGAAACCATAGCAATACATCTAGCTGACAGGGATTAGGGTAGCAGTAACAAATACAAAAAAATGAAAAGGAAATGAAAAAAATAACCTAGTCATGTCAGCTTGCTACTATTGCAGAGCAAGCTGCAAAAGTAACAAAAATAACATAAAAATAATAATATTAAAATTAACCTAAGAAGGAGTAGGAATACCATAAAAATGATTGCAAAAATGGATTCTCCACCCAAAGTTAGGTAGGGTCACTCACTGACCCCACCCTTGAAATCCAACTCCTTATAATTTTAAATAATTAAGGAAAGAAAGACCAAAATACCACGGCACCACTATTGCACTTTTTGGCCATTTAAATATTTCACATGTATTGTCACGTATAGGTTTCACACCTAAAATTCAGTCAGAATTGAGGTGTTGTGTATATTTTAGGAGTTACAGATGGAAATGTGTTCTGTCACAATTCTCGCACGCAGCCATGGCAGCCAATATACTCGTGCGCGGCTGAGCTACAGCACTGTCACCCTGTCAAAGCCGTGTACACAGCCCTGGGCCTCTGACAAGTACGCAGCTGCAGGACTACAAGTTGACAAAGTGACAGGCGGCCTGAGAAACCTAGGTACCACATAAACATGCTACAACCTACACAGGAACATTCTACATATGTAATAAATGTTCCTGTGGATAGTAGATAGTCTAAAAATACATAAAATTATATAAAAACACCTAAATAACCTTTATACTTATCTTTTTATTAAATGTAATTCAAAACAACAGAAATGTCAAAAATAAGATAATGACTACTTCTAAAAATACATTAAAACACTTTAATATACAATAATGAAAATTTCTAGGCATCAATATTTTTGTGAAATACTAAGAAAACTGATGATGTAAAAATATTACATGAATACCCATGACTTATATTTTTTAAGTAATTATTTTAGTAAATCAACTGAAATTCAAAAATAAGGAGTAAAATCAATATCATGACTTTACTCCAATTCTTTAATACATAATGAGAACTCACCAGACATCAGACTATCCATAGGAATGTCTATTAAAATAATTCTTAACTTACTGGGAACATTTACTAAGGATAATTAATTAAATAATAAATAAAATGGACCAATTAGTGTTATTTACACGTCCAGACATCAATTATAAAGTAGAATAGTTCCCATTCCCTGTGGAATTAGATGTTACCCGTGCTACAGAACCAAGGACACGTGACAGGATGCCACTGGTTACCCTGGTAGCCTCAGTGTCCATCCCTTTGAGCCCCTGTACCCCTCAGAAGGACACTATTGGGACTCAAAAAGCTATAGATAAAGAGCTCTTTTGAGGATATTGATACCCAGAGACCCAGTTATATTTATATCCAGAAACCCTTCCAAGGTAATGAAATACTTATGAGAGATAAGTAAGTGATTTATGGCTTTAGTCTGATTAATAATATCCATCCCCAACCCTTTTTATCAATTTAAACTGCTGAAGAACCTTATAACCCCAGTAAACAGGTTTAACCAATCAGTGCACGTCCCAAACAGGTACCCAAAGGATTAAATAATATACCACTGAGTCTTATTATCCTTTTTCTGTTGTGGCAGCTTGGTTACAAAGCCCTGCCACTCCACCGTGTATTTTATACACATATTATCTTTGGGAAAAATATCCTTTAAGAATATAAATTAAAGATTCCAAAGTAACCAGGCCTATGTATTTTCATACTGAATTCCCTGAAGGGAGGTGTTAAAGATACCCAATATAATTGTGGCCCCTCTATTAAAATATTTAATAATCAATTTATTTATATTGATTTATAACAATAAACCATATCCAAACCAATCAACCTTGCAATAATCTTTATCCAAATATTTTATGGATTTTTGCTGCATTAATTGAATAATATATTTATTATTTATTCTATTACCTCTGGTAGCTAAAGGATAGCAAGGATCTTGGAATCCAGGAGGCTGACAAGTCACCTGATTTCACCTCACCACCCCAAAGTCAGTATTGCTGGTGGTCAGCTGGTCAGTATCAATCAGAAACAGTGTCCTTTTTGTCAGTGGCCTTGGCTGAACAATCTTCCTCAGAAGACTCCCCAGACCCTCCTTCAGACAAGTTTCCTGATGTATCCTTGGATGTCTTCCTGGGTGACTGCTCAGCCTTGGGAAGCTTGTCCAACTGGGCTGTTAACCTATTCTTGAAATTCTTTCCTCTTCTTGTAGTGGAAAATGGACATTTAACCTTTGGCTGGAATTATTACAAGCTGGGGCATGGGATTTTTCATTGAAATTTTCCAATGATTTTGAGGCAGCCTTTTTAGATGATGAGGAGGTTCTGTGGCTGGAAACTGGAACTAATGTTATCATAGGTCAATCTGAATCTTTCTCAGAAGCTACTTTGCCAATGGTCTTGGTTTTTGCTGCTAAACCAGGTCCCAGAAAGTCCAGCCACCCTGGACCTAGTGCAGTCAGAGTTTGTTGTACTTACCAATTGAACATAGTAGCAGGATGCTTTTATAATTCTTGAGCAGAGAAATGCAAGTTGTTGGGCTTGACCTGCATTTGGATGCCCAAATTTTCTAACCTCCAGGCAATTTTTGTGCCAGGTCAGCCTCTCCACTATGTGCAATTGGAAGCTTGACCTAAAAGCACCCAAACTGGGACATTTCTGTAACATCATCATAGAACAGAAGCAGAGGGAGAAACACACATATAGAATATCCAAGTTACTCACACATTTAGTCTAAGTTTTTTGAAGAATCTCTGGTCAAATGATTGAATGAAGTTGACATGTAATCAGTATTCCATTTATTTATTAAAAACATTTCTGATTAGACATAAACCATTCATGTATCAAGTTTTCAAACAAGTTATGTACTTTTGTGGACTTCCTTTTGCTCTTGGGAAGTACAGGCTCCTATCCCAATATTGTCTTCACATCATCCTGCCATCTCACAAATTCCAAGAAAGCCCTGCAAGGATTTGGCTCCACCACAAATTTATCCAAAAAGGCCTCACCCATAGGGCTCCCTCCAGCTTGCATTTCAATTCCTTTTTGGCGGGGTTAGACAAACAAAAGGTAGCCCTGGATGGAATGGACTGTTGCTAGATTGGTTAGCTGTTGAAAAAGGGGGAAAAATGAACAATCAGCATTTGAGTACCATGAATGAGCATGCCAGAGCACAACACATACATCACCTATGATCTTATGTGACCATTGACTTATGTTGAAATATTGCGGCTTTGCTACCTTCTGAGTGATGGAATTATTGCTATGGCTTGTTCTTGCACTAAAAATGGTAGCCAGCAACTCTGCTTGATTGGCTACCTCTGGTTGATGGATTGTAGCTTTGTGTAAAAAAAGGCTGGGAAGAGTAGCAAGATAGAAAGGATCTTGGAACTTCTGTTGGTGTTAGAATTCTAGTCTTATATTGTGTTGCCTAATACTGCAGTGCAACCACTTATTAAGCTTTATATTCTTTCATTATGCTCTTAGTGTTATGCCTTGTATGATCTCTAAAATAAGCTTGTTAGTCTTATTTCTAGTGTCATCTTTATCATAACCTACAGTGGCTGTTGCCCTAAGTGTGCTAGTCTAGTGATGCCTTTATGTTGTTCTGGAAGTATCAACTCTAGTTCCTCCTCTATCTTTCATCTAAAGTGGCCCAATTCTTAATACTTACTTATCCTGTGGCATCTTGTGTGTTACTGAAAATCCTTATTCATTAAAATTATTAATTATATAAACCACTTGTCAGCCTTATTGGAATTAATCTATTTAAGCCTGCGTCTGATCTAGTGAAATCAAATCATCTGTTCTTACTCAACTTGAATTGGAGTCCCCTCCTTGGCTCCCCAGATCCTCTCCTCTTGGCATCATAAGATTCCTCCTCAGCCTATTTCAATACTCTCAACCAGAGCATTCTAATATAACTTCAACAGTTGGTTGTTGGGGTCAAGCTTCCACCACATGCCACTGCATTTGAACCATTAGGGCTTATAAGAGTTAGAAAAACCGCCATTAGAAACCAGCCATTAGAAACCCGCCATTTTTTTGACCAAACCTGCCATTTTTAATGGCGGGTTTCTGAAATACACATACCCCCTAACTGGTGTATTTCAAAATGATGGGTTTCATGAAAATGGAGGATTTCAAACATCAAACCACCCATTAAACCTTCCATTTATGAATCATCATCCATCCACCATCCATCACATCTAAAAAACCCATCCACATCAGAAAATCCATACCAATCCCATCTCCATTGCTTCAGGCAAATCTCATCTCCATTGCTTCACATCTCCATTGCTTCACATCTCTATCAATTCACATCTCCATTGCTTCACATCTCTATTGCTTCACATCTCTATTTCTTCAAATCTCCATCTTCACACAAACCCCATGATAATCTCATCACCCCACATCAAATCAACATCTTTCTCAACATGTCCAATCAAACTTCCCTCCAGCAAGTTGAAAATGAAAAAAAGCTGACTGAACTTTTGTTAGTATTTGAATCCGGGATTTTACCCCTCACCCTTTCCCAATTTAATGAGTAAGATTTTTTTTTGAAATAGGTAAAAAATGTTTTTTTTTTTTTTTTTTTTTTTTTTGTTTTGGTTGTTCAACCAAGAATCCTAGTCTGACTCACTCCGTTTTTTTTTTTCTTTTTTTTTCTTTTTTTTTCTTTTTTTCTTTTTTTTTTCTTAGACAAAACTGACTTAACACCTCACCCCACCACACCACCCACATCACCCCACCAAAACACCGGCCCACTCTCCTCCTCACCCACCACCTCCTCACCCACCACCTCCTCATCACCTACCACCTCCTCCTCACCCACCACCTCCTCCTCACCCACCACCTCCTCCTCACCCACCACCTCCTCCTCACCCACCACCTTTGGCACCCCTGGTAAGCTCTCCTCATCCTCCTCCTCATCCTCCCCATCATCAGAAGCTAACCAATTGTTCCATCCCCCTCCAGGCACCTTCAGGCCCTCAGGTAAGCCCCCCCCCTCCTCTTTCCTCCATCCTAGCTGACTCCTCCCTCTCACTTGCTCCTTCACCACCCCCCCCCTCCTTGCTTGCTGGCCGGCCCCACCACTGGCCCCACCACCGCCCCCCCTCCTTGCTTACTGGCCCCACCACCACCCCCCCTCCTCCCTTGCTTGCCAGCCCCACCACCTTGCCCACCACCTTGCCCACCACCTTGCCCACCACCTTTCCCCCACCGCCCCCCACCACCTTGCCCCCCACCGCCCCCCCCACCTTGCTTGCCAGGACCACCACCGCCCCCCCACCTTGCTTGCCAGGCCCACCACCACCCCCCCTCCTTGCTTGCCAGCCCCACCTCTGCCCCCACCTGCTTGCTTGCCCGCCGGCCCCACCTTGGCCCGCCCACCTTGGCCCCGCCCACCTTGCCCCCCCTCCTTGCTTGCCTGCTGGTGCCACCTTGGTCCCCCCTCTCAATTGCTGCGGCCTGCCACCCTCCCCCTTGCATTGGCCCCGCCCCACCCCAATGTTTGCCTGCCCGGCCGGCCAACCTCCCTCCCCTACCTGGTTTCCAGGCCCTGCCTACCTGGCCCCAGGCCCAAACACACCCAAACACAAACCAAAGGCCTGGCCCAATTCCCTCACACCCCAGTAAGTTTTTTATTTTTATTTTTATTTTATTTTATTTTTTTTTGGGTGCTGATGTGATGTTTTTTTTTTGGTAGTTTTTTTTTTTTCAGTAGTTTTTTTTTTTTTTTTTTTTTTTTTTTTTTTTTTGGTGATCACATTTCTGGTGAACTTGGGATCAAGTCCAGGTTTGGTTTCATTTTTTTTTGATCCAATCTTGTTTTACCAATGATGTCCATTTGACTGACTGTTTTTTTTTTTTGTTTTTTTTTTTCAATCCCTCAACTGCTATTGGTGAATGTCTAATTCTTCTCCCACCCCCCTCAAAATGCTAAACAAACAATCAAATACTGTCTTGTTCCTCACCCCAATCTAAGAATATGATTGGGAGGGAACAAGATGGAAGGAGATGGCTTGAAAAACACACAGAGAGGTGGGAAGAGTAGGGCTGCTTGCCAAAAGAGGCTTCAATCCCCCTCAAAATGTTACACAAACAATCAAATCCCGTCTTGTTCCTCAACACACTCTAAGTATAGGATTGGGAGGGAACAAGATGGAAGGAGATGGCTTGAAAAAAACACAGAGAGGCGGGAAGAGTAGGGCTGCTTGCGGAAAGAGGATCTCTGAGTATTCCTTTTTACTTGCAGTTCCAACCAGGAAATCAAATGGACAACTTATTGAAAACATGGATGAACATCAAGTATCTGATAGCCAATTTGTTTTTTCTGACCTTGGCTTTGGAATTGACTTCAAGAAAAAAGGTGCGGTCAAAATGGTTTGGGCAGCCAATAAGTACAAGCACTGTACTTTTCCTGCTGTGGAGACTGCCACTCGTACAAGAATGGCAATGTCAATGCAAATCAACAAAACATTTAGAAACACTTGCAGGGACTTGGGGAGTTGGAAAATATACTACAGGAAAAAAATATAAATAAAAAGAAAAAATATTTTTTTATTGGTGGGGTTAAAAATAGTCTTAAGCATTGTTGTAATCAAAAATGATTTTATTTTATTTTTCAGTTTTTCATCAAAGAAAATAGATTTAAAAGCCCCACATTTGAGTAATCTGCTTTAATTCATCTGATTTTCTGCTGCTAAAAATGTATGCTACAGCCATTGACCACTTATCCTTTTTTTCTGTGGCCATTTGTTCCCTCTCCATTTGCAGTTGCGCTTACTGTCAATCCTTCTCCTTTTCCTCTTTTTGAAATTATAGCTCAGCCTGTTTCAATTTCCACTCAGCATCCCATTTTTGCTGATGAGCCAAACTCTTGGCTTTCTGCTTTTGAAAATTGATAGCCAGTTGATGATCCCACTTCTCCTTTTCAAACTGAAGTTTTTCAGCCTCAATTTGCAATTTCACTGTTTTTCAGAGGGGAATAGGAATGAGCTTGATTTTGAAAGCAAGGAGAATCCAATGCACTTACTTGAATCCTGCTTCTCCATGATCTCCTCAAAGCCCAAAAAATTTGAAGTGTTTTTCCTCTTTTGAATGCTATTGGGGTTGATGTTGATGGAATTGGAGGCCTTTTGCTTTCCCTTTGCAGAGGAGCTTTGTGTGGGAACATGATTGCTCTCATTTGAAGGGGATGTTGGAGGCCCCTTTGGCTTGCGTTTTTTTCCATTCAGGAATGGATGAGTCTGTTTCTTTTGAAACTAAATAAGTCAGGATGAACTGGAAAGAAGAGAAAAGAAATTGGTTCCTTACTTGAGCAGATGTTGATGGCAATGGTGATATGGGAATGAAATCCTCCTCATCGGCCAAGTTCTCCAGTTCTTCCACCCCAGGAAGAAAGAAATCCAAAGAATGAGGGGAGGGGTCCAAGGGTGGGTTTGACTCCTCAATCAACACAGAAGTAGACTTGATTCACCAGGAAAAATCAGGCATCTCTGGCGGACCAGAGACTTCACTTCACCATGATGGTTTCCCCAAGTGCTTCACAGTTTATAATCAATTTCCAGAGGAAATCACCATGATTTCTGTTTTTTTTCTGGTAGAGTTCACAAAGATGGAAACACAGTTGATACATGATTTCTTCTGAGACTCCTCTTAAATTCTCCAAAAGTGACCAATGAATTCTCATGTGATTATTCAAAATTTCCACTGTGTTTCTAATTGGTTTCTGCAGGACTTATCAAAAGTGTCTTTTGCTTTTCCATTACTTTTCCCCCATGAATCCCCTTGATTTCTCCCTGGTTTCAATTTGATTTTCCTCAGATTAATGTTTGATCTCTTTGAGAGCTTTATTATTTTCAAATAATTTAACCCCATTTGATCACTTCCAAGTATTTACTTCTTCAATTCACCTTTTTTCCCCCTATGGTGTATCAACCAAGTTTGGTCAGGTGGTCAACTGGGTGGCTTTTTTTAAGCCACTGTTGGCAGGTTATCAAATTTGCATGGCAGTTAATCAACTACTGCTTTTCAGGTGGTAACCCAATGGGGGTGTTCCATCAACTGGGGCGTGGCGTCTTTCAACTTAAGCTGCCAAGAATTTGGCATTGACAGGAGGCCATCCTATTGGTCATGCTGGTCATGAGGATCACAACTGCAGCTAAATTGCTTCTTGTTGCTTTCAGTTGATCAACAACTAGGTCAGGTTCATGACCCAACAAGATTGGGCTCCCTTGAATTTTGACCCATGAACCCATTTTGTCAGGTGGTAAACTCCAGCTTGTCGCATGACCAGCAGGAATTTACCACCCATCCAGGCTCAGTGGATACACCATATTTGATTCATAAATTTTCAAAAAAATCACCTACCATTTTATATGGTCCAGAAACCAGTAAAGTGATGGTTGCAATGGATCATTTAATATTGAAGAAAAAATAGGTGAGATCAATGTTTTCTTGAATAAGGATAATGTGAAAAAGCTGAAATTATCTCCCATGACCATTTTTGCAAACCATGTTTTAGCTTCTGCATACTGCTTGCCAAAAATTCATTAATCAAAAGCTGTTTGATTTCCAAAAAAATCACCATGCATTTATTCCAAAAAAATTGAAAATACACATTTTTAAAAGGATACTTTCACAATTTTTGGCTGGCAAATCAGCCAGAATTTATAGTACAAATAGATGAGGTTTTTGCTTCCATTACAAAAAATAATTTACTCCACCAAACAATGGCAAGAAGCAGCTTTATTTCAGCAAGAATATGAGTGATTGTCAAGTTGATTTTTTGAATGGGCTAAGATTTAGAATGCTCAAAAAAATTGAAGAGCTTGAACCTGTTCATGATAGAAGAACTGAAATTAAACAGATCTAAGATGATGATAGATTCCTTCAAACTTGAGAGCATCAATGGAATGCTTGTATTTGTCACGCAGTTTCCATGGGCATGAATGAAACCCAAATCCCTAAGGGTGAGTTTGGACCCACACAAACCATCGTGAAGCCTCATTTTGGAAATAAAGTTAGCATCATGTTTGATTTTGCGCAAAATCAAACATGATGCAACCTTATTTCTGAACCTGATGTGTTTGGTGTCCACAAGCAACATGATAGTCTTGAGGGGAGATGTCTTTGGCTTTCACCAGTGACAGGGGAGATTTTAAGGGCAAAAGTGGGAGATAAGTCAATAGTTAGCGCATAGAGGGAGGAGAGGATGTGTCTATGTACGTACATGATGCTAACATTTTGGTCCGGACCAAAATGTTCCGTTGTGAACAATTTTGGCCTATGAGAGACCTCAAACCTTGAGAAGCATCAACTACCATCATTTGGGCTCAAGTTCACGAGTGGACGCCAAAAACCCACCATGAAAAGCTACCCAACCATCATATGCCTCCATAAATATCCAGGATTTTCATGATGGTACATGATGGTTCATGTGGGTCCAAACGCACCCTAACTTTTACAAACTCTGGACCAAGCATTGTAAGGGCCCCTTTGGCAGATGACTTGTAACTGTAACTGCTGGTTACAAGTTAAAAATCTGCCCATGAGTGGATTTGTAATTGTAAGTACCTGCTCATATCAGGGCCCCGCAGCCAAACAGATTGGGGCCTGTGAGCTCTCATTTTTAGCGCATAAACAGCAAGTTACAGCAATTTACAAGGGGAAGAGCTTGTAACTTTCTGTAACCTTTTTTTGCAGAGGGCAGCATGGGAGTGTAACTTTGTAACTTCAATTTGGCAGGGGGGGGATCTGTTACAGTTACAGATATGGTGCATCCACTGAGTTTTGTTGGCTCATCAACTTGGTGGGTTTTTTTGTCAAACCACAGTTGGCAGGTGCTCAAAGCTGTGTGGCGTTTAGTCAACCACCCCTTTTCAGGTGGTCAACTAATGGAGGTGTGTCATCAACTTGGCTGTAGCAGCTTTCAACTGAAGCAACCAAGAGTCTGGCATTGCCTTGAGGCCACCCTGTTGGTTGTAACAGTCATGAGGAGCACAGCAGCAGAAAAAATACTTCTTGTTGCCCTGAGTTGATCAGAAAATTTGTCAAGTTGATGACCCAAAAAGATGGGGCCCCCGTTGCTATTTCCCCATCAAGCTATTTGGTCTGACCATCAACCATGTCTTGTCACATGACCAGGGGGAGTTGACCACCTGACCAAACCCCCTGGATACACTATACATTGCGCAGCTGAACAGCACCTAAATGGCTTGGAATAGGTCAGTGCTATGTTCATGTATGATCATATTTCTAAGTCAGAGAATGACTTGTAATCTTGGCAGGTCCACCAATTAAGAAGGAATGCTCTTTGAAACAAATGATTCATTTTTACAAGGATGGAATACGCCATGCCAAAGCTTTGGTGCTGACTTTCTCAAACATGATACATTTTTGGATCATTAGTCTTGTAAAGAATCCCAGAGTGACTTAGGAGGAAGTAAATTTTTCTGCAGGATGATATGCTCTTTTATTTAGGAAATCAAAACTAAAACATGAAAGGTGCATAGGGATGATATTGATATGCTTTGATTGCTTTGTGATTAAATCTGAGAACAATGAAATCACTACTTTCAATTGAGAATATTTGAGAAATATTATGTGGAATTTTATGTAGAGTGTCTTACCAGAGAGTGTGACGTTCTCTCTCTTTATGATTGGATTGTTTTGATCAAATGAGTATTGGGTATAGAAGGGGGAATCAAATGATTTGCATCCAATGTTCAATGAGAAAAACAATCAAGACACATGCAAACGTTTTGAGGATGTCTAATTTTTTCATTTTAATTGAATTATGAGTCATATTGCTGATATTGTTGAGCAGTCCATATTGCTGATATTGTCAAGCTGAGAAGCAAGAAGGATATCTTAACTGATGACTTGACTATTGGTAAGTGAATCCAAGCGCATGAGCACTCCAAAGGTTATCTCAGGTATTCAGGGGGAATCTATAATCCCCAGGCTTCCCACCAATACTTTCACTTTCCCAGAACATTCATCCATTTATCCCCTGATCCTGAACCAAGTGAAAGAGTACTGATCCTGAAAAAAGTGAAAAGATGGAACGTGTCTTTGATTGTCAGTTAAACTTCAATTGAAAATTTATTGATATATATAGATGCTTTAAATGGGTACTCACCCAGTGCATCATGAAAATCACCAGTGATCTCCCCCTACGGCAGATTAGTTTGTGTGTATTTGACTGATGGATTGATGTGTTTATTTTTATTATTCTTAAACCCCTGTGTATTTCTGAAGATGATCCTGAGAAAAATCAATATATTGAGGAAGATGATTTGGTTACTCCTACTCAAGCTTTGATTACTGTTGGAAGTTCTGTTCAAAAACCAGGTAATGTTGTGTATTCATCATAGGAAGTTGGATTTGTGTGAATGGATGAAATACCAACCATTTTTTACTTAATTAATTTATTTTGTCTTGGATGAACAGCAGAACCAACCCCAGGTGATCAGATTCAGCACAGTCAAAATGATGAAGAAAGCCTGGGTCCAAGAATGGGGAAACATTCTTTGCATGACAATATTCAATCTGAAAATACTGGTGAGTGAAGGGTTGATACTCTGTATGTTTAATTTTCTTCATTTATTAATGTGGGGTGATTGAACAGGAACTGGTATTTAGTGTGGGGATAAGTCTTCATAAATATGAACTTAGTCAATCATTATATATTAAAATTTATTTTTTTTCATAAAATAAAAAGGAAAGAAAGGTTTAGTGAAAAAGAAAAATAAAAAGGAGAAATTGGCATCTGCTAGATGCAGTGATAAGTCAGATTGCTCACGGTCTGAAAGTGCAAGCTCATTGGTCCAAAATATCTTGACCAAAAGAGTTGAACAACATCATGCATCTCCAACCATGTCTCATTGAGAAAAAGGTGAGGGGTTTTACTGATATTAACTGATTACAATTTTGGAAGTCTTTTTTTTGCATTGGGAATTATCTCCCCCCCCCATAGGAGAAAAAGTAATTACGTCTTCAAAGGAATCCAACCCAGGTATTAGTTTTTATTTTTCCATTTTTTTTCTGACTCTTATTTACCTTGATTCATAAATCCTGTAGTCTCCCCACCTTCAATCAGATTGGCAAGTGTGGCATCTGGGGAAGGATCTTCACGTGGGGAGAGGGCCAGTGTCAGTGCCAGGATTTAAGCAGCTTTGCAACCACCTGAAGGTGAGAATCCTGGGTTATGGAGCATGAAGAGGAGATTTCAGGAATTGAAGGGGGTTGCATCTGAGAGATTGGATAGAAGGGTAGGCAGCCCCAGGGGAGGTATGTTATATTTTGATTCAATCAATTGATTTTGTTGGTGGTATTAATTCTTATTTACCTTTATTCATCAATCCTGTAGTCTCCCCAACTTCAATCAGATTGGCAAGTGAGGCCTCTGGAGGCAGATCTTCACATGGGGAGAGTGCTGGTGTCAGTGCCAGGATTCAAGCAGATTTTCAACCACCTTAAGGTGAGAATCCTGAGCTATGGAGGATGAAGATGACATTTCAGGAATTGCAGGAGGCTGCATCTGAGAGATCAGATAGAAGGATAGGCAGCCCACAGGGAGGTATGTTTTGTTTTATTTCAATCAATTTATTTTGTTGGTGATATTAATTTTTTTTATGAAGGATTCATTCAACCATCAGGAGAAATGAGACTTGATTTCACAAGGGAATAATCTCCAGGTAGCATGAGACATTGATTTATTTATTTATTCTGAATTGTTTCTGACATGTTCTATTGTATTTCAATTTTAGGAATTATTTTCCCATTGGGTGCCTCCCCAATGTTTTCCAAAGCAGCAAGTGTGGCCTCTGAAGGAATTTCTTCACATTGGGAGAGTTCAAGCCTGGCCTCCAGGATAGAGGCTTCTTTACGTGTTCCAGGAAATAAGAATCCTGCCTTGTGGAGAATGAGAGATGAAACAGAACAAATGGACAAGTCAGATTCCCTGTCTTCAGATGGTGAGATTGAGGCAGCTATGACAGGATCAGGTATCCCAGCTTCCCAGAAAGGAAAACAAAGAGGTGTTTTTCTTTTGTTTACTTTGAGATAACCATGAGCTTTGAATCATTCATGTCATTTTTAATTTCATAATATGCAGAGATTTGAAAATTTGTTGAATCTTCAAGCCGTATGTATCAAAGCATTGGCCAAAGTTGATGTCAATGAAACATGAGTTGATTTTTAATACAAACAGGGGCTGAAAATTTTACTTCCCCCCAAAGACACAATTCTTTGAGGCAGGGTTCTTTGGAAATAAATTTGATGACTCCTTGTGAGCTGTTTTTTTTGTTGGAATTATTTTGTAAGATTTAACTGACTTACAATTTTCAAACAAGCACAAGTGTCAGGAGAGTACAGTCAGAACCTTCTTGTGGTTAATGTCAATGATGAGGCATATGTGTCAGGATCTAATCTCATGGTAACACCAGGTAGGTTTTTGAAAAGCTCAAAGTTTCAAAATTGTCACTGCCTATGATTTTGATGCTAATTGTTTATGAATAAGCCAGTTAAAAAGATTTGGAAAGGGGTATGATAGGAGGGCCTAGCATTCATCAATCAATTTTTGATTCCACTATGATGAATCCTGGTGCTGAACTTGTAGCTCCAACTCCCAATATCACGCCAGATGGTAATCTATATTTGCAGCTAATTTTATCTGTGAGGAAAGATCTGATTTATTTTTTAATTTTGCAGAATTAAAAAGAAGATATTTGGATAGAATGGAGAAACTTGGCTGTAGAATTCCAGAGCAGGGGACTTTACAGCTCCAGGGAAGAAGGGGTCACTTATTTGGGAGTAATATTAAAGGAGGCCAAGAATTTGAAGTAAATCCATTGGGATCCCAAAGGCCTCCAAATGCTCCAATTCACAGACGCATGCAAACTTTACCAAACCCTTCAGAATGGATAGGAAGGCCACATGAAAAATCTGAAAAATTAAGGTCACATGATGAATTTGTGGTGCCCCATCCTGGACACCCTGGCCAGTGCGGAGATTTTAATTTTTTTATGATTTTTTCCTTATCATCATTCATAGGCATCATGATCCAAAAAAAAAAAAAAAATCTTTGATCTGGAATAGGGTTTCATTTGGTTCCCAGCTTCCCAACTGCTCATCCTCTCAGTTATGATTATCCAACCTAACACACCCATCCTTTCTTTCCTCCCACTCAGCCGTCCATCAATCCCTCCGAGTATTATCAGAACGTTCCTTCTCAGCCTTCTTACTTTGATACATCTGCTATCCCTGAGCCTTCTTACCTCACTTGATTTCCCGCCTATTGGCCTCCCTAATGAATCCTTCACACTCCCACACCTTGCTCCACCTTCATCTATTCCCTCCAATCTCAAGTTGCAAACGGGAGATAAACGCTTGAATTGAAGGCCAGAAATCTCACTTGTTCTGTTTTTGGTTTATTTATTTCATAACAATAACTCCGTAAGATCAAGATCAACCGTCCCATGCGTCGCCGTCCAAACGCTGATTGGCTACTTCAACGCCTCATGACCTTTGATCCTTTGTTGGGGGTGAGAAGCCAGGTTGAACGACCACCTTCACTTGTTGAGTGTTGTTTGAAACAAATCAAGGATCACTTTTACGACCAGTCAAAGGCTAGTAAGACTCCAATTCACCATCACCGCTTGTGCCGTCGACTCCCAAACCATCTCCAAAGGGCCCTAAGGAAGGGAAGAAGTTGTTGTTCCTGTCAACGGTTCCTCTGGCCCTTGACCACTCAAGCCGTCTTCCAGCAAGTCTACCTTCAAACCAATCATCCATTGGGATTCCCACGTCATCAGTCCTTCATCCTTGGCCCTTCATTCTTCTGTCCAACCTGTCATCCGCCTCTTAGCTCACCGGTCTCCCGCGCAGGGCTCAACGGTTGCCTGGGCCCGTCAGTATGTCCGCGGGCCTCTCACTTGCTACTCTCCTGCCCACGCCCATCCTGTTAAAAAAAAAAATCCGCTCCCATTTGTAAATCTCTCTTGTAAATATTCTACAGGCCTCTGGTCTATAAAAGGAGGGGCTCTCCCCTGCTTTTCCTGAATTGGAGAATGATCCATGGGAGTGTGTGCCTATGTCCGCCCATTATCATGAAATTTGATCCTGATCCTTATCCTGGGTATATCTCTGATTGCCCCCTGATCCATTTTTGACCCTGAGTCTTTGCCCCTCTGTGGCCTGATCCTTATCACCAACCAATAGCCTTGCTGGTTGAAGAAAAATTCTGTCTGTTGGAATTTTCGAGTGTGTTATACCACTCCTTGATCCCTTTCTCTGACCATAATGGTCCTGATCCCTGATCATCTTTCTGGAGCCAATCACAATTGATTGAAGAGGTCTTATTAAGCTTAAGACCTGGAGTGTTATACCTCCCTTTATTTTATTTGGAGTTGCATTCTGCCAGCCTACTCTTGAGTCCCTTGAGAAGTGTTGAGGTTATTTTTGCTTTGAATCAGTTACTGTTTGCTTTTAGAGCTTCTTAAACATTGCGCTTTGTCTTGTACAGCCATCCTCAGTTATCTGGTACCCTTCAAGAACTTGATTGCGGAGAGTTGGGCAGGTTCATTGAGAACCTTGAGGTTGGTTGGGTTTGAGTTGATCATCCCCAATCTTCTGCTGACAACCAGAATTATTAGCTTGGGGGCGTTGTTTACATACAACAGCTTTTGTTCTTTGAACTCTAAGCTGGCTTTAACCTCTTTTGTTCAAGTTTTTCCCTGCATAATCTTGTCTCAGATAGTGCTGTTCCATTGCTACCAAACTATTATCATCTTTATCCTCTACTCCTTGATTCCTCATTTACCAGGTTCTGGACCTTGATATTGGTTACATCTAAATATTTTTGTAACACTCAGGAGGGCAGCCTAAACAGCACCTTTCCCCTCCACAGAACTGCCACGGCCTAGCAACGTTTGGAGTCTTACATTTGGTCCCCCGGGCGGGGAACAAACCAGCAACCTTGGGATTTACAGTCCCAACTTCAAGAATCAACTCCAAAATCCAATCCAATTTTTTTTCTTTTTTTTGTTGTTTGTTCTTTTTTCAGATCTGATCCGTGGAGGCAACTTGGTCCAGAAGTAAGTACTCCCAATTGTGCACCATCTGGGCAAGATCCTTGTCGTTTTTGTGAAACTCTACTCTAGCCACACTTGTGAGCCACCTTGGAACTATGCTTGTTTGGATCTTTTAGGAACCCTTCAACATGGAATCCGCTGGATCCTCCTCATCTGTTTGGGCCAAGATGGTCAAAATCAAACCTCAGAACAAAAACTTAGGCTTCAATGAGACCAATGTCAAACAATTCCTGGACTCCTATGAGATGGTTGCTGAAGTGGATGGTGCCAGTGAATATGATATGGCTTATCACTTACAATTTTTTATCTCTTCTGAAGAAGTTATGGAGGTTATCAAATCGTTTGATGGATTCAAAACTCATAACTGGAGGCTCCTGAAGGAGGCTATGTTGGCCTATTAGGGAAAAATAGATGTAGCCAGATTTACTTTGCAAGACTTGGATGCCCTAGTCTCTCAATGGATCTCAAATGGTGGTATCTCCTCAGCCTCTGAATATCAAGATTTCAGAAAATCTTGGGACCCTATCCAGTCCTATCTTATTTGGAACGATCACATTGATACGTTGGACAAAATTAGAGTGCGATTTTTTCAGTCTTTCTCTCCAGGAGTGCAGGAAAGAATTAAGGATGAATTGGTGAAATCTGGATCCATGATCACGACAAGAGATAATCTGTTCAAGCTCCCTGCTTTCATGGTTCTTAGGAATACTTTGGATAAAGTGATGAAAGGTCAAACAGCTCTCACCTTTGAAAAACCTAAAATCACTGAACCAGTCCTTGCCCCCTCTTTTCAAGCATCTAACAAAATCATGAATAAGATGGAAGCCAATTGCAGACCTAAACCCAATCCTCAGACCCACCGGGAGACACCTAATTTAGATGAGATCACTAAATTACTTCAGGCATTTGAGAATAAAATAGATCAGAACATATCCTCTTTAGCCACTCCTGAAACTGCTAATTCTGTTCCTAAATCTACTCTAGTCTGTTATTATTGCCATAGGGAAGGACATGGTGCGGGTAGATGTCCTGAACTCCAGAAGGACAAGGAGGAGAAGTTAGTAGAGCAGAAGGGAAATAATTTCTTCCTTCCTAATGGTGCTTTGATCCCTTTTGATTCATCTTGTCCAATCCGTCATGTGGTGGCCTCATACCAACCACCAACTCCCAAGAAGGCATCCTTGGTCTCTGTGGATTTTTGATTGTCCTGGGGAACTCTGCAACCTTGGTATCCTCCAGCTATGTCTTCTTCCAGCTTCTCTGGCACCTATCAATCTGATCCAGCTAGGAAACGCCATGAGGAACCAAAACCTCATAAGTCTCCTCCTGTTCCATCCTCAATCCTGCAAAAACCCGTTAAACGTTGATCTTCACCTGAGCCTCCTTCCTCTGATGTGGAAGACATGGAAGTAGAAAGGGAACCACTTATGGAAAGGTTCCAGGAAAACTCTGATCTTCCCCCTCTTCAACCTGTCCAACCCTCAGATCCTCTTCCAGTACCTATTTCACCTGATCTCCCTCCCTCCACCCAGCCCAAAGTTTGATTTGAGAGGGGCATCTCCAAGGACTACCCTAATTCTGTGGAAGGAGTATTAAAGAAAATTTCTGATCTTAAAATCCCTGATCTATCTGTGGCTGAACTCCTGTTGATCTCTCCATCTGTGGCTGAAGGGATGAAGAAATGGGTTTCTTGTCAATGTGTGGAGATTGGTCCAGACAAATTGAAGGTCTCCTCTGGTACTCTGATGGAGGATTCTAGTGGAACAGATCCCTCTTCAGATACCAAACTGTATTCCTGTCCTCTTGGTTTTCTCCCATGTTATCTTGGTGATTCAACTAAAACGGTTTCTCTCCTTGTGGATTTGGGTTCTCAGCTCAACTTGATTTCGGACTCCATGGCCTGCAAGCTTAAACTTAGCCCAAGGGTCAGTTTCAATTCTGCTGTGTATAGAATAGGGAACCAGTCCTGTGAGCTGGTTGGTATTGCTGAGGATATCCCTGTTCAAATCGGTCAAAATATGGTTGGCACCTGTCACTTCTGGATCACTTGTCTGGATGGTCCCATGATCTTGGGAAGGCCTTTCTTAATGGACTTTGGTGCTACCCTGATGTTTTCTGATCAAGTTGGGGAGAGAATTCTCCTCCCTGATGTGGATGGCAGAAAGATTGAAGTTCCTCTTTGTTCTCTGGATTCTGGTCATTGGGAAAGAGACTTCCCTGGTCATCCTCCCAAATCTGTCCTGAAAGGAAAGCAGAAAGAAAACTCTCATTCCTCTCATCCTCATTTTTTAGCAGAATGGTTGGCCCTACTGATAGTTGTAGTTCTTCTCAGCCTCAGACTTCAACTCATGGACCAACTCCCACTTCAGAGGCATATCTTTCTTTTTCCTCATCATTTCCTTCTCATCCAAATAAGATCAAAAATCAAACACATGAAAAATCCAAAAAATCCAAAAATATTTCTTCTCTGTCTGGATCTGTTGTATCTTCTTTTCCTTTTTCTTTTCAGCCTGATCAATCATCCTCTATTCTAGTTTTGAATCTCCGCAATGAGTCTAAACTAGATCTCAATCTTGATTCTTTTCTTGGTGGCTTTGGTATGAAGGAGTATGGTCTTAGGTGGAGGCAATTTTGGGTAGAAGTAAGTCCTTGTCACACGACCACCCCACCTACTATAGGGCAATTCTTAGATGATTGTGAGCCCAAAGGAATGCTGAGTGCGAGGGAAAGTGCAAGTAGCAAGACTCAGTTGCAAAGTGCAAACTTGGTTATGCCACTCAACAAACGGTGAGAGGAATGGAATGTGTTCCAAGGAAGGAAACTCAACCTGAGTCCAATGTGATAACTAGGCTGTAGCAAAATGCAAGAACATATGAAATTAACTAACTGAGGAGACAATCATCAGGCAAGGGGATAGCCTTTATAAGGTAATACAAAGTGACTAGATACAACCTGGTGATGAGCTAACTACAGGTGAAGCAGTGAGGCAATGAATGACAGGAACAGGATAGGAAATGAAGCAGTAGTACATATCCAAGGTCATAGCATAAGTGCAAGACAATAGCATCAGAGCGTATAATTGTATGATGAATTGGGACAGGAGCGAGTGACGTTGAAGGTAATGCAAATGAGAAGTAATAGTGTATGCAGGGTAGGGACTATTCCAATTGCAAACTGTACAGTAAAGATGGCTTAGTTAGACGTAGATGCAAACTAAGGAACAGTGCGCAACCAAAGATGGAAGTCCAAGGCTGTTGATTGGCCAGGGAAGGAGATTGGATCTCATAATGCATGGCCAACCGGTATGGAGTTAACTGCAAAGTTTGCAAGTAGATACTGAGTTGGTCGCCAAGATTGGAAGGTCAACGCAAGCCAGAGGAAGTAGCGGATTGCACCATTGATGTTGTGCTTTATTTGTGTCACGCTTTTAGACTGAGGTAGATGGTACTGAGGAGAGGACATGTTGAAGTGATGAAGACAATAATTCCTAAGTGCAAGGCGTGAAAGTCCTCCCAATTGTGCACCACCAGGGGCTTCCACTACTGTCATTTTCAAAACTCTACCCTGTGCCACACATGTGAGCAATGTGTTATCTTTTGGATCCTCTTTTATGGAGAAGGCACCTTTCAAGGACGTAGAAGAACATCAAACTTGGAAGATGTTGGAACATGGTCTCAGTTTTTGTAGTCAGGTCTCACTGGTCAATGCTTGGAGGAAGCAAGGATTCCTCTCCTTTGCCACTAAGTACAAACCAGTTGCAAAGAAGGTCCAGCCAGTCAACCAACCAATGCCTCTCAACCTCAATCCTCCCCTTATGCATCCTCCTCTATCCTGCAATCCTTACTGTGGTCTATCCTAATCCCTCACTGGTACATTCATTCCCTCTGGTCGGGTCACTGAAGAACGTCTGAAAGTGGTCAACTTTGGTCCAGATGGATGGCTTCTTCCTGATGAGTTAAATTTGATCAAAAATATCTTGTCTCTAAGGGAAAAATCTATTGCATTCTGTGAAGAAGAGAGAGGTCACTTGAAAGAATCCTATGGTCTCCCTTACAACATCCCTGTAGTTGAACATGATCCTTGGCAAAAGAAGAAGATCCCTATTCCTGCTGCAAAAGTCAACAAATTCATCAAGTTGGTCCGCAAACGAGTTGGTACCGGTTTATACAAACAATTGACTTCTAGTCACTCTAGCCTGGTTTTCTGTGTTCTAAAGAGTAATGGTAAACTTAGAGTAGTTCATGATCTCCAACCTCTCAATAAAGTTACTATTAAAGACTCTGGCGTGCCTCCTGCTACTGAAGAATTTGTCAAATCTTTCTCTGGGAGAGCTTGCTATGGTCTAGGTGACATTATGGGTGGCTATGACGAACAATCCTTGCATCCTATTTCTTTTCCCCTCACTACTTTTGATACTCCCCTTGGTCAATTTCAGCTGACTCAATTGCCTCAAGGTGCCACCAACTTGGTTGCAGTCTATCAGGCTCAGATGATGTGGATCCTCCAGGACAAAATCCCTGATCATGCGGGTATCTTTATTGATGATGGTGGGATTAAAGGTCCAGTTTCTGACTATGATAATGAGCTCTTACCTTGGAAATCAGGAATTCAATGATTTATCTGGGAGTATGATACTATCTTGGAAAGAATTTTGTTTTGAATTGAGGAATCTGGCCTTACTGTCTCTGGATCAAAAACTTCCGCCTGTGTCCCTGCCTTGGAAATTGTTGGTCATACAGTCTGCAAGGACTGAAGAAGGATGGCACCCTCTAAAGTCAACAAAATCATCTCCTGGCCTACTCCAATAAATCCAATGGAAGTTAGAGGTTTTGTAGGTGTTGTAACTTATGTCAGGATCTTCATTCCTTCTCTATCCAAAATATGTATTCCCTTGCGTTGCTTAACCAGGAAGGATTCTGAATGGCTTTGGACCCAAGATTTCAAACAATCATTCCAGTTACTCAAAACAATTTTTGGGAAAGACATTGTTTTGA
Organism: Puccinia polysora; assembly: GCA_025617555.3. Taxonomy (NCBI): domain Eukaryota; kingdom Fungi; phylum Basidiomycota; class Pucciniomycetes; order Pucciniales; family Pucciniaceae; genus Puccinia; species Puccinia polysora. The sequence goes on from CM062618.1 coordinate 48,016,472, forward strand.
AAAAGATCACTTATGGACCTGGAACTGGCAAGATCAAGCTGGCAGTGGAATCTAGTTATCAATCTGTTGGGGCTGTCCTTACCCAGGAAGATGAAAATGGTTTGGATCGTCCTGCTCTGTATGAATCTCTTCTTTTCTCAGATGTGGAATCCAGGTACTCCCAGCCAAAACTGGAACTTTGTGGTGTGGCCCAAATTTTGAAGAAGCTCCAGACTGTCCTTTGGGGTCAACACTTTGAGTTACAAGTCAATGCACGATCCATTATTGAAATGATCAATGCCCCCAGCCTTCCAAATGCTCCAATGACTTGTTGGGTGGCCTTCATCCAGTTGTTCTCTTTTGATATTGTTCACAGGCCGGGAAAATCTTTCACCATGCCTGATGGTTTATCTCGACGCCCTCTTGGAGACAATGAATTGGATGTTGGAATGGATTTTGATGAGGAGGAACCCTTGGTCCGCCCTGTTTTTGCTTTCTCCTCCCAAGATTAATCCACTTTCCAGCAAGTTTTCTGGCTTAAGTTAGAGCAGTACCTTTCAACTCTCCAAAGACCCCCTGACCTCTCTGCCAAAGAATTTTGGTCCCTTAAAAGGAAGTCCTCCAAATTCTTTGTTCAAGGCACCAGGCTTATGAAAAGAGGGAATCCTTGTGCCCTTATTGTGGCCACTATCCCTTCTAAACAAGATTCAATCCTGGAAAGTCTCCATGAAGGCCTTGGTCATTGTGGGGAAACCAAAACTTATTGACGAATATCCAAACAATTTTGGTGGAAATCTCTGAAGAAATCTGTCTCTCAATGGTGCAGGAGTTGTGAAGTGTGCCAGAAAGGTGATCTTAGGCGCCCAGCCAAAATTTGTTACCCCACTGGAGAGTCCACTGTCTTTGGGAGGATTGCTATGGATGTGGTTCACATTAAGGCTGGTGGAGCTAAGTACCTCATTGTGGCTAGAGATGATTTTTCTGGATGGTTTGAAGCAAACTTTCTTAAGAACCTCAGCTCTGAATCAGTAGCAGCTTTCCTTTATGAGACTTGGATGATGCCTTATGGCTTGGCACGATCTTATTTGACTGATGGCGGCTCCAAGTTTGGTGGTAAAATGGCTGATATGATCCAATCACTTCCTGGTCAAAATAGGGTGACCACTCCTTATTATCCTGAAGGCCAAGGCATGGTGGAAAGAGGCCATGCTCCTTTGAAGGCTGCTCTTGTCAAACTGGCTGGTGAAAGTGGCAAGAATTGTTGCAAATTCCTCCCCCTGGTCCTCTTCTCCAATCAAATTTCAACTAAACAAACCACTGGATATTCACCTTACAAAATCATTTTTGGTCAAAGGGCTGTCCTTCCTCTGGACCTGGAAATGGAATCTTTCTTAGGTATTTCTTGGGAAACGGTTTCTTCCACCACTGATCTATTAGTTGCCAGATCTAAGCATCTGGAAAGGAGTGAAGTTTTCCGTAGTGAAGCTTATCAGAAAATGATGGAGTCTAGGGAAAAATCAGTTCAGTATTGGGAAGACAAGCATTCAAAGCAAATCAGGGATCCCTTGAACCCTGGGGATCTAGTCTTAGCTTATAATTGTTCCTTGGAGACTCAGTGGGGAAAGCTTTTCTCTAACCGCCGGAATGGTCCTTACCAAGTGGTCCATCAAGTTAGAGGTGGATCATATGTTTTAGAGGAACTGGATGGTACTCAGATGGCCAGAAGGTTCTCTGCTGATCAGGTCAAGAAATTTCATTCTTGTGGAGGCAACTTGTTCCAGAAGTAAGTCCTCCCAATTGTGCACCATCAGGGTCATCTGCTGCGTTTTGTTGTGAAACTCTAATTCATGCCACGCATGTAAGCACCTGGGACGCCTTCTTTGTTTTATCTCAGCCGCTTCTAGGATTTTCCTTTGGATGGATCAACATATTCTTTCTCAATCACTCTCAAGATCAAAATGGCCATTCCTGGGTTTCAATCATCTTTCTTTCCTTTCTCTTTTTATGGCATCAAACTTGGGTGCAAACTAGGGACAGTCTGTAAGTTGGGGAGAGATGTGGGGCCCCATCCTGGACATCCTGGCCAGTGCAAAGATTTTAATTTTTTTATGATTTTTTCCTTATCATCATTCATAGGCATCATGATCCAAAAAAAAAAAAAAAAAACAAAAAAAAAAATCTTTGATCTGGAATAGGGTTCCATTTGGTTCCAAGCTTCCCAACTGCTCATCCTCTCAGTTATGATCATCCAACCTAACACCCCCATCCTTTCTTTCCTCCCACTCAGCCGTCCATCAATCCCTCCGAGTATTATCAGAACGTTCTGTCTCAGCCTTCTTACTTTGATACATCTGCTATCCCTGAGCCTTCTTACCTCGGTTGATTTCCCGCCTATTGGCCTCCCTAATGAATCCTTCACACTCCCACACCTTGCGCCACCTTCATCTATTCCCTCCGATCTCAAGTTGCAAACGGGAGATAAATGCTTGAATTGAAGGCCAGAAATCTCACTTGTTCTGTTTTTGGTTTATTTATTTCATAACAATAACTCCGTAAGATCAAGATCAACTGGCCCATGCGTCTCCGTCCAAATGCTGATTGGCTACTTCAACGCCTCATGACCTTTGATCCTTTGTTGGGGGTGAGAAGCCAGGTCAAACAACCACCTTCGCTTGTCAAGTGTTGTTTGAAACGAATCAAGGATCACTTCAACGACCAGTCCAAGGCTAGTAAGACTCCGATTCACCATCATCACTTGTGCTGTCGACTCCCAAACCATCTCCAAAGGGCCCTAAGGAAGGGAAGAAGTTTTTGTTCCTGTCAACGGTTCCTCTGGCCCTCAACCACTTAAGCCGTCTTCCAGCAAGTCTACCTTAAAACCAATCATCCGTTGGGATTCCCAAGTCATCAGTCCTTCATCCATGGCCCTTTTTTCTTCTGTCCAACCTGTCATCCGCCTCTTAGCTGACCTGTCTCCCGCGCAGCTCTTCCATTGCCTGCCCAGGTTTCAACGGTTGCCCGGGCGCGTCAGTATGTCCGCGGGCCTCTCACTTTCTACGCTCCTGCCCACGCCCATCCTGTTAAAAAAAAAAAAAAAAATCCGCTCCCATTTGTAAATCTCTCTTGTAAATAGTCTACAGGCCTCTGGTCTATAAAAGGAGGGGCTCTCCCCTGCTTTTCCTGAATCAGAGAATAATCCATGGGAGTGTGTGCCTATGTCCCCCCATTATCGTGAAATTTGATCCTGATCCTTATCCTGGGTATATCTCTGATTGCCCCTGATCCATTTTTGACCCTAAGTCTTTGCCCCTCTGTGGCCTGATCCTTATCACCAACCAATAGCCTTGCTGGTTGAAGAAAAATTATGTCTGTTGGAATTTTTGAGTGTTTTATACCACTCCTTGATCCCTTTCTCTGACCATACTGGTCCTGATCCCTGATCATCTTTCTGGAGCCAATCACAATTGATTGAAGAGGTCTTATTAATCTTAAGACCTGGAGTGTTATACCTCCCTTTATTTTCTTTGGAGTTGCATTATGCCAGCCTACTCTTGAGTCCCTTGAGAAGTGTTGAGGTTATTCTTGCTTCAAATCAGTTACTGTTTGCTTTTAGAGCTTCTTAAACATGGTGCTTTGTCTTGTACAGCCACCCTCAGTTATCTGGTACCCTTCAAGCGCTTGATTGCAGAGAGTTGGGCAGGTTCATTGAGAACCTGGAGGTTGGTTGGGTTTGAGTTGATCATCCCCAATCTTCTGCTGACAACCAGAATTATTAGCTTGTGGGTGTTGTTTACATACAAAAGCTTTTGTTCTTTGAACTCTAAGCTGGCTTTAACCTCTTTTGTTCAAGTTTTTCCTTGCATAATCTTGTCTCAGATAGTGCTGTTCCATTGCTACCAAACTATTATCATCTTTATCCTCTACTCCTTGATTCCTCATTTACCAGGTTCTGGACCTTGATCTTGGTTACATCTAAATATTTTTGTAACACTCAGGAGGGCAGCCTAAACAGCACCTTTCCCCTCCACAGAACTGCCACGGCCTAGCACCGTTTGGAGTCTTACAACTTGGCAATAGAGGTAGTAGGTAAAAGATTTTGGTATGACAAAGATGGCCAGCCAGTGTATGAAGAGATACATAAATCAAAGGGTAACTAAATTATATTTCCCACAATTTTGACTGGGGATTTGAGGATGAATATTTTGTTTTTCTATTTAGGCCCAGAGATGGGCAAGAGGGTGCAAACCTGTGATGATGACATAGGAGGAAATATTAATGCAGATGTTCCTTGGTCTGTAAGGCGTATAGGAGAAGATTGTGAGTGGAATACAGCTGAATTTTTATTATTTTGGGCTCAACTGATGCATTTTTGAGTTTTTTTTTTACCCAAGCCATGGATTTTTCCTCTCCAATTGTTCACAAGTTCAACTGGTCCAGAGCACATGAAGTTGGCCTTATGAGGCAAATGCAGCATGTTCATAATACAGGGGAGGGTGGCTCAATTGGATTTGTCTTGGAAAGTAAATTCCAGGAAAAATTGAGGAATTCTGCCTGGAATTCCAAGAATGTCATGGAGAGGTCTCAACAAAACCCAGAAGTGCAAGATAAACCGGAGCCCACGTTGACCCAGGGTGGAATTGATACAAGTGGTTTGGAAGTGGTGAGATTGCAAAATTAGTTCTTGGGTTTTATTTTGGCATCAAATCTTCAGAGGCAAGACTGAAATGTGACCCATTCTCCCAATTGAATAGGTTGTGGCAAGGGAACCTTCTACATTGTTTGAGTCAAGTGCTGTTTGTTTGAGCTTGTCTACCCCACATCTGGAGGAAGTAAGGGCTCATCCATTTGTATCAACAAGGGCCTCCCCTTTTTTCCCCAAAGAAAAACCAACAAGAGATGCAGATGTGCTGGGAAATTCAAATATTGAAGCTATCTCACAAACTCAAGCCCCCCAAGCCTCTGGAATAGATTTATCACCTTCAAACCCTGTGGGGAATAATCCTGAACCAATAGATCCACACCTCCAACAATGCAATACTGCTCCAATTCCTCCCAAACCTGCTTCAACAACTGCCATGCACCTGAATGCAGAAACTACTACAGCAGCCACCAATGTATCAATGCATGGAATGTCACCTCCAACTCAATCCAATAATACCCCTCAAAGCCCAACTTCAGGGTTTGCTGACACAACATACACTTCACAAAGGTTTCCATCCGGTTCCAATTGTGAGTTAAATCAAGTGAAATAAAGACTAATAACTTAATCATTGAACATTGGATGTAAATTCTATTTTATTGCCAGACCAACCAACTGCTGGAACTTCACGTGGCAATAGTGGGTGGTGGCTCCTATCAATAAGTTTTTCAATAATCTAACTTCATTTTTTGGGATATTTTGACTGGTCATACAATCAAGTCAAGCTGATCAGTTGGCTATTGAAATATGTGAGTGAATTATTTGAATTTTTCATTTGACAGAAATCAACCAAAAATTTTATATTTTTTTAGCCATGGAAATAGAAAATGAGCCTGATAATGCTGGAGAAGGTGTTTAAGAATTTAAATTATCTAAACAAGATTAAAGATTGACTAACTGGTTTGATAACCTCATTTTTCCAGTGGAAGACTATGCATGGGACTCACAAGCAAGACAACATGAAGTTCTCAGAGCCAGGGCCTCCCTATCTGCCAAGAGGAAAAATAACAAGGAGAGGCAGAAAGAGTTGAATGAACAACTCCCACCAGAGACTGATACCATGCACACTGTGGTCCATGCTCATGCCAGATTCTTGCTTCAAATGAAGAATAGGGATGTCACCACACTGCCACAACCTCCCAGCAATGATGAGCTTGATTTGGCAGTTCAGCATGGGAAGGGGATTGCATTTGATCAGAGAAATCCAACTGCACAAGCCTCACCTGAAAACCACACCCAAGCCATAACCAGTTTCACCCAAACCCGGCTTCAAGAGCTTGGTTTGACTCAGTTTACTTTTGACTGGATGAGTTGATGGAAGCATCCTTTCAACCAAGTGATGAATTTCTGGTTTTTTTGTACACTGGATGTTGAACTTCATACTGGGGAGTGCAACAATTTTTTATGGTCCCCTGACCATTCCAACCATGCAATTGTGTCCGCACTGTTGGAAAAGTACTTTCTTCATTTACAGGGTGAGTGGAGATTGATCCAAAGGAGCGGGGATGTTGCTGTTGAGGAACAAAAGGCCAAGTAAAGGACTTCAAAACTACAGAAAAGAGTAAGCAATTCAATCCCACACGGGTGGCAACTGAACTGAAAATGTACAATTCAATTTTGTAGCTAGCAGAGAGGAGGCAGAAATGGTGGGATGAGAACAATTATGTGGCCCTTGCAGCCCAGTTCAATGATCCTGCAGTGTGCTCTGATACAGAAGAGGTGAATTAAAATTGTATAATTGTTCACAGGAAGATGCAATTGGATTGGCGTTCAGAAAGGGATTCCCAATTGATGGAATTCATTGACCATCAAATATTGATTGGAAGCCAGGTTGGGAAGGCCAAAAGGAAGCCCAAGTTTGTTGATAGGAAATCTTCAACCCAATTTGAGGTAAATTGAAGGATTCCAGCCAAATTATCTTGAAAATTTTACAATGTAACATGGCTCAACAAACTACAGCTTGCAACAAGATCTGCTTTAAAAATACAAGATGTTGAGGTGATTAAGAATGACGGGACACCTGCAGCCTGAATAACAAATAAATCTTATCATAAATATTATTTTACATATTTTCATTCATTCCTTGAAATACACGTCATACATGGCAAAAGAAAATTATTTCTCCTCCTGTAGTATCTGAAACATTTCTCTCAAATCTTTAGTTGTGATGATGGTTGATCTGAAAAAGAAAAAAAAACGTTAGCTTGATAGTGGAGATTTCCTGACTGGTTGAAAAGTAGTGATTGTACTTGCTCTGCTAGTTGGCCCTTTCTCTTTTGAACCTGAATCAACATTAGGAGCAAATCAATACCATTTATGCTTAAAAATTGCTTGTGAAAAGGATCTCACCTTTTGAATATTCTCCTCAATGGTTTTTGGAGCAATCATGTAATGCACATGCACTGTTTTTGTCTGGCCCAATCTATGCAAACAAGATACAGCCTGAGCCTGGTTTGTGGGATTCCATAGTGGCTCCTAGTGGGGGTGGAGTATGAGCTAGGTTCAATATTTTTACAGAAATAATAAACCACATACCATGATGAAAACAATGTTTGCACATGTGATGTTGAGACCCACCCCTGCAGCTAGGATGGAGGCCAGTAGTATTTGGGTTGAGGTACTGCTGGAAAAATCTGCCAGGCACTTGTTTTGATCTGTAGCTGTCATGGTGCCATCCAAGTGGAAATATTTTATCTTTTGATGACTCAAAGCAATCTGAATTATGAGAATTGAATATTTTTTGAAAAGCATGGTAAGCCTCTTTGTGAAAATTGAAGCTTATCTGGAGGAAGTCTTAAAAATCAAAAAACCTTGTCCAACAAGAAAACACCACCATCTTGCTTGGGCTATCCCTTTTCTCAAATTCATCCATGATCATGTTTATTATTTTTTCAATTTTTGAGCTCTCCAAACACAAAACAGGTTGGACTCAATGTTGAATTATACCACGTTTTGATGTATTTGAATCTTCTTCTTTCACTTGTGTTTCAAAATTACCGGATGATGTGAGAACCAGATTTGGGTTGGCTAACAGGGGATGATCATAGATTTCACAGAGTTCCTGAATTCTAGTGAGGAATTCAGGATTATTGACACCTTGATGGACATAGGACTCTTTCTTTTGGAGTGATTTGAAAAAGATGTCCCTTTGATTATTGTAATATTCTTGTGCAGATGGTTTCAGGGATGTGTAGATAATTTGATGGTTTGCACCTGGTAGACTATCAAGCTCATTCTCTGTGATTCTCCTGAGAACTAGGTGACGCAAGATGAGTTGGAGTGGTTTGAAGTTTCCAAGTTTGAGATGGGGTAGAAGCATTTTTACCCAATGGTTGGGAGATTCTTCAATATCCGTGCAGAGGAATTTCAGCAATGACATTAGGTCATTTAGATGGTTCTGGACTGGTGTCCCAGTGAGGCATAGGCGTTGTTGAGCTCTAATTGCAAAGATTGCTTGAGTCACCTTTCCATTGCTGTTCCAGATTGTGCTATGAAACGATAGATGATCAGTTTTAGGAATTGCAGGTAATGGAAGTGATAATTAATGTGCCTCATCAAGGATTCTCCTGAACCAATAACGGGAGTAAATGAAAGAAGAAGAAAGTTTGGATTCCTTCTGTGCCTTCTCATGAGTAGATGCCATGAGGGGATAAGTGGTGATGATGATGGAGGCTGAGTTGAGGACATCTGGACTGAATCAATGCCTTGCACGTCCATGGTAGATCAAGTAGTTGATGGTGTGAGGGGCAACATGTTTTCTGAGTTTGTTTTCCCAGTTCTGTGTCAGGCGGGGTGGGCATATGATGAGAGTGGCATGATGAGGCACAAATGCTGGAGGGTTATCTTGGTGATGGTAAAAAGAGGTTGATTCAGGTAGAGTCTGACAAATAAGGGAGATTGCTTGTAAAGATTTCCCAAGACCCATATCATCCGCCAGTATTGAGCCCAAAGCAGTTGGTGGAACAGATGTTGGATCAATTAGAGCCAAGCTTGAGCCACTGATTTTGTTTTCCCAAATGTGCCAGGCATTCATGTTTGATTTATACCACAAGGCCAGAGCAGAGGTAGAATGTGGTGATTCACAATCAAGCAAGAATGCAAGTCCTTGAGCCTGGTGGGGGAGGAGTTTGGTGGTGACTATTTGTGGATTGGGGTGGATTGGATTGAGATCACATCCACTTGGTATTTCAAGTAGGTTTGGATCATAGTAAGGGTTTTCAAGAAGTTATGGCATTGTTAGCCTTTGGGATGGTAGGTTGGCCAGTGGGAAGCCCTGGTTTTTTGAAGGGTTATACTTAGGGGGTCTTTGGATGATTATATGAGCACCAAGAAGCTTATCAAGTATGTCCAATATATGTTGTTCATGGCAGAATAGAAGGAGAGCAAGTTTAAATGTGGTAATTGTGGAAAAACCAATTTTAGGAATGCCACTTTTCCCCGCGGCCAATAGACAACTACTTTATCTTCCACTACAATCTCTGGAAACCTATCCCCGGGAGACCTATCCCCGGGGGTCTTGGGCGTCTCTATGATTTTTCCTCTCTTGACTCTCCTCTCCTGGGGGGCCAGGGGTTGATTCCTGCGTACCTGTTCTCTTTTATCATCTTCTATATTTTCATCTATATTTTTTTTCTTTTCTCTCATATTTTCTTTGTCTTCTCTCTTTCTTTTCCTCTCATCTCAGTCTCCTTTCCTTGTCTACCAAGATCTACTTGACCGTCAAGCTATCACTTGTCAACTGGCCGAATTATCTCTCCGTACCCTCTCAACCGCTTTGAACAACTACTTGTTTCCATTCCTTGTCTGGTAAGACAATCCACATCTCAATTCTGTGACCAGTCACCAACTTATGTTTCTATCAAATCAGCTTGTATCTCTTTCTTACCTCAAATCCACTTCTTCCTGACCACTCAGCCTCTTATGTCCAAATTGCCTGTTGGTTCTCTCTCTTCTCTCTCTTTTCTTTCATTCCTATTCCTTTCCTGTTGTGTTTCCGCTTCTGATGATGAGACTCTAGTCTGCTGGTTCTTAGTTCTCAAATTCATTCTATGAAATCTCATTAACCAAAATGTAGAATGGTTTCCACAAAGAGAATTGGATGAGGAAGTTCCTTCATCATTTCCTGCCAATCACCACCTGGTCCATAGCCTGTGGCCCGGGTAAGGAGGGGTAAAATTAATGAGTCAATTGGAGGGGCAAGGACTCCTACAGGGAAAGGAAGATCTGGTATGTAGACATTTAGCTTATTATCCCTGGGGTATAACAATACCCAATATGTTCCTTCACTATGTAGCAGTTTTAGGAGAGCTGAGGTATTTATTTCAGCAAGAGGAACCTCAACAAGGCCAACATAGAATGGGGTATGATTAATTGACTGCATTGTGAGTATGGGAGTTTCTGGAGGAATAAGACAGGTGATGTGTTGCCAAGGAAGGAGGATGGTACTAGTGTGGGAAATCTGCCAGAATTTGAAATAGGGCAGGTATTTAAATGAAAATCATATGAAACATTTGTGTACAAGTTGTGGGACAGGTGTAAAGATTATAAATATATGCATAGAGGGTATTATTTAAAATAGATTCATTTCATCTACAGGGGCATAACACTGCTTGTGATGTCCGGTTTCCGGAAACTGGGCATCATGTTGGAGCCATGTTATCCCCCCGTAGAGAACATCAAGACCATGTTACCTCCAAGCCACATTATGGTGCTTCATTGTCCTTCTTCACCCCATGCTTTCAATCTGTATAGCCAGTTAAATTTATGGATGTTGATGTCCGGTTTGAGGAAACCAGACATTAAACTTTGGGGTATTTCATGCTCTACAGGGGCATAACCCTGCTCATGATGTCTGGTTTCCGGAAACCAGGCATCACCTTGGATCAGTTTTATGCCCCCCTAGAGCATGTAAAAACAAGTAAGATTCATTTCACTTGGGATCATGTGGGTTCTTTCATGCTCTACAGGGGCATAACACTGCTTGTGATGTCCGGTTTCCGGAAACTGGGCATCACCTTGGAGCGGTTTTATGCCCTTTTAGAGCATGTAAAAACCAGTAATACTCACTTCACTTGGAGTAATGTGGGTTCTTTCATGCTCTGCAGGGGCATAACACTGCTTGTGATGTCCGGTTTCCAGAAACCGGACATCACCTTGGAGCCGTTTTATGCCCCCGTAGAGCATGTAAAAACCTGTAAGACTCATTTCACTTGGGATTATGTGGGTTCTTTCATGCTCTATGGGGGCATAACACTGCTTGTGATGTCCGGTTCCCGGAAACCGGGCATCACCTTGGAGCGGTGTTATGCCCCCGTAGCGCATGAAATACCCCAAAGGTTGATGTTCAGTTTCCAGAAACAACACATCACAAGCAGTGTTATGCCCCCGTAGAGCATGAAAGAACCCACATAATCCCAAGTGAAATGATTCTTATGGGTTTTTACATGCTCTATGGGGGCAGCACACCGCTCCAAGATGATTCCTGGTTTCCGGAAACCAGAAATCACAAGCAGTGTTAGGCCCCCGTAGAGCATGAAAGAACCCACATGATCCCAAGTGAAATGAATCTTACTGGTTTTTAAATGCTCTACGTTGGCATAACACCGCTTCAAGGTGATAGATGATTTCCGGTTTCCAGAGACCGGACATCACAAGCAGTGTTATGCCCCCTTAGAGCATGAAAGAACCCACATGATCCCAAGTGAAATGAGTCTTGCTGGTTTTTACATGCTCTACGGGGGCATAACACTGCTCCAAGGTGATTCCCGGTTTCCGGAAACCAGAAATCACGAGCAGTGTTATGCCCCTGTAGAGCATGAAAGAACCAACATAATCCCAAGTGAAATGAGTCTTACTGGTTTTTACATGCTCTACGGGGGAATAACACTGCTCCAAGGTTATGTCTGGTTTCCGGAAACCGGACATTACAAGCAGTGTTATGCCCCTGTTGAGCATGAAAGAACCCACATGATCCCAAGTGAAATGAATCTTACTGGTTTTTACATGCTCCACAGGGGCATAACACCACTCCAAGGTGATGCCTGGTTTCTAGAAAACGGGCATCACAAGCAGTGTTATGCCCCTGTAGAGCATGAAAGAAACCACATGATCCCAAGTGAAATGAATCTTACTGGTTTTTACATGCTCTACGGGGGAATAACACCGCTCCAAGGTGATTTCTGGTTTCCGGAAACCAGACATCACAAGCAGTGTTATGCCCCCGTAGAGCATGAAAGAACCCACACAATCCCAAGTGAAATGAGTCTTACTGGTTTTTACATGCTCCACGGGGGCAGAATATCACTCCAAGGTGATGCCCGGTTTCCGGAAACCGGGCATCACCTTGGAGTGGTGTTATGCTGCGGACGGACGCTGTGGTGACCAAACCGGGAAACCTCTCAAAAATGGTTCAAAAATTTTAAATTTTTTATATATCAAATTTCATCAAAAAAAAAATCCTGATCTGGAATGGCCAGCCTTCAATTGGCCCCTTCTCCAACTTCCAGTTTGTCAGCAGTCCAGGAAAAACCCCGGGGTGCTCAACTCCCTAGGTCCTGTGATCAAATCTCTGGAAACCTTGGAAAACTCCCATCTTGATCTACCTTGGCTGCAAACCACAACCTTGCTTGCCTCCCACCAGATCACCATCTATCAATCATCATCACCGTCCCGTTGCTCCCGCAAAATCCAAATCATCCGCCTTGGTGATCTTGCCACCATTTTAACGGACGGATTGGAGGAATGATGAGTGAACCCATCTGCCGTAGCTACGCCCATCATCCTACTTTTCCTAAATCTATCATCATCAACCTAAAAACAACAAATGATGATCACCCAATCCACCCTTCAATCCAACGCTTTTGCTCCCTTTGCGCTCAACTCAACCACCAATCCAATTGGCCTCCGTAGATCTGATCCTTCACCTTCCCAACCAGGCTTGCACCCTTCTTGCGCCAATTATCCAACCATCACTCTTCAATCAGTTGAACCCCCCCTTCCGTCTTTGGATGCGGGTGGGAAAATTTCTTTAGTCAACTGCCTGCAAGTGTCTGCGGGGGGTCTTAGTTCTGTATTGCTTGCCACCCCTTCCGCCTTTGGAGGGGTGGGTATTGTTCATTGTTGTTGTGCGCGCCCCTCCGCGGACTGACAACTGATTGGCCCTGGCCTTTTGGATTGCACCCCTTTCTGTCTTTGGATGGGGGTGCGAGAACAGGATTCCTTTGTCCGCCTGCAATCATCCACAGGCGGTCTTGGTTGTACCTATCGCCACCCCTTCCATCTTCGGGATGGGGTGGGTTTTCTCTTGGTTGTCACGCGCGCCCCTTCGCGGACGGACGCAAGGAACGGCGGGGTGAGTGTTGTGCTCACCCCAGCCGCAGGAAAATGTCAGAAATTATTTTTTTTCCGCACTTATTTGTAGTATCCCTTGTAATTAGTATTGAGGGCCTCTTGACCATATAAGGAGGGGCTCTCCCTGGCCTTTTTTCCCCATACATTGGAGTATTGTATACATCCTATCTATCATCATCATCCAGGGGTATCCTTTCTCTGATCCATTTGAGCAATTCATAATCTTTAACCTGGGTATATCTTTTGATTGCCCCTTGATCCTTGAGCCTCCATACTAAAACCCTTGATACGTCCCTCTGTGGGCATTATCACCAACCAATAGCCTTGCTGGTTGAAGAAGAATTCATTTGGTGGAATTCTTGAGTGTGTTGTACCACTCCTGATCCCTTTTTCCTACGATACTGGTCCTGATCATTCTTTGATTATCTTTCCGGAGCCAGCCACATTTGGCTGAGAGGTTTTATTAATCTTGAAACCTGGAGTGTTGAACCTCCCTTATTTCTTTGAAGTTACATTTTGCCATGCTACTCTTGAGTCCCTTGAAAAGTGTTGGGTTATTCTTGTTTGAATCTGTTATTGCTTGCTTCTAGAGCTTCATAAACAAATTGCTTTTGTTTTGTTCAGCCCCCCACAGTTATCTGGTACCCTTCAAGCGCTTGATTGCGGAGAGTTGGGCAGGTTCATTGAGAACCTGGAGGTTGGTTGGGATTGAGTTGATCTTTCCTAATCAGCTGCTGACGACCAGAGTTATTAGCTTGTGGGCATTGTTACTTACAACTGCCTTGTTCTATTGAACTCTGAAAAAACTCTAACATATTCTGTTCAAGTATTTTCCCACAACATCTTTCCCAATGCATTGTCCAGGTTTTTCCCCCTCCTCTTGCATCTTCCATCTGAGAATGTTTTTTGATACCTCTCAATATTTTCACACAGGCCCCAGGAAAAAGGTGGTTTGTTGTTCCATTTTCATCTCTTATCATTTCCCAGGGGATAATTGTCTGAGGAGAAGTTTACACAGGGAGTTTATCCAGGACGGGCGCCCTGTATTGCTTCTCTGTTGAGGACCTGGCCTGAATGTTGCGCAAGCACTTTGTGGTTCACATCATTATCCCCTGGGATGATCTTTCATTTCTCTCTTATTTCCATTGGATGGGATGCCTGTTGGAGGGAGGGTTTACACAGGGAGTTTATCCAGGACAGGCGCCCTGTATTGCCTTCCTGATGATGACCAGCCTGAATGTCGCGCAAGCACTTCATGGTTCACCATGTCATCCCATACTTGGATCAAGCTGATTGTTTTCCCTGTGGATTTTAGAGACGTGGAATCCGCCTCAAGGAGGCCCAAGAAGCACGTAGGCAGGCCAAGCAAGCTAGTGGAAGAAGTGGCTTTTGCCAACCAATTTCAACACCCATGGTCAACATACCCACTCTTCCTGTCCTTCCTCCACGTCCAACTCAGAGCCAAAATGTCCTCACCCGTACTTCCACCAGTCAGGATTGTGGTTTCAGCTCTGAAACTCAGAAGAACAAAATGGAGGTATTGGCCAATATCACTTGCTGCCCTGGTCTCAGCCTCTCCATCAACCAACCTGAAGACTTACAATGATCAGATGTCCAGATGTGCACTCAATTGCAAACACAACCAGGTTCCTTGAGCAGTTCAAACAACATTTTAACCCAGGCCCTCCAGTGGTTTTCCTCACCAACCACAAGCGTGAACTTGGCTTGGTTTACAAATTCACCAATTAGTCGGACATTTCATGCACAGAATATGATGAAATCAGAATCTTGACCACAACCATTTTCCAACTTTGATCTTTCTATGGCAATCAAAAAAATGCCTCTTTTCTTGGTGGTATCATGAAAGCACTTGGTTGGCGTAAGGGGTATGATAAAGTGGAAAAATTTGGCAAGCAATTCTATTACTGAATTCTTTGATTACAAGTGATACTAATTGAAATTCAATTATTTTGATTAGGAATATATAAGCCTTTTACATCAAAGACTCTTACACCAGAAAGATACAAACAGTGGAAGGTCTCCTGGAAAAGATGCCTGTTGTTCAAAAATTCATCTCCAAAAGATACAAAGCGTTGGCCCCTGGACTCTTTTCACATGAAATCAAGCAGATGAAACAGGCCAAAATTCCTGGTTTTGGTGCCCAAGAATATGGTGACCCCCAGGAAACTGAGCCTTTTACTGGCAACATCACCGCCACCTGGAGGGAGTTTTACAATCAAGCTCATATTGATGATGATGTCAATGCTATCACCTATGGTGGCTTTTGTTGTATCCATGAGGCAACTGGTGAACCAGCTCACTTCAGTCAAGGCAAATTTGTTCTTCTAGGTATTTCTACGGTCATTGAGTTTGACAAACATGATGGATGGATCAATCTCTTTTGGGATTCCAACCTATTATTCCACAAAAATGTTCAATCCAATTGACAAGCAGGAAGTCCATTCACCAGACTTGGTATTTCTGTGAAAATCACTCAGAGGCTTTACAATGGGTGTTTGGCTGCAATGAAAGAGGATGAGGTGATCACGGGTGGATCATCTGAACGCAATGCAGAACTAAAAAGTCAGTTATCACATTGTGTGTAATTAACTTGATCTGCTGACTACATTTCATGCTTCATACAATATCTGGTCTCTGTACTCTTTATTCTGTTTATTCATGTTTTGTATGCAATATACACCTGCCACCATCAAAACATGAATATACTCTAATAGAAATTGTTGCATGCTATTCAAGGCCCTGTCATCAGTTCTCTAATCACATGTTTCCATATCAAATACAGTTGTCCTATGATTCCTCATCATATATTTGCTGTGTAGAAATACAATGGCTTGATTGCTGTTGGGTTACTCTTATGATCCCCCAGAACCATTATATAAAGAGCATCTTTCCCTTCCATTGTCTCCCCTCATCCATCCACTCAATTGTTCCTCACTACACCACCGTTTCATCCCCAGCTCCTACATCCTACTTTCCATTCTTATCATACTCATTTAAAACTATATACCTGATCATGGTTACCACTCAATCTTCTTGCCATTCCCTTGGGAATGATACTCCTGCACCCCTTCATCAACAGAAAATAAAACCACCTGTGCAAATACCCAAACTTTACCTGATAGCACAGGGCCTGCAGCAATGGATGCCCCCCGCCCCTAGATCAAACCTGTCTAAACCTCCTGCTTGGAACAAAGTTGTTGGTGACAAAGACAATGCAGTGGAACCACTTCCACCCCTTCCTCCATGCAAGAATGGTGGATTCCTCAATGATTCAGAAGTGTCCCTCATATCACGCCAGGAATTTCTCTCCAGTAACAAACAAAAACTTCAACCATTGGAAAAAATTGCAAATGACAAAACAGCCACCCGCTCTCTTTGTCATATTTCTTGTCAAGGAATTGAAGCCTGTGACAAATACGATGCCAGTAAGTCATTTCCACTAAATTTCACTCTTGACCCCTGTTTAACATTTGTTTTTTATCAGTAATATCAAAGGGTGAAGAATTACCTGAAGAAGAACAGGTCAGAATTGGTAGTGGCAACCTCCTCAAAAAGCAATCTTCCTCTCACTCATCCTCCAACAGACCTGCCAAAAAACAGCATGTATTTGTTTCAGAAAGTGATGAGGAAGAAGATGAAATCAACATTTCTGCACCACCCAATACAGAAAAAACAGATGATTCTTCTGCAGTCCCCAAAAATGAAACTGGAACCAATCCAGCCAGGGAGACAACTTCACAAACACCTGCTGAATCAACTCAAAATCTGCCACTCACTCAAAGCATCCAAAATGCAGCTCCTGGTAGGGAACATCTATTTATTTATTATTGATTGATAGAAAAACTAATGTTGAAATTCTTTTCATTTTGTTCAAGATGTGATGCCTTGTCTCAAAAAGTATTATGCAGAGGCTCAGACAATTCTAAAATTATTCTCTACCTCCCTCACCCTTTCAGCATATGAATTTGCCGTTTCATCCACAATTCATCTCTTTGAGGCTTGGTTGAAACACATAAAACCCTTGGAATCATACCCCTCAACTCTGAGCCAGTCCATCCGGTTTGAAACATGTGGCACTGGTTTGAAGGAGTGGGTCAAGCAGTTGGAAAATAGTGGTAATTCAATATGAATGTTGACATGCATTTTTCCAGGCCTGAACTTGTTTTTTTTCTGCCTTCAGATTTCAACCCATTCAAAGCTCAATTCAATGAGCCATATTACTCCCCAGAAGTCATCAAAATCCCGTCCACACAAACTGACCTCCCCAAAAAGGGCACTTGTTACCTTGAGGATTTGACCCAATTACTTTCATTTCCTACCAAGCACTGCAAATGCAACTGGGCCCACATTTGGTTCCAGTCAATTTTGTTGGTTTCCCAGGAAGTCACTCCTGCCCCTGAATTTGAGAATCCAGTTGATCCAGAGGATGAAATTGCAGAGGAAATATTCAAAATTCAGTACTTCATCAATTGCATCAAATCTTGGCAAAGCAAACCAGCAATCACACAGTCTGGAGAAAACAATCCATCCAATATGCCTCCAAGCGACTTCAAAGCAATAGATAATGTGGTAGATGGCGTTTACTATATGCTCATAGATTTCTCCATTCTTTGGGAAAAACATAAAATCAACAGGGCAACAACCAATATTGCTAAATATACTCCTGCTTTTTCCAAACTTCCTCAAAAATTCACCAAACATCCTGCCTATCACCTTCTAGCAGCATATCTGTTTTCCAGAATACATGGTTTCCTGCTTATTCCAGATGATCAGAAGAGGTTCAAAGTCACCAATTCTCTCCAGCTTGTATCATTAATATCTAGAATAAATCAGCTAGAGCCAAAAGATATAACTGAAAAAATATGGAAAAGAATTGATTCCTATGTTGTATCTCTCATTCAACAATCTTTCTTTGATGATAAAGCCTTCTCTTGGCCTGGGACTTCACAATTTACTCTTGCAAAATGTCTTGTAATTGATTCCAGTGATTATTGGCTTCAATAGGTGAATACTGAAGACAATTTTGTTTTTAGTGTTCCATGTAAAGCCCATGTTGGATCAATTACACTAAAGTATTATGTTATATTCCTTCATGCTGGAAATGGAATTCAACAAAAAAAATTGATTATCCTCAATCAGCAATACACACCTAAAAATTCTAAAAAAGTCTCACTCTTGGGGTAATGAATTATGGCAAACAAAAAAAGCTATGTAAATAATTTTTCATGATAAGTAATGAAATGAAACATCTCATGACAAGACTTCAAATGTTTCATGATAAGCCTTGAAGTTTTTCATGATGATTTTCTATTGTTTCATGATATGGAATCAACTGCTTCATGATAAGACATCAACTTCTTCATTATAAGCCATTAATTGTTTCATGATAAGTGAAGAAAATCTTTCTTCCAAGTTCCCAAAACATGTCTCATGGAATCAGTTTTAATGTTTCAAGATAAGCACTCAATTCATTTTCATCTTAATAACCCACGCGAGTCACTGAAACAAAAAAATTGAACCTGCAACCTATTTAACCAGAGTTTTTTCATATAAAGAGACAATTTTCTCCCCCATCATCAATTCATCCACTCATCAAGAACTTGCACCAAAATGGCCCCAAAAAATATCCAACTTATTTTTTGCATGTGTGAAAATTGCTCCAGAAAAACTCATATGACTCCTGATGGGATAAAGAAAGGCATAGCATTTACCCCTTCTGGATATGCTAAGCATCAAAAATTCACCAAAACTTTGCTTTCAACTGAAGTTTCTCCACAAACAATAGCGGCTCCACAAGCACTGTCCCCAAAAACACCAAAAAACCATAGATATCCATTAGATAATAACAATGCAAACATGGCCCAATCTCAAGATAATATCACTGCAATTTCACCTCCAGCTGGTGTTCCCATATTTGAAACTCAAGAATTTGTCCTATTACCCTGGATAAAAAACCAACACCATGTCATCCTTCCAATGGTGATCACAGCCATCATGAATGTGCATCATCAAATCAGTACAGAGGAATCAAGGTTTCTGCTTTGTGCTTTCAATATTCAAAATAAAACAATTTTTCAAAATACTCTTCAAAACCATCAGGCCAATAAAAGCTCAAAGATTCCCCTCAGCATTTTGACCATCTTCAAGCATCTCAACCTGGATTCTTCACTGGAGATATATGTCTGTTTTCCAGAGTGCTTATACTTGGTTGACCAAGAAAAAGATGTCACAGACCCCAATATCAAATGCAAACAACATTTAAAAAGATTTGACCAGGGTCCACCTTGCTCATCCACCTTGGGAGCTATGAAGACTTCCATTAACTCCATGCCTAGCAGAAAAAATTTAAAAGAATCAAAATTCTCCGCAAGAAAACATTTCATTTACCAACCATTTCAACAATGGCTGGAAAGATTTTTGAACCGTCCAGGTATTGAGGAAGAACTGCTCAAACATCTCCAAAAAAAAACCTCTGAGATAATGAAAGATATCTGGGATGGGATGGTTTGGAAAAGATTCAGGGGCCCAAATGAAACTTCCCCCTTTTTTTCAAAGCCTGGGAACTTGGCATTCACCCTATATGTTGACTGGTTCAATGCTTTTGGAAAGTCTAGTTGTCATGCCTCTCTTGGAACCATTGCCATGGTATGCCTGAATCTTCCCCCTGAAATACGTCTGAAAGCAGAAAAAATTTATCTGGTAGGAATCATACCTGGCCCCAAAGAGCCTACTGGTCCTCAACTGAATCATATACTCACCCCCCTTGTCAGAGAACTTCAGAAACTTTGGAATGGTTTCCACTTCTTCAAGACCTATAATAATCCTTCAGGAGTTACCATCAGAGTGGCTATACTCACTGTCATAGCAGATGTTGTCGCAATGCGCAAGATCATAGGATTTACCAGTCATTCAGGAAAAAGGTTTTGCAACTTCTATACCATCAAAAAGTCTGAGATAAATGAGATTGAGCATTTCAATTGGGCCCCAAGAAATTTATCAGAGCACAAAATTCAAGTAAATTCATGGTTGCATGCAACTAAATCACACAGAGATCATCTCTTCAAAGAGAATGGTGTCCGTTACTCAATATTAGAAGAACTCCCTTATTGGGATGCCACAAAAATGGCCAACCTTGACATAATGCACAATATGATTCTTGGAGCCTTGAAAGATCATGCTGTTACCAAATTAAAACTGTTAAGATGAAGCCTGCCTTGACGGACCCGCGGGACTGCGGCATAATCCGCGGGACCGCCGTGTGTAGATACTTCAAATCTCCTCCAGCTCCACAGACTCAATGATCTCTCTTGACTCCTTTGTCTCTCTCTCTATTCCGGCTTTCTTCTTTTCTTCTACTTCCCCATGCTTGTCTCCTTTTCTTTCTTTTGATTCTCTCCTCCCTTTTGATATCTCTGCCCTTCTTGGCAGTCTCTTCTCTATCTGTCTCATCCCGATTTCTCCTCTCTCTTCATTACTCCTCAACCCCTACTCACCATCTGTCAACTCTCGAATTGCCAACAACTCATCAAGTCCATCAATTGCCTGGTGAGATCTTTTGTCCTCCGGGTCAATCTTCCCATTGAGTATCTGATCTTCTATCCTCCATGTTCTAGTCTCTTGCCCGTCTTTCTGTCTCCAGCCGTCTCTGCTTCTTATCTGTCTCACCTCTACTAGTCTCCGGAGATCAACTTTTGGTCTTCACTTCTTTCTTACTTTTCTTTTTCTCATCTCTATCTCTTTCTCAACGTGTCCTGATTCTTCTCATATTAGTCTGCTGGTTTTAGCTCAATGAATTAAATCAAATATTTAATACGGTTAAAAGCCGAAATCAAGCCAAATCACTCCACTAAACCCAAGACGAACGAACCAGTGGGAGCGTCCGATTACTTCCACCAAGTTGCTCTTAAAGCCTCTGTTGATGCAATACCTCTTCTCAATGAGGAAAATTATTCAATCTGGAAGGATAAGATGCTTATTTTATTCGATCTCAAGGAAATCAAGGATGCCATCACTAGGAATGAAGGTCCACTATCAACAAAACAAGACAGAGAAATTCAAGCAATCATTCTCTCCAAATTAGATAGCACCACGCATGCAAACGTTGTCAACTCATCAAACATCTCTTCATCTAAGTTACTCTGGGCTGAAATTACTCGCAGGTTTGCTTCATTCGAGACGGCCAATCAAGCAAGAGTATTCAACCAATTCCTCCACTCTCCCTTCAAAGAACAAGCTGTTGATGGATTCGTCACCAAAATGCGCAAGGCTATCAATTGAATGACCGATGTCGGAATCGAACTTCCTAAAGATATTTTGGCCTATCTCATCTTATTCAAATTTCCTCCGCCACTGGAAAACCTGAAGCAACAAATCATGCACGTTGAGAGACTTGTTACCGTAGACGTGGTATTCAACCATCTCATCCAATACAATAATGAAAGAAAGGCCCAAACTAAGGTTGGAAAATCAACTCCTGACTTATTGCTAGTTACCACTAAGACAAAAATAGACAGAGACAATAAGAAGACGCGGCTCCAATGTAAGGAAGGATACCACGATCCCAACGCCCCTCATCCAGAATCATCCTGCTTCCACCTACATCCTGAAGTTGCCCCGGAATGGTGGTTAGAACAACAAAGAGAATGGAAAAACAAACTCAAGAAAGGTCCCACAATCAACTATCATGCTCTACTTACTCTTTGGATCAATGCAAACAATCATCCAAATCTCCTTCTAGATTCAGGTGCCAATATTCACATATTCAACAATCTCAAATTCTTCAACTCCATCACGCTGGAAGACAATCCCAAGGAGATCAAAACTGGCAAGTTAGATGCGTCTCTCAAAATCCAAGGAACGGGGACGGTGAAGCTTGAATGGAAAGATTCCGTTATCACCCTTGAAGGCTGCGCTTATGTACCCAATATTGTGGTCAACCTCATAAGCCCGGGGCTCCTGGCGAAAAAGGGATGCAAACTCTCTCAGAAAAACGATTGCTTTTCAGTCTCTCGGAATGGACAGACTGTGCTGAAGGGTCTGATTCGCGACAATCTGTTTGTCATTGAAAAGCCTCAAACCACGGGCCAAAATCATTCGGTCAATATGATGAGACAAGGCGAGACCCAATCGTTGTCAGACATACATAAAATGTACGGCCATGCTTCTCTCTCTACTCTCAGACCTATCATAAATGGTTGCTTCTCCAAGGAAGAAATAGATAGTTTTCAATGCAATAGTTGCGCAAAGAGCAAAATTACTCGATCTCCCTTCTCTGCTGTTTCTACTCCCTCATGCAAACCCCTTGAAAGAATCCACCTCGACCTGATTGGACCAATAACACCTCAATCAAAGGAAGGTCACCACTACATCCTAACTCTCGTGGACAACTTCTCCGGTTATCTGGCGGCATTCCCTCTAACGTCCAAAGATGAAACTCCCGGTACCATCATCAGCATCCTAAAAACTGAATACAAGAGATTGAAGTACTATCCAAATGAGATCTTCTCCGACAAAGGGACCGAATTCACTAACTCCACTTTAAAGGATTTCGCAAGATCAAAACACATCAAACTTATGACCTCAGAACCCTATCATTCTCAGCATAACGGTCGAGCCAAGAGAGCCAACAGGACCATTGTGGAATCTGCCAGAGCCACTTTCTCTTCTTCCAGGCTTGCCAAAAACTACTGGCACATTGTGACAAGGAGCTGCTGTTTTATGTTTAATCAAATTCCCAGGGAAGGTAATCACCTCTCCCCTTGGGAGCTCATGTTCAACAAGAAACTCCCCGCTGACTACTTGAAACCTGTAGGGTCTCCTGTGGTTTACCTGTTGAATCGGATTCAGAAAGGTCGGAAATTTGACGAGAAAGGATTGGAGGGAATTTTAGTTGGTTTCAATCCCACTTTTCACTCATACTTGATACTCAGCTCATCTGGCTCTATTATTGAAACAAAACACGTTCAGTTTCTCAAGACTCACTCTGACAACTTTCCCCTTCTCGAATCTCCCGGTCTTGACATCTTATCACAACCTGACGCTGAATTCATCGAATCTGACTTCTCCTCGCGAGAAAAGCAATATACAATAAGAGATGGAAATTGTGAACATTACGATTCTGACTCTACGCAAGAAGATGCCGACTCTTCCCCATCCTCTCCATCTGAGCCTTTTTGCTCTCCCTCTCCCCCTCCGCAAGCTCCTGAACCGCATCAAAGACCAAAGCGAGAAACTAGAAAACCCCAACGGTATGGTTTCCATCATTACTATGAACCACCATCTTATCAAGCAGCATGGAAATGTTACAAGTGGCCTAAATGGAAAAAGGCGTCCGAGGACAAACTGGAGTCAATCGAGTCTCAAGGCGTGTGGGAAGAATACTACGGCTCACCGGACAACATCCTGAATACTACCTGGGTTTTCAAAGTCAAGGAGAATTGTCACGGCGAACCGGCAAAATACAAGGCACGGTTGTGTGTCCAAGGTTTCAATCAGGTATTTGGGGTCGACTATAACAAGACTTGGGCTCCAACTGGAAAATTGGGATCGCTCCGGATAGCTCTGGTATACGGTCTTAAGAACAAAATGAATTTTACGCAATTCGACGTTAAGGGAGCTTTCCTCCACGCTCCACTTCAAGAAACCGTCATTATAAGGACTCCTGATGGATCTAATTGCAAATCTCCCTTCTTGAAACTCAACAAATCCTTGTATGGCCTCAAACAGTCTCCAAAAAACTGGTACAAGACATTAACTCAATGGATCATATCTCAAGGCTATCACAAATCGACCAGCGATCCGTGCCTATACATTAATCTTCTGACCAAGGAGATCATTTACTTCCATGTAGATGACCTCATTCATGTGGGGAACACCGACGACTTCAAAACTCACTTCTTAAGTCGGTTTGAAAATTCATTGTGTCACTCTCCAAACACAATTCTAGGTATGCTGATGGAGGTCAAAGATGACAAAATATTTCTTAGTCAACCAAATCACATAGAACGCGGCCTCGAGGAACTTGGTCTATCATCTTGTAAGGACAAAAAAACTCCTTTGACTCAAAATCTGCAACTTGAGCCAGCATTGGATTCGGATGACGCCAAATTCTCACAGCTGAACATCAATTACCGATCTGCTGTCGGCCTACTCAATCATCTCTCACAATACACCCGACCCGACATCGCCTTTGCCGTGTCCAGCCTGGCCAGGTTCAACACCAAGCCTGGTATGACTCACTGGAGGGAAGTTCGCAAGGTTTGGAAGTACCTTAAAACCACAAAAAACTCAAAACTTGTTGTCAGATGCGACTTAGACCAGGAAATTGTCTCAAGCTTCAGCAATGCTACGTGGGGGATGATCCAACTTTCCGTAAATCACAGACGGGTTACATAATCTTTCACTATGGCTGCCCCATAGTATGGAACTCCTCAAGGCAAAGAAACATTACTTACTCTTCCACGGAGTCAGAGCTCAACGCACTTCTCGACAGTTACTTGGAACTCAAGTGGATCTCACATCTCATTGCTGAGGTACACTGTTTCTCTGACATTAAACCCACGTTGTATATAGATAATAAAGGACTAGATGACAAGATAAAACAATTTGGATCTCATTCTAAATCAAGACACATTGATATCAAGACCAAGGGACTACGCGAAGATTTCAATGAATCCTTATTTAATATCACGCTAATCCAGACCAACTCCATGATTGCCGACTCCCTCACCAAAGTCTCAAGTGTTGCCTCTCTAGAACTACTATGCGCCAAGGTATTTGACCTCTCTACCAATTCTAATCCTTTGAAAAAAGAGCTCTCCAGTCACCCGGGGTGTTAAGATGAAGCCTGCCTCGACGGACCCGCAGGACTGCGGCATAATCCGCGGGACCGCCGTGTGTAGATACTTCAAATCTCCTCCAGCTCCACAGACTCAATGATCTCTCTTGACTCCTTCGTCTCTCTCTCTATTCCGGCTTTCTTCTTTTCTTCTACTTCCCCATGCTTGTCTCCTTTTCTTTCTTTTGATTCTCTCCTCCCTTTTGATATCTCTGCCCTTCTTGGCAGTCTCTTCTCTATCTGTCTCATCCCGATTTCTCCTCTCTCTTCATTACTCCTCAACCCCTACTCACCATCTGTCAACTCTCAAATTGCCAACAACTCATCAAGTCCATCAATTGCCTGGTGAGATCTTTTGTCCTCCGGGTCAATCTTCCCATTGAGTATCTGATCTTCTATCCTCCATGTTCTAGTCTCTTGCCCGTCTTTCTGTCTCCAGCCGTCTCTGCTTCTTATCTGTCTCACCTCTACTAGTCTCCGGAGATCAAATGTTGGTCTTCACTTCTTTCTTACTTTTCTTTTTCTCATCTCTATCTCTGTCTCAACGTGTCCTGATTCTTCTCATATTAGTCTTCTGGTTTTAGCTCAATGAATTAAATCAAATATTTAATAAAAACTTCCAGAATCCTCTTGGAAAAAGATACAGAAAAAACTCCAGACCCATCAGATGAGGGATCAAATGACAATGAAGATGAAAGTGGAGACAATGAAGATCCCAGAAAATAAAAATTGATTCTAGAGAATTGCTTTAATTGAAAAGATATGCCCAGCAAGATATTCAAAATATACAAAAATCCATAGGCAAAGGGAGAGAACAGCCTCTGGCTCTAACTCATGAAGAATTCATGGCAGAATCTTCTTTGTTCTCTGACTTAGATTATGTACCTGTCTCATTTTTGAATCCAAGCACCAGTGATATCCCTGAGCAAAGCCCTTCAATTTTGTCAAAATTCAAGTTTGATTCTGTTCTGCTGAAAAATCTTCAACAAGTCATCAAGATTAATCTAATCCCATCTGATTGGACAAGAGTACCCAAAAACCTTATAGCAGAAAGTCATGGAAGTCTCAAGGCTGCAGAGTGGTCTCCCCTTTATAAAGTCTACATTCCCAATTTCATCATTGCCATGCAATTTGAACAATGTCCATTCCCAGAAATAGTTGTTCAAAATACCTTCCATTTAGTGACCTGTTTGAACATTTCCACTAGTTGGAATACCAGCTCCCAAAATGGTTATGATTTCACCAGGCACTGGGAAAAATATTGCCAAATTTGTAGAAAGCTCTTTCAAGAGCAAAATCAAAAGCAAAATAATCATCTTGCATCCCATATACCTGAGCTTTTACAAAGGTGGGGGCCTGGCCCCACATGTGCTACCTGGGCTTATGAGCGCTTGAATGGGCTATTTTCCAAGTTCAAAACCAATAATTCTTAGGGTGTGTGAATTCCTTTAAATCAAAGATATACAGAATACAACAATGCTGACTATGATTTACATTAAACTCAGATGAAGTACCACTTACTATAGTTCAAAGGTTCTGCAGACTTTCAAATTTAAAGTCCCTGATCAACTCACCAGGTGCACCACCAGAGGTGAATCAACTTTCAAGAATTCTTGAATCATCCACCAGGTCAAATCCAATCCCACAGCTAAATCCTGTCCATGCAAATCTAGAATGTTATTACAAATTCCTCAATTAACTCAGGAATTCCATCTCTTCTACAAATTGGTAAGATTTCAATCAAATCAATAGTGCCAATGAACCAAACACTGTTACTCTCTCACCATGGTGGAACTATTGGAATCATCTCCATTGGAATAAAATGGCATTATCCACAACAGAATCAAATTACGGAAACAGTAATGCGTGATATAATCTGGGTAAAGTCTCCTTCTTGGGTCAGATAAAAACCATATTCAGGGTGGTGGATCCATATGGGAGCATACCAGGTTACTTCTTGGAAGTGAATCCATTTCAAATTGAAAGGAATTTTTTGTTTGATTGGAAGCTTCTCAATGTGTACAAAGTTAAACATGGGATTGAACAACAAATCATTTCTTGTGATGCTGTTGATGGCCAGTGTGCATATTTCTCTCAAAATGGAATCATACTAGTCACAAAATTATATCTTCCTGAAAGTGAAATTTAAAAATTATGCAATATCCCAAGTGTTATGAATTTTTTCCATCTTTTTTATTTGAATTATTTTTGGAGTGAATTGCAATTCAATGTATCAAGCATTACCTGTAGATAGAACAGAAATTGCATGAGAGAAGGAATTGTATGAATGATGAGGACAACTTTTGTTCAAAAAATGCTTTTATTTCATTTCAGAAAATTATGAGAGATTATCCTCATAGGGGGAAAAATGGATACTTGTGGGAAATCAGAGAGAAATCAGGGAGAAATACTGGGGAAATCAGGTACAAAAAAATTGGAAACCACGTGGAATCTGGGAGGAAGTAAAATAGAAACCTTGGAGAATAGCATCTGAAATAATAGGTAAGACAGGAAGAAAAGAAGGACAAAGCTAGGATATCAAAAGGTGAAACAGAATCGAATGAAATCAGAAACAAATGTGAAAAATTTGAGCAATTTTGAAGCAACTATTTGTAAAATGGGGGTAAGCTGTGTTTCCAAATGATGGAAACATTCAAGAAATCCATTGGATTCAACCATCTCATCAAAAGGATGTGATGTCACTGGCTGACCAGATCCACCAGATTTTTTCTGGTGATTGGAGCTGATTGCGTTTGAATATCCTCCTTGGCATTGGATGGTGGCCACTCATAGGTTTCTTTGGGATCACCATTTCTAGGCTGAGCATCCCCAGACAAGTCCTCAGCATCAACTGAATTGGATTTTTGGGCATCAAAAGCAGCTAGGGGGGTGATGTTGGCCTTCTTTCCAAATATTTCATCCATTTGAATATAAAAAGGAAAAATGGAGTCCAACTTATCAACCACCAAGTTGATTCCCTTGGCTTTTTCAGAGTTGGTGATACCAAAGCCAGTGGAGATTGAAATGGAGTGGGCCTTTTTGTACTTGGCTCAATAATTCTTGAATTGCTACCTCATCTGTTTGTATGACAGATCCAACATACCTTTTGTTTTTGAAGATTTAATTGAACTGAATTAAAAACAAGACCAGCAGACTTCAAAATACAAAGTAATGAGTGTGAGTTTTCTAAACAAAATTTAAGGAAAGGAAAAGAGCGTGTAAAATCATGAAAGAAAAGAAAGTAGCAGATGGAGATCTTACAACTAGACAGATCAAAGAAATGGTTGATTGGATAGGCTAGGAGATGTTGAGGAAAGATAATGGGCCAGTTGATTGAGATGGTGAGAGGATTGGATGGAGACAAAGAGATTATTGAGATTTGTATGAATGAATGAAATGAGGATTTGGAAGGAATTGGAGAATTGTGTAGAATGGGAGGAGAGCGAATGAGAATGGGAAAGTGGAGAATGAGAATGGGAGATTGGAATGGTTGGATGGAATGAGGGAATGAGAGGTGCAATCAGTCAGAGTGAAGCATGAGGACTCGAGGAGACAGAGCAAGATTCATATTGGAGGATTTCAAATTGAAGTAACCACACCCCATCAGTGTCAAGGTGTCGCGGTTGAAGTGCCGCAGAGATCAACTATTTCTACACACCGCCCTGTCTAGAAGGAAATCGAGGAACTTGGATGTTAAATTGATCACGGATGGTTTGATGGCCGGCTTGGTGAGGGAATCGGCAAGCATCTCCGCAGATGTGATTAGAGTGGTGAGAAGATTTCCTTTGTTTTTCTTTTCTTGCAGACATTTGATGTGTATATGTCAATGTGTTTCAGAGCGTTGTGATGAGAGTCAAGATTGACTAAGTTGTGGAGGGCTTTATTATTGATGTAAGCGCAATGAGTCAATTTCAACTCAGGGTTTAGGTCAAGGAGAAGATTTTGGAGACAAATCTTTTCTTGTGTGGCAAGAACCAGAGATTTGAGCTCTCCTTTGGTCAAGGAGAGAAATATAGTGGACTGTAGCTTGCTGTGCCATGCAACTGGGCTCCCGTAAAGCATGATTATGAAACCTGTGTGGCTTCTTCTACTGGTTGGATCATCTCCACCGTCTGAGTTGCTAAAGCATTTGATGTTGTATTTGAAGTTTGGGGATGTTAAGCGCAGGGCAAGGTCACGGGTGGCGTTAACGTACCTCCAGACGTGCTTGGCCTGTTCCCAGTGGGGAATTCCGGGTCAATTGTTGAAACGTGAAAGATTGGAGACTGCGTATGAAAGGTCCGGTCTGGTGCGACTGGCAATGAAGTTCAAATATCCCGTCGCTGAACAGTAGTTGATGTCAAGTTGCAGGAATTTTGCATGATCTTCTTCCAAGGCAGGAGTTAACTTAATATTAGGGGTCATTGGAGTGGTGATGGGTTTAGATTCATTGAGACCCAGCTCCTGGAGGGCGGTGGCAATATGCTTGGGTTGATGAAGGAAGTGAAGATTGCCACGGGTTATGATATGATTTCTGAGGATTTTAGTAAGATCGCCCTTGTGAGAGATGTGGAATTGATTTTTGAGTCTGGATCTGAAGTTTTTGGATTCACCTATGATCAGTAAATCTTTGATGTAAAAGAAAACAAAGAGAGACTCGGATTGGTTGATGAAAAGGCAATGATCGGCGGCTGAGGATTTGAAGTTTTGGGAGAGTAGCCAGCGCCTTAGGGTATCGCACCAGCTCTTGGGAGCTTGCTTGAGGCCGTAAAGGGACTTCTTCAATTTAAGGTAAGGAAATTCACATTCGTAACCCTTGGGACATTTGATGTAAGTTTCTTCCTCCAAAGGAGCGTGCAAGAAGGCAGCTTTGATGTCCATTTGAACGGTCTTGAGCTTGTGGTGAAGAGAGTAGACGAGGAGGGTACGTAGGGTGGTGATGAGACCGGTGGGAGCATAGGTTTCGCCGTAGTCAAGGAACTCCTGTTGCTTGAAACCTTGAAAACACAGTCAAGATTTATAGATCGTTCCATTTCCGCTGGGGTCATCTTTGAGGTGGTAAACCCAGGTGGTGGAGAGAGCGGATTTGCCAAGTGGTAGAGAATGACAGCCTTCCCACACGTCAAAACTCTTGATGCCGTTGGTTTTGGTCTTCATTGAATCCAGCCATTGATCCTTATTGTTGCATTTCAAAACCTTGGGGTAGCTTTTGGGAACCGCACAAGCTAGGAAACCGTATTGATTTGGAGCTTTGAGGGTGGATCTATCACGCAAAGTGCGTGTGGACGGATTGATGAGATGCTGGGCTATCTCGTTGGCGTCGGAATCAGAGGATGATTGGTTGGATGAGCAAAGAGAAGGGGAAGGAAGAGGATTGTTATTTAAGATGGGTTCAGGCGACGCAGGGAGAGAGGATTCAGGGATCTGATTGGGGTGAGAACAGGAGGAGGAGGAGATTGCCGGAGTGGTAGAATTTAAGATATCAGTAAGTGTTTCATCTAAGGATAGAAGAGGATTGAAAGGAGACTTGGAGGGATGGAGAGAAGAGGAAGAGAAAGGAGTGTTTTTGAATATTTTAACATGTTTTGAGCGGATGACATCACCAACTTTGGGGCAGAAGACCCAATAAGAGTGCAATTCTAGGTCAAATCCGACTAAAATACCTTCAAGTCCCTTCTCGGCGAACTTGGAGAGATTCTGTTGCTGATTAAGCACAATAGTCTTAGAGCCAAGAACTTTGATGACCAAGAGCTTGGGAATTGAGGATTTCCAGAGTTCGTAAGGGGAAACTTTGTCAAGTTTGGAGGGGATAAGATTCAATAAGAGACAACAGATGGATACTATTTTGTCCCACATGATGAGAGGAATTTTCATGTCCAGCATAACGGTCCTGGAAGCTTCAATTAAAGTGCAATTAGCGCTTTTGGCAATGGGGTTGTGTTGGGGAGTGTACGGTTTGGAGGTTGAATGAAGGATTCCATTTTCGGAGAAGAAGGAGGTTAGTTGAGAGTTCAGCAATTCACCGCCGTTGTCGGAATGGAATTTTTTTAATTTCTTGTTGAATTGATTGGACTAAAGTTGAATGAATTTAATGATTTTGTTGGTGGCGTCAGATTTGAATTTGAGAGGTATACAGGTCTTGAAGCGGGAGAAATTGTTGGTGAGGACAAGAAAGAACCTATTTCCAGTTTTGGAGGGAGGAGAGATGGGGCCGCAGAGATTGGCGTGGATTTTTTCAAATTTGGCTTTGCTCTTGGGAAATATTCCTTTGAAGGGAGTCCTGTGGATCTTTCCTTGGGAGCAGGAGATGCAATTGTGGTTATCCCACCTAAGTTTTGGGAATTCTTGAGCAAGCAGCTTGACAGAATTGGAATTAGAGTGGCCAAATCTTTTGTGGAGGGTGGAGAAAGAAATGAAGGAAAAGGCGGTATGTGAGTTGGGATTGATGGATTCCTCAACAAACATGAGGTTATCTTTGATTTAGCCTTCAAGGATGATTTCTGTATTGAGAACAATGACAAATCTATTCGTGGTGGTGAGTTGTAAGGAGCAACCTCCAAGAATGAGTTGGCCTAGCAAAATCAAGTTTATGGCTATATCTGGGACAAGGAGAGAGTTTTTGAGGTTGAGTTTGGAATGAGAAGTGATGATGGTTGCAATACCTTGTCCCAAGGCGACTATCAAGGATCCCAATTTTCCAGCTTGGATGATGGTGTTGTCATCATTTGGACTACTGAAGAATTGGGAATTGTTAAACATACTCTGGGAGGCACCGGAGTCAAGAATTATCTGGCTTCGATCTAGGCGATGGGAGTGAGTCATAGCGAATGTGAATGCAAGGTGTGCTGAGGCGGCAGGGTTTGAGCTGGAGGGATTAGCTTTATTGGAGGATGAGGAAGGTGAGGAGGCTGTGAAGTTTGGTCTCAGATGGGGAAATAGCCAGTAGCATTGTTCCTTTGGGTGATTGGCTTGAGGATTGTGCCAGTTTGCCTTGCATCTTAACAGATTTTGTTGCATGATCATGGCGGAGGCTTGAGATCCCAAGGCGGTTTTGTGTTTAACTTGGTTAAGATGTCTCAGAACTAGATCTCCGTCAATTTTCCTTTTGCCGAGGGAGTGAGTGATGGTGGTTTTCAGATGATCCAATTGAGGAAGAAATTTGTAGAGAAGAAGGTAGGCTATTATATCGTTGTCCATTTTGATGCCGATTTCAGATATTTGCATTAAACATGACTTGGCTTCAGTGATGAATTTCTCAATATTTCTTGGATTGAATTGGAGGTTGAGGAAGTTAAAGAAAACCCTTGATCAATTTGCGGTTTGGGATGAGGCAAAGAATTTGTTTATCGAGTTCCACAGATCGATGCCATTGGTCAGATGGTGTTCCTTCACGCAATTCACGTAAGTTTTGTTTTCTAATTTTGCTAGGATGTATCCAACAATTTCAAGGTTGATTTCGACTGGAAATTTTTCCGTTTCGGTTGAAGAGAGCCATGGAGTGATGCCTTTGAGGGAAAAGATTGTGAGAATTTTTGATTGCCACAAGGAGAAATTATTTTCCGAGAGATTGGGGATTGAATCTGTCAAGGTCTTCAGGAACAAAGAGTTGGAATCCGCTGGTCCTGGGGTAGTCATTGTCGCCAGGTTTGCTGAGTTGGGGATCTTTTGGCTTTTAAGCATGAAGATTTAATTGAACTGAATTAAAAACAAGACCAGCAGACTTCAAAATACAGAGTAATGAGTGTGAGTTTTCTAAACAAAATTTAAGGAAAGGAAAAGAGCGTGTAAAATCATGAAAGAAAAGAATGTAGCAGATGGAGATCTTACAACTAGACAGATCAAAGAAATGGTTGATCGGATAGGCTAGGAGATGTTGAGGAAAGATAATGGGCCAGTTGATCAAGATGGTGAGAGGATTGGATGGAGACAAAGAGATCATTGAGATTTGTATGAATGAATAAAATGAGGATTTGGAAGGAATTGGAGAATTGTGTAGAATGGGAGGAGAGCAAATGAGAATGGGAAAGTGGAGAATGAGAATGGGAGATTTGAATGGTTGGATGGAATGAGGGAATGAGAGGTGCAATTGGTCAGAGTGAAGCATGAGGACTCAAGGAGACAGAGCGAGATTCAAATTGGAGGATTTTGAATTGAAGTAACCACACCCCATCAGTGTCAAGGTGTTGCGGTCAAAGTGCCACAGAGATCAACTATTTCTACAGTTTTATTATTGAGTTCATTGGCCATCAGGAGATAACCATTTACCTTAGAGGATGGAGGTTGACCAACACGTGCTTCATTGTTGGATCCAAAGCAAGCATCATAGTTGGACAGAATTTTGAGCCAGTTTACCAGGATGATGTGATCAGCTCTCTTGAGCTGACTTGAGACTCTGGAAGCTGATGGGGGAGGGTTGTTGGATGTTGAGTTCCTGGGGGATGTTTGCTTTGGTCCATTGGATTGCCCAGTGGACTTGCAGGGGTAGGATTGCTGAGGGGCCATTTAAAAATATTAGGAGGGATGAAGGGATGAAGGGCTATGAGAGTGTTTAAGTGGTGAGAGTGAGGATGTGATGAGAGGATGAGAGTGATGAAGCAAAGGGAATAGGAAGAGATGAGAGTGATGAAGTGAAAAGAGGGATAAAGCAATGAGAGTTAGGATATGATGAAAGCAATTAACTGATGAGAGTGATGAAGTGATGATGAAAATTCATCCAATGAGAGTTAGCTGGATGTGATGAAAGTGATAAACGGATGAGAGCAATGATGTGATAAGGATAGTGATCCAATGAGAGTAAGCTGGATGTGATGAAAGCAATAAACGGATGAGAGTGATGAACTGATCAGGATAGTGATCTGATGAGAGTTAGCTGGATGTGATGAAAGCAATAAAGTGATTAGAGTGATGAAGTGATGAGGATAGTGATGAAAAGATGAAGAGCAATGAATCAAATTTTTTTCCAATGAGGTTGGAGTTAGAAGGAGGTGGGAAGCCAGGGGTGGATGATGTGGACAGGTGGCAGAAGCCTTCAAACACTTCATTTGAAAAAACCCACTTATTTCCAGATAACTCTGACATGTCTGATGTGAAATAAGTGGTTTTTTTTTGATTTTTAACGGCGGTTTTGAAATGGTGGATTTGGTTTGAAACCTGCCATTAAAAAATGGCAGGTTTGCTTAACTCTGATACGCCCTATTGTTTTTGTATTGGCATATTTTCTATGATCAATACAATCAGCAACAGCAGAAGCATTCCAATCAAACAAAAAAACTTAAAATAATTCTGGAACCCGTGAGAAATGATTGTTGGCAACCAAGACCAAGCTGAATAGGTTCCATAGACAAAGAAAATAATGAGATTAAGAAACAATCTATCAAAAAGGAGACAACAAGCAAACAGAGCCAACGGTGGGACAACTGGCTGAAGGTGAGAGTCAGAAATTGAGAGAGATCACAATAGAGTTGAGTAACCTTAGCCGGTTGTGTGGAAGCAATACCTGTGACAAACTTGATAGGGTTGAACCCAGCGCCTTGAAGGAACTGTAAGAGTAAGTAAGCTTTTAGTTTTCTTTGACTGAGCAAGTAGTTGAGTCTTGGTCAATCTTACTAAGTTCAAGCTGGCTGCCAAGTAGTGATTGATTGATGAAAGTCAAGGTTGTCTTTGTAGTTGATAATGATGATTGAGTTGGGAGAGTCCTTGATGATATTGGTTGGATGAGATTTGGAGAATTGATGGATTGATGAGTTGATCAGGAGTTGTTCATTCAATCAGAGACCAAGTTAATTGGAAGTTGTTGGGCATTCTCCTTGGTTGGAGTGTCCTTGATGTGGAGTATCTTCAACCTTCCGTCCCAGAGCTTGGTATTAATGTGGTAGTTGGATGGTTGAGATACATTGGAGAGTGAAAAAAAAAGAATAAGAACAGAAAGAAAAGAGACTTGAGAACAAAACAGAAATATAAAAAAAAGAAAAGTATTGAGACAGCTTCTAAACTTAACATTTAACAGACCCTACTGGCTTTGGGATTGTATTGGCAAAAGTCGTTGTAGTTGGCAGACCCACAAGCACAAATATGTTGCCCAAGGTAGCTTCATACTGGCTCAATATTCAGTTTTTTCTTACACACTATCTGATGTATCTTCAATTGATCCTTGCAGTGTCCTTCATCCAGTTTATATTGAGACACTGTTGACCAAGATGCAGAGAAAACATCTTCTGTTTCTTTCCACTATGGAGGTCAGTTATATAAAACTCATTGATCAGGTCCTCATTGCTTCCTTTTATGGCTGCAAAACCATAGACTGGAGGAGCATGATGGTTGTTGTTTGAGGCTACAGGTCCATTCT
Organism: Puccinia polysora; assembly: GCA_025617555.3. Taxonomy (NCBI): domain Eukaryota; kingdom Fungi; phylum Basidiomycota; class Pucciniomycetes; order Pucciniales; family Pucciniaceae; genus Puccinia; species Puccinia polysora. The sequence continues at coordinate 48,051,680 of CM062618.1, forward strand.
TGATAGGGACAGCAGAAATGAATGTCTCAATTTTGTCAGCTTGTGGAGAGTAGGAAACAGCCTGATCCAAAATTTTCCCTTCTGCAGTGGTGATGATAACTGGTAGCACTCAATTGGCAGGTGGAGAATAGATTGTTGAAGTCAATGTTTTGTGAGGGGGGTACAGTGTTGTTTTTGTTTATGGGGAAAAGGGTGTTGTTTTTGTGTGTGTGTGTGGGGGGGGGGGGGAAAGCAGGTTTTGGGGTGTTTTTCTGAGAAGGAAGAGTAGTCTAGCAACTTCCAACCATCCACAGCCAGATCATTTGATTGCACCTGAGAAAAACCTGGGTTGCAAACAACTCCCCTGGGGCAGTTGACTGTTCTGAAAAAAAATGCTGCAATATTTACCAATATTAGGCATTGGAGCCAGCAATATTATGATACAGAGCTTCAGGAGTTTGAGAAAAAAAAATTCTTCTTTGGGTTTTGAAACTTCACTGAAATTCCAGGGCCTGATAAAGCTCATATTCAATATTTGGAAGGGTCAAGACCATGGACACCAGGGAGACAGGCCTGGGGTTTCTGGTGGATTATTTGAGTGCAAGGTTGCTAAGGTGTGCAAACCAGATAGGTTTCTGGAAGAGAAGGCTTCAAAGGAGACAGAAAGGCATGGAAATTCTGACCAATAGGAGTGATTGGATTAATTCATCTTGCTGGATACAAAAAAAAATCTACACCCAGCCGCCCCGTGCCCTTGGAAGTCAATTGTTGCCAAGGAGATGGATTTTGAAGTGAATTTTGCATTGCATTGGAAGCCAGTTTTGGAAATTTATTTGTTGTGTTGTAATTATAAAAGGAACAGTCCCAAGGATTGAAACATGGAAGTCAATTATTTTGGAATGGAGTGGAACCGTTGGCAACCAGCAACAGCAAGATATTGAAGCTTGGGATTGGGATGTTACTTGAAGTAAATGAGTGCAAGGGAAATTTGATATCTTGGATATTTGGATATTCATTTGGAAATTCAAATATTGAAGGATAAATTTGATTACCTTGATAGAAAGTTGGAGAATAAGTGGGGGTCAACTGTGATGCAGTGGGATACTGGGAGAAGCACAGGAATTGAGAATATGATGAAGCATTGGATTTCCAGATGGTCTATATTGATATAAATCTGTGATTGGAGTTACAAATTCATTGAAATTTATATTTCCTGAAAGGGATGCCTGCAAAAACAAAGTTTTATCAGTTGGTTATTGGCTAAATTGGAAGAGAATTGGGGACAGAAAGGAAATTGGGGAAGAAACAGACTACATCTGGCCCTGGTGATGGGGTAAGGATTTAAAGGACTGTTAAAGATTGAACCAAAGAGGAAAATGGTTAGAATAAGGGTTTCAACACAAGTGAACCAATAACAGGAATAAAAATTTCTTGGCCTGGCCCACAGCTTCTGTGTCTAGGCCCAAATATTTTCCACAGGTCAAGAGAAGGGGTGCATTCCAGCCCAGATCCAGCCCATTGAAGGCCAATAGGAAATAAATCCACATGTATGTGACACAAATCTGGGTTCTTAATGACACTACTTGGTTGTAATAATGCCCCAGATATGTGTGAATTCTTTAATAGATCAACCTTATTAATAGATTTTTTTTCATGATTATCACAAGGGTGATGTTAAATTCACGGCTACAACCATGTGGTAGTTGTTTAGGGCCCTACACGGCTCAAATGAGCAATGGGGGTCCAAAGACAACTACAAAGGGCTGTTTCAAACACGGGTGACCCCAAGGGGATTGTGCAGGAGCCATGTGACCCCCAAGAAGTTGTGCCAGAATTTTGAGCACTGCCTGGACCACACTTGGGTTCTGTCAACCAAAATTTGGGATTAACCCATACTTTGTGGGACTGTTGTTCCACACCTAACAATACCAAAGAGAAATTAAAGTGAAACCAAAGTGAAATTAAAGTGAAAACTGATCATATAAAATTCTGCAAACAATTCTTTCTCAACTCAAAATTGAGAAAACTTTGTTTGTTCAATTGAAAAATGGATTCCATTGCATTTTTTTGCATGGGAACAGTGGAAAGACCTCCTTCTTCTGACATGGCTGCGTGGAAGTTCTACATTGATAGTGCCATCAACAAAGCTTTGGAAAAAGAAAAAAAGGATTTGGGTAATGAAACATTGGAAGCCCCAATTGCATCCTCATCAAGGGTGAGAATTGAGGAACAAAATTTTTAACAGTGGGATTTGACCTCTGGTGGTAAGTGACATTTTTTTTACTTCATCTTTTCCTTATTTAATTTGATTGAAACTGATAAAGTGCATGCCATAAATATAAATATGTAAATATGGCAGATCCACTTGACCCACCTACCTTGAGAGCTTTTGCTACTAGGGAAGAGGCACAAAACTATTGTAAAACATGAATGATGAAGCATGGGTATGCTTTAACAGTTTTCAACTCAAAGTGTGACCAATATGTGGATTTAGCCTGTGATAGAAATGGTTCCTATTCAGGAAATCTTCTTAACAAATGGTCTAGACAAAATAACACAAGGAAGGTTGGGTGAAAGCTTTTAATCCATGCAAGTTGCACAAAGGCAGACCCCTTGTGGCGCCTCTCCTACAAAGAAAACCAACATAACCATCAACCATCTGAACATCCCTCTGTGCATCCTCAACTGGGGAGAATCTTGGGGGTGGCCTTAGAAATTCTAATAGAAGGCATGAATGATGGGCTCAATACGTTACAACTTAAGAGAAAATTGAGCAAGATTGATGGGGGGATTATGTTGATGACCAAAAAATCTATAAAAATAAGCAGAAAGTAACGCTTGCAGGACTAAAGAGAACAAGTGTTATGGGGGTACTCTATGAACAGCTTGAAGAAAAAAGTTGGATTCACAGGTTAAAGTTCAATGGAGAGGGTTGTTTGGAGGCCCTGTAATTAGCAAATCCAGAGGCAGTAAAGCTTTCAAAACAATTCCATCATATTTTTATGTTGAATTGTACTTATAAGACAAATAAGTACAAAACCCCACTATTGCATGTTGTAGTAATGACAGCAAATTGCAAAACTTTCACAAAAGATCTTGTTTTTATAACAAAAGAAACGTTTAAGTTCTACAGTTGGTCTTTAAACACATTAAAGGATTTGGCTTATGATCCTGAGAGACTTCCAAAAGTCTTTGTGACGGACCGTGAAAAGCTCTGATTTGTGCTATTGAATCTGGTTTCCCTGAGTCATCAAGAAAATGTTGCACTTTGAACTTGTCTAAAAACATAAAAGCAAACTGTAAAGCACGCTTTGTTAATGAAGTTGAAGGATGGAAAAGCTTTATGACTCTGTGGGAAAATTATGGGGCCTAAAAGACCAAGGAGGAGGCAGAGTTCAATGATGAAGAACTCAGAGAAGGTCCAAATCACTGCTTATTATTCTTCCTAGTTTTGGGTTCTGACCTTTTGACTTGTATAGTGTTTCTTGAAAGACTATGAGGATGTACTTGAGTATATGGAAAATAACATTTTCCCTATCAAAGAGATGTTTGTAACATTGTGAACTTGTATAAACCCAGATTTTGGAAACAAAACAACATCTTGGGTTGAAGAGGCCCATGCAACTCTAAAACAATTCCTTGCAAACTCTTTGGGAAACCTGTTGGATGTTTGGAAAAGCCTTGAACAAAGAGTTTTGAATCAAATTAGATCAGTTCATGCATCACTTTACAACTCTCAAATTAAGTTAGGGACAGTTCTTCCTCCTGAGCTGTTACCATTGGGTTAAAAATTGTCTTTAGAGGCAATTAATCTTATTAGGGAACAATTCAAGAAGTTCAAACGTGATAATGATGGCAAAGTGTGCACCAAGTCATACTCCAAGACTATGGGTTTGCCCTGTTCCCACCAAATAGGTGACCGTCTAGCATTCAGAGGATCCGTGGTACCCAAAGATGTTCATCCTCAGTGGAGGTTTGAATATGACCCTTGCAGTTGTAGTTCTGGAAGTTGGCTTAAGTTGGATTGTTCAAGTTGGATTGTTCAAATCACTATGTGATTAATTCTTTTTGATGAATTCTTTTTGATTAATGATTCCTCATTTGCTAATTATGGTTGATCCTTTTGAATTTTTCAAGTGCAATGTCAATGAAATGCTAAGCATTCCTCAGTTACATGAAAAAGTGAATGCAATGATCTTGGAATCTCCAGATCATGAGCAAAGCTGACTATTGAAGTATGTCATTTAGAAGATTACAAAATATTTATTGAAGCCAAGAATTGAACATAAAGTCTTATGATCAAGTAGGGGAAGGCCAAAATTGACAGATACGCAGGGAGAACAATCTTTGTTTAAGCTTTTTGAAAAAAACTCAAGGGGGAAATAAGGAATAGAAGGGCTCCAAACAAGAAAAGACAAAAGAATGCAAGTCTTTTCTTTTGGGATATGTTAATTTTTTTGGTTTAATGAACTTAGTTACTAACTAATGATGAATTGTTAGTCAAAGTTGGCAGAATCTGAATCTGAATTTCATAGTTCAGAGGAAGAGACTGAAAGTGAATCAGGATCAATTAATTAGGAATCAGAATCCTCTTCAGAGAAAGAGAACATGCAGAAAAGCTCAACCAGAATCCCATCTTTGGTGAGTATTCATTTAATTGATCCAATTAAAGAAATGAATACTAAGTTAGTTTTCATGATAGGAACCAAGCATGAAATACCTCAATCAAATACCCAAGAAATTCCATCAGTTCTTGGGTGAGGTTTGGGATCCAATTGGAGATGGGAATTTCAGATTTTGAGTCATTGCTAAATCTATTGGCTATGAAGAACATGGTTGGTTCAAAGTTAGGAAGGAAATGATTGAAACATTAGAGAAACATAAAGCAGGCAACATTAAGATGCTTGGTGGTGAAAATGAGGTTGAAAATATTACAAAAAGACTTGATTTTGAAGGCATCAATGAAAAGATTCCCTCCTCAAAATGGCTGGCTAAATTAGACATGGGTCAAATCATAGCCGACACATATTCCAAACCTATATGTTTAATTTCATTGGAGTCATGTGATACTTATACTCCAATGAAAAATGGTGTTCTGATCAATCAGATCAAATGTTGATTTCCTTTGTAAACAATAACCACTGGGTTCTATTAGTACTTGAGGAAGAAATGATTAAAATCCCGCCCATTGTAGCAAAACCAAATTCCTTGATTTCTAAAAAAAAGCCTCTGGTTGGGTTGACCATCTAAAATATCAACTGCAAATGACTGCAAATGTATTCTAGATTATATAGATTATAGAATTTGACTTCATTTCATCATTGGGTTTCATATAAATTGTAACTCTAATGCAGCTAACAATTTCTATTAATATAAAGGGTTATCACATTTTGAACATCATTATGTTGAGTGTTTTGAGTTAACATCATTATATTGAGTGTTTTGAATGAGAGTTTAATGGTAAGTCAGTTCAAATTGTGTTGGGATTATTCCATCAAAAGCTTAACTTATGCTAAGCTTGGGATGGGATCAGCTTAACGCAAGTTGAACTTGTTTTTTTTGGTGTTTTTACTTTAGGGCTGGTCAAAAAACTTGTATTTCTTTGGGCACTTTTACTTTAGGGCTGGTCAAAAAAATTCTTTAATTTTTGTGCTCTTTTACTTTAGGGCTAGTCAGGTTGAAATTAATTTAGGGCTTGTCAAGTTAGTTGTATTTTTTTGGTGTTTTTACTTTAGGGCTTGTCTAGTTAATTGTCTTTTTTTTTGGTGTTTTTAATTTAGGGCTAGTAAAGTTACTTGTTTTTTAAGGGTCTTTTTACTTTAGGGCTAGTCCATTGGATAGTAACAGTTTCTTTTGTTTTTGATTTATTTATTTTTTTTGTTTTTTTAACCAAAAAATGAACATTCTTTGATTTTTTGTTTGATTTCTGTTTTTTTGGAAGGTTTATTTAGTTTATGGGTTGTGTTAGTACCCTTTCATTCCTTTTCCTTTTCCTTTTACTTTTTTTTTTGCTCACCGCAGTCTGGTGCCGTGTGAGATGCCACACAACTACATTTGAGCCGTGTACAACTCCACACAGCTCAAATGTAGTTGTGTGTAAGTCCACACGGTTGCGGACCAGGCTGGGTGTGCTGCACAACTCCTTGACCCATGGGGGGTTGTACACAGCTTGGATTAAACCGGGTGGCATGCCACACAGCCCTTTTTAAACTGTGTTTATGGCTCAATGAGCCGTGAATTTAACATTACCCTTATCACAAGGGCTGCTGGCCTGCAAGCAGGGCTTGGCACAAGGGGGCTCTACTCACAGTAGGCTTGGGGGAAAGGCTAATGAAAAATGCTACAAGGAGAAGAGTAGTTGATAGGGTAAGATTGGAGTGCTTGGATGACACTTGCTGGGATGGACTTCCTAGTAAGGAGTAGTAAACTGATTTCTTGAGGAAAAATCAGGAAGGAGAAAGAGGAGGTCAGTTGAAATAGACAAAGGGCTGGAACTAAAAAAGTGGTGCAAGAGGTTGGGGCTTAGACTACATATGAAATGACAAAAGCATTCAAGGTAACAGGTAAAACTAATCATGAAGGATTGCTACATTGGAATAGGCTGACTACTACATTGGGGAAAGGCCACAGGTCTGAGCTGTCTGAGTTGGAAATTTACAGTTGAAGGATTTAAATTGTGCATGGGAGGAAACTATGTAATAAGCAGAGATAGTATGGGATACAATCTGCAGGAGGATGTACATAAGGATTCCCAAAGGATAAACCATGATGGGATATAGGATAGATAGGTGAGTAAGGTTAGAGGATATAAAGAACTGGGAAATTAAGTATGTGCAATCCTATAGAGTCTGTCTGTATTATGTATGAGCTTAGAAAATTTGTAGATATGTACTGCATGAAGATCCTTAGGATATGTAGATGCTGGAGATATACTGAGATAATTCCCCTGAGGCCCCAAGGTTTAAGTTCCTTGCCCAGTGGATTAAACTGAGGATTAGACTGAGTTAGGTGTCAGTATGATAATGCTATCAGTTCATTTTATTCAATATGAAAATCATATTGATCTTTGAAAAAGAGACCTTCATGGTTGTAGGTCATTTTGTTTCCACTACATGGGACAGGTGATAGAGTTTTGTTGTGGAATTTTTATTTATTTGAATTAAGTACACTCTTAGAAGGAAAATTATTCCAAATTTGAAGGGGAAATTCCCACAAATAACCAAGTTATGGTGGTTTGAAGGTTTTTGTGCTACTTGGCACCAGAAGGGGGTAAATTTTGGGGAAGAAGAAAGGAGGTTATTGGTGAGAAATTTTGTTTATTTGAATTGATTAAAATGGTGAAGATATTCATTATCACAAATTTGAAGGGACAATTCCCACAAATGACCAAGTTATGGCAGTTTGAATGTTTTTTTTGCTATTTGGAACTGGAAGGGAGTGAGCCTTTGGGAAGCATGAAGGAGGGTATTGATTAAAAATTAAGGTAATTTGAATCAATTATCATGGTGAGGAGGATTATTATCCCAAATTTTAAGGTAAAATTCTGGAAAATGACCAAGTTATGGCAGTTTGAATTTTTTTGGCACTGGCATTGAGGAAACAGTGTTTGGTTGTTGGGTTGTTGGGTTGGAAGTTAGTGTATTGAAATTATGGAAATCATTCATGCCAAATATTTTGAATTGATATCAAAAATAAAGAAAACTCAAATACATTAAAAATAAATAGAAATAAAATATAAAAGTTTTACAAGTTATTGATGACAAATTCAATATATGTGTTATAGATGATGGAATTCCCAACACCCCACACATCCACTCAATCACAATTCCTCAGTGTTAAATAGCACCAGAACATTCATACTGCCATAAATTTTTCACTTATGGGAATTATCACCTGAAATTTTAAATAATGATCCTCCTCAAAATGAAAATCAATTCATAAAATAAAAATTCCTCACCAATAAACTTCTTCATGCTTCCCCAAAATGAACCCGCTTCCAGTTCAAAATATCAAAAAAAGATTCAAACTGCCATAAATTTATCATTTGTGGGACTTTTCCCTGCAAATTTGGAATAATGCATCTCCCCACCAATATTTTAATTAATTAAAATGACCTAAATTTTTCACCAATAACCTCCTTCATGCTTCCTCAACATGCACCCCCTGCTGTGCCGAATAGCACAAAAACATTCAAACTTCCATAAATTGGTCATTCAAAGGAATTTTACCCTGAAATTTGTAATAATGATCCTCCTCACTGTGATAATTAATTAATTTAACCTAAATTTCTCACCAATAACCTCCTTCATTTTTCCCCAAAATTCACCCCTTTCCAGTACCAAAAACCATGAGAAAACAATGATCACTTGATTAAAAGTGAAATAAATGAGGAGAAAGGGGCCCTTTGTGCCCTGATATGTCACTTGTAATCAGGTGATCATTTCTTTTTCATGGTGAAATAGCAAAAAAACATTCAACTGCCATAACTTGGCCATTTTCAGTAATTTTATCTTCAGATTTGGAATAATTTTCCTCCTCACCATGATACTCAATTCATATTACATGGATTCATCAACAATATCATCCATCATGTTTCCCCAAAATTCACCCCCCTCCAGTGCCAGATAGCACAAAAACCTCCAAACTGCCATAATCTGGTCATTTGTGGGAATTTTCCCCTGAAATTTGGAATAATGTTCCTCCTCACCATGATAATTAATCAAAATAAACTAAATTCATTACAAATACCCTCCTTCATGCTTTCCCAACATGCATGCCCTTCTGGTGCCAAATAACACAAAAACATTCAAACTGCCATAAACTGGTCATATGCAGGAATTTTCTGCTGAAATGTGCAATATTGATCCTCCTCACTGTGATACTTCATTCATATAACCTAAATTCTTCAACAATAACCTAGTTCCAAATAGAACAAAAACATTCAAACTTCCACAGCCTGGTCATTTTCAGGAATTTTACCTTCAAATTTGGAATAATATTCCTCCTAGGAATGATCATTAAGTAAAATAACAAAAATGTCACAACAAAAAACTCTCTGCTTTCCCATTTAGTGGAAACAAATGACCAACCACCCTGAAGGTCCATTTTTCAAAGAGAAATATGATTTTCACATTTAATAAAATGAAATGATAGCATGAACTAAGATTTTTTTTAATTAAACTTATTGAATGGAAATTCATACAAATCAGGGGTCTCAATTCCATCATCTGGTGGTATTGAGCACCTGGATCTGTTTTGAAGACATGTGGGCTTCTTGCTCATTTTCCCAGATTGGGAGAGATGTTTTCCAGACTGCACCTTAGCTCTTCACCTGTGGAAATAATTTGGGCCAATCCACAGAATCTCTGGGCCACGCCCAGAAATTCTCATTCCTGGTATTTGTGCACTTGAATTTACACCCTTTCTCCCACCATTTAACTCTTTTGTTCAATATTTAAAATTCCTTTCAGTCCTTACTCCATCACCAGGGACAGGTGTTTTGTTCCTCTTCTCCAAAGGGGATGTTTTGAATCATTGGACCTTTAGAATATTTCAATTTAGTTGAAGATTTTGCTCATGTGACTTTGTCTATCAAAGGTAGGCCTTTTTTAGTAGTGATGCCTCTTGATTTACTTTGGAAATATGTCACTGAATATATCACTAAAATCTTTTCTATTACTAACTTTAGGTTGATCATGACCATCAAAATTAATTAATCAAGGCATTCTGGAAACCATGCTCATTATCTCCAAAGGATGAGGCATGCTGAGCAAATAAAACCAACCCAAGCATGTTTCTTTGGGGCCCATAAAATCCAAAAGCAGCCAAGAATAGGCCATATAACCAATAAATTGATAATTACTCCCCTGAAAATAGACTTTAACCACTGGAGGATCAAGCTATTCAGAATCTCAAGGAGAAACAACATCAAGTTTACTGGGTTACTTTAGAACCAGAGGCTGAAGAAAAATTTGATGAAGACGTAAATTTGGACAAGGAGCAATGGTGTTGACAGGCCCAGGAGCTGGACTGTAATTCAATATTGGACCCCCTTCAGGCCTACTTAATGGAACTGAAGGCAAAAAAAAATGAATTGTACCAATCAAAATTCATACACTAGCTTTACCAAATGTATCTGTGAACCCCACATTCAAACAAATTGGATGGTTGAGTATTTGGTGAGTCATTGGAGCATGCGCAAAATTATTTTCAAACATTATTTGGAGTAACCAGCATTTTACTGAATTTATTTTTTGTTCTTAGCTCAGAATTGTGTTTGTTTTAATTTCTGTCAATGCGCCTCCAACCCTTATTTGAATTGTACAAAATGGTTTTCTCCCTGACTCCCCTATCTTTCCACAAACAGAATTCTCCTTTTCACTGCTCATATTCCATGACTAATTGTGGAATAAATGCAATTTGGAAGGAATAACCTTCAATAAAGATCAACCAAGTGGATTGAAATGCAATAAGAAAGGTTGTATTCCCATTGGAAAAAAAAACATGGCATATCCTTTTTGTCCTTTAGTTGTGTCCAACTCAACAAATTTGATTTTTATGAATGTTCATAGGCTTGAAATTTGAGGAAAGCCTTTTCTGTGGCTGCGGAAATTTTTCAAAATTAAATGATCCTTTTGAAATATCCTACTCGTCAGTAACATCTAACTTGGTCTATAAGCATGAAACATGAACACACCTTATAATTGGAATGTCCACTTACTAACTCCAGCTTATGCAAGAATTAACTACCAACTTTGGTGACTCAATCTATCCCTTCAATCCTTGTAGTTTCATCAAATAAAGATTGATTCTTTCATCTTTGGAAAAAGCTATTACATCCTTGGTCGCACCATCCATATTTGCTTGCACCTATCTCTACAAAAATATTAATTTTTCAAGAGTTGGAAAATAACAATGTTGGCCTCCTTGGGAGACCTCCCTCAATAAAAATTGAGTAGCCTGCATTGTTCTCTGCAATATCAGCACAAAATGGATTCCTGCTGTGAATCCACATTAATCAAGCTTTTATACCAGGAAAAAGTCTTTCCTCCCCAAATTTGGGGCACTAAACACTAGTGTTGTATAAAAAGCCATATCAGTTGAAACATCCGCTTAAGGAATTTTTCCCTTCCTTGAATAACTATATCCATCCATTTGAATTACCTTTAAAGTTTGTTGCAAATCATTCATTCCTCCTGCTATTTTCATGTACTCAAATTTTCTCCTTTTTGCACTTAAACTAAAACCTTGGAAAAACTGTACTACAAATTTCATTTACCCATTCTGTTCCTATCATTCAGAGTGAATAATGGATCCCTAGCTGTAGATGAATATCCATCAGGTTTTATCTAGTAACCTCTGATTACCTTATAAGGGCCATGCAGCCTTCCTGAAGATTGTTTCCTCAGTTATTTAATTTAATAAATTCTATGCATACATTTAAGCAATCAAATTTCTCACATTGGGATTTGCCTTTGTTCCTCTTCATTGGAACACATCCCCTTCCCTTGCAGTTTTCCTGATACCTCAAACCAATTTTTGCAATTTCCAGTTAAACTTGCTACTCAGAATAAGCTCATAATCAGCCTTCTTCCATTTGTCCTCACATCCACCTAAGATTTGCCTAGAGTATGTGGGGTGGTTGTGTGATATGATCTCCCAATGGAAATTTTGAGATGCTCCTGGAAGCCAAAGAACCAACCAGTAAGTAAAATTCTAGAAATTCATGCAAATATTACCCCATCAAATTCCCAAGGTCCAATCTTGAATAAATATCAGCTCATCTTTCTACAAATTAATACCCTGTGATTGATTAGAATACAATTTGTACCAGTAGAAAACCAACTTAGCCTGATTTACTTTAAATTATGGGAGGATTTTGAAATTATCTCTTGTCAGCTTCCTGATACCAGCAAGCTTGCTGTCCTCTAGCTAAAGAAAGTGATGTTGGTGTTGAAATATGAATATTTCCAAGAAAGAATGTAAAATGCTCAAATAATAAAAAATATGATAAGAGCAAGTGCATGGTTTGTATTGGTTTGGTTGAAATGTTTTTCAATATGTTTTTGAATGGGGCCACAGCTTATAAAAAACTCAGTATCTTTACAGTAACAAAACATCTCTTCAGGGGGTCACTTTGGAAAGTATAAGACCCTGGAAAATGGGTTCCTTCAGAATTACTTCAAAGGGGTAAACCCAAGGGAATGAATATTTTTCTGGGCTTAACAGCACACAGAACTAGGCAGGGAAGAACAGGTTTACTCGTTAAAATATGGATGCAATCAGGTAATGTGCATATTAGTGTGTAATACAAATGGGATGCACCAATGGGCCTCCACAGACCATTGGAAATCATGTGGGCCTATGTGGATGTTATTGGTTTTGGGCATTTGGGCACCAAAACACGTTTTCCAAGTCAATTGGGAGATGAGCCTTGACAGGCCCGTCAGGGTGGATGGGCCACCTTAGCCAAATGGGCTTATCTGAGCATTTATGGGCCCAAGGATTATTATGGACATACTTGGCCAGACAGGCTGGCCCTCCAAAGTATGTTCTCCGGGGTCATTGGGCCTTGGAGGCCCATTTGGGCCGCCGCCCATGTTGCGGCCCTCTTGGGGCTGCTTGTTTCTGAAAGGTTAAAACTTGTATTTCGAATTCTAGGACCAGCAGAGTCTTAGACCAGAAAGAAAAGACAACAAATTTAAGAAAACAAACTAGGAAACGCTGAGATGATGGAGAGAGTATCTTACTGGTGGGAGGGGTCTGTTAGTGAGAAAATGAAAGGTGGGACACAATGGCAGATAACAAGGAAGATAGAAGAACGGTGAAGGACTGGAGTGAGGAATCAAAGGAGAGTGAGGGTGAATACAAGTCGCGGAGGAATGATTGAAAGAGAGACAGGTTGTCTCACAGCTAGACAGAACTTGAGTTTGAGAGCCATTGAGACGGGACCGGGTTTTGAGGGGATAAGTTGAGGATGGTTGAGGCGAGACGTGGTTGATGTTGAGACTTTGGGAAAAGAATTGAGAGTGAGGTGAGACTGAAGAAGAAGGTGGAAGAGGGCAGGAATGAGGAGGAATTGAGGAATTGAGAGAAGGGGTTGAGGAATAGAAAAGGGATGAGGAAAAATGAAGGAAAAATCCGTGGGGAAGAGAATCGTTGGTAGGAGGAAGGGGTCCAGCAAGGGACTGATCAGGAATTGAGCGGGGCTGAGTGAGACTTGGGAGCGTTGTCCAGATTTGAAGTGATGGCACCGGGAGATGTGAGGATTAGAACTCAGAGTGAGCGCGTGGCTCTCAACTCAACAGTTTCTCATCTGGGGCCTGTTGTGGGGACGGAAAGTCTGCCCAGAGCCGTTGTAGGGGGAAGGGGACTCCAGTTGGTGTCCCCCCACACGCTGTGTGCAGGGCTGCAGCTGTGGGAGCTGGGGGCCCCTGCCTACCTTCCTCCCCTGACTTGGTTGCAAGGGGGAGGGAGGATGGCTGGTCCCTCCTTGACCAGACCAGCCAGCTCATTGCAACAAAGGCAACCAGTGAGGTGGGAGGGGACTTGATCACCCCCCACCTCAAGACCAATGACAATGGGGCCAGCTCCCCCCCATTACAAAGGGGGAGGCAAAAAATGGGGCTGGGTGGGCCTGACCACCACCCAGCCCCTCTTCTGTGTGACAACCCCTGGGATATCAACCCAAGGGCCCCTGGAGGGGGATTTGATCACCTCCCCAGGAGGTTTGAGTGAAGGAGGGGGGGAGGGCGAGCACGCCTGCTGGTTACACCCCCCCTTCATGAGTTCTTGGCTGGACCCAGAGTGAATCTGGGTCCACCCTAGCCATTTTGAGGGCCAGGGGCCTGGTTGCAGGAGGAAACCAGGCCTGTGAGTGTATAGAAAGGGCCAGTATGGTTAGAAGAGAGATTTAACCAGGTAACAGGGCTGGTTGTAATAGAAAACCAGCCAGGGATTGAACAGCAAGTGGCTGGTTCAGCCGTGTGAGGGTGAAAACACCAAATTCAACCGGTACAGGCTAGTCAAAAGGGTTCAGAACTAATTCCAAGTGGGCTGAGTAAGCTCAAACCAAGTAAAAGGGATTTTAGAGCCTGTAGAGCCCATTTGGGGAGGAATTTTTGCCTTTTGCTTGTAATTACATGAGCTCCACATAAGAACCATCTTTTGTATTTAAGGAGCTCTTCTCCCTGCTGTTTTCAATCCATTCATTCATCAATTCATTCGCACTCACAAATGTGCCATTGCCTCTGCCTCAGATTAAGGATCAATCACAAGAAATTTTTGTCTCAGATTTTCTTTTGCTTTAAATACTGCACTTTGACTAAGCTTGTGGACCAAAAATTCTCACATTAATTTGAAGTAATTGGCTCACACAGGTACCGCAAAAATTCATGGTTGAAAGGGTCTGAGATCAAAGTTTGGGGTTTTTTTCTGATTTTCTTCAATGGAATCAATAATGGGTTAGAATTAATAATTATATTATCAGACTGAGGCCATATATCAAATTATTTTCTCTCTTATAAAAATTTGATAATGGAAGGAAATGGGGTCTGGATTGATACTAAGAATAAATGGAGTTTAAAATAACCAAGAGGTACTGTATATATACCTTTTTGGGGTGAAGGGGCCTTCTCAGGTCACGTAGAGAGGGTTTTGCTTGAGGTCTAAGGATAGAAGGCTTTCCAGGGCTAGTTATCCATACATTGTAATTTCTTTCAATCAGCTGTACCTTTCTGGGTCATATTTATGCGTGCAATGATTGTCAGAAATTTTTAAATACCAATCTGTTGTTTCTGTAATTCTGACATATTTCCTAGTTTTGTATCATATTCCTTTGACAAAAGTGGTCAGGAGAGGGTATGTGTAAATTTTCCGCCATCTTTTGATCATTTTTGTAATTTTCATAATTTTTAAGGGAACTCTTTGAAATGTTTTGTGGTTCATAAAGATTTGATAATGTTGTTTTTGTGAAAAACTTTATTATTGTTTTCCCTCATTTGTCTATTTTATATTTAAATTTTTCTATGTTTTATTCAGTTTTGAGAGGTTTAAAATCATCCTCTATCTGTTATTTACATGATTCAATATGCCCAATGCATGCATAGAAGTTGTAGCAGGCTCCTGAGGTACCTGGTTGAAAGAAGTTGAACTGGCAGTTTTGAATCACACATGCTTGAAAGCTGCAGGAGGGAATCTGAGATCCGCAGCCAGAAGCATATTGAATGCAGTTTTCCTGAAAGGTTTCTGCATTTTTGAGTTTCAGATGCATGCAACCTGTTCTGTATGGATGCAGGAATGAAGGCGGGAATTGTGACAGAACACAAAACCGGCTGTAACTACTAAACTATACACAAAACTCAAATTTTAAGTGAATTTTAGGTGTGAAAAATACATGTGAAAATAAATTTGAAATATTGAATTGACCAGAAAATCACTTTTAGTGGTGTTTTGGTTTTGGGTCATTTTCTTGTTAATTTTTTTAAAAGTATAAGGAGTTGAAATTCAAGGGTTAGGTTGATGAGTGACCCTACTTTATGCTAGGTAAGAAATCCAAATCTTTAATAATATTTTGGGATTTCTCACTCCTTATGTAATCTTTAATCAATTTTTATTTTATTCTAATTTGACAGGTTACTCTGTACAAGTAGCAGGCTGACATCTCTCCCCTCTGCAATATATTTATTCAGTCAAGGAACTACCAATTTGGCTGAGATCTTGTCACACTTTCAACTCAGACCTTAAAATAAAGCAGAATATCCCTCTACAAAGGAACTGATTTAGTAAATACTCATTATCTGTATCAGTATCCTCTAAATTTCATATTCATAAAAAGATCTCAGGATTGAAAGGCCTTTAAACTTTCCCAATATTTCAATAATTTATTAAAATATGGGTTCATTCTCTGGGAAATCATTATTTAAATCTTTTAATGGTATGTCTTACACTATCTTAAAAATTATTACATGTTATTTTGAGTTAGATTTCAAGTTTATCCCCTTCATATTGTAATCTCCAACTTTGGAAGATTCTTTCCTGGGAGCCTTGTAAAATCTTTTAGAAATTTTTTAGAGTACCCAATTTATTAATTTCTAACTAACTTTCTACATACATGATTATGTAAATTTCCTGTTTCCTTGGGCCTGTTTTGAAATTCAAGATTATTTTCTCTTAGTTGCATTCATTTTTCCTTCAACTATATTTCCCCATTACTCTGGCCTCTATTGATTTTATATTTATTATTCCCCTTAAGAAATCAATTCAATACCTCTTTTTGGTAATAAATCTAACAAGAGTCACTCTAGCACATTGAAATTCAAATTTGTTTTATTAATCTTCTCATTTCACAGGAAATCTAGTGAGCTTCCACTCAAGATAATTTTAGCATATTAATCATTTCACAAGCCCTCCTTTCATTTCAGAAACCCTGGTTACATTAAAATGATTTCTTATCCAAAAACAACCACTTATCCAAACTTCAATCTTTATCAAATAACTTCCAGAATCCCTAAATTATCTTCATTTATGATTGCTTTTATTGGCCATTCTATTGTGGAATTTCAACTCCATTCATTAATAACCTAATTAATAGGTATGAATCAGTATTTAATTTGTGGAATTCTTGTCCCATTCATTGCAAAATGAAATACTTCAGATATCTTGATAAATTTAAATTTAATTGCATCCTTTATATTCAATTTCTAGAAGGTAAATAAATTAATCTTTGATTTGGAAATTTTATGATTTTTGGTAAAGTCAATTTTAATTTTTATTAATTTCCTCTGTGGCTAAAGGTATTTGGGCTAACTCTTGAAAGAATTCAAAATTTCCTTTAAAGCTGATTTATTTTCTAAAATATATAGCCCAGTTGTGATTCACAACTTCAGATTTGGGAAAAAAATGAAATTAATTATTGCTCAATCACTAGAGCCTATGGGAATGGATTCATATTTTCAAACCTGCCCATTTTAGATTTTATATCTCCTACCCCAATGGAAACTTGCATCTTAGTGCTATTTCCTAGTGTTCCTGTTTATCCTACTCCTAATACTGAATATTTCAACCTCAAAATATCAGTAAAAGTCTCTGAGCCAGGGTATTATTAAATCAATAACCAAGTTTTGATCTTGGCTTGATAATCAATTAGAAATAGAAGAAGAATTAAATAAATAAAAGGAAATTTTCTTAACCAAAGATTCTTAGTGGCTTGAGTTCAAATGCACAGGCTGGAAACTCTCCTGAAAAATTGATTGCCTGGGGATTGGGGCCTGGACCTGGAATATATTCCAAATAAAAAATAATTAAGGTTTAAATTATTCCAATATAAATATTTGTATTAAGTATATATATAAATAGGGCATTATTTTTCTCACAGACACAATTCTTTAACTTGTGGCTTTTTATGCCTGTGTGCTGTCACTCCCACATGGACAAATACTTTATTTCACAGTTGTTTAAAGAATTTTTTTTTGAATTCTGATTCTTCAGTCCAGTAGCTGTGCCTGTTGAGACCTTAAAAAATAGTTTGATAATTTTTGGAGCATTAGAAACCCTTCAAAAATTTCATTAAAAAACAAAAAAAAAAAACAAAAGAAATAAAAATTTTTTCATTGGAAGTTTGGATCCTTTCTAATTATTTTTTTGGTAATTAAAGCTCTATGAAATTTAAAAAACTATAAAATAGATTTCTAGTTTTTTTACAGTTTTTTTGGATGTATTCTTTTCCCTTAAAAAAATCATTAAAAAAACTAAAAAAGGAAATTTCTTATTGAACTTTTGGATGATTTTGTTTGCCTTTTTTATTCATTATTTTTGTGATTCAAGCTATTTCAAACTTGATCAAAAAATTTCAAGAGAGGTCTAATATTTCTTTAGGATTTTTTGGATTTATTCTGGGACTCCAAAAATTGAATCCAACAAAAAAACACTTCAGATTAATACATCCATAGCAATTTATTATTTACATCTGGCATCAACCTTTCCCTAAATGTTTTAGACAGAACTTCAGAATGGAATCCAAATATCCAACTAAAAATATTTATGACTGCTTGTCACATCTTTTAACCATCAAAATATATGTGAAAATGAAAATAATTCAAAAGAAAAGGGGTGTTTCACATTTTTCATTTGCTTTTTTTCATATTTTAGTACATTCAAAGAACAAATATGGATGCAAATATTAAATTTTATTCAACTATGATTGGTTTCATGTTTCTGCTGGATTTGCTTGGAGGGAAAAAAATCTCATGAAAAGCTCTGAATTTTTCTGAATGATTCATTTTTGAGATTTGCATTCCTTGGTCACAAATCTTCTTGTCATAACCACAAATTGACTCAGTTTCCTCATCCATCTACAATACTCAGTACAATCAACCTTCTACCCCTGCATCAACCAGATCCACCTCCTGAAGTATCTCCCCGCATGCCCTACAGGTCCTAGGAAACTTTAACAGGCTCTCCCTCTCTCTTTATGGCTTGGTGTATCCTCCATCTCTCCTCCAAACTAATTGGTATGAGAAGTACCAACAGATCCCATACAGTAAAGCCATAGTACATACTCCTGGCTGGAAACGTCACCCTTCCAGTTCAGTACACCATGAAAAATCAATGATAAATTGATGACAACTGACATACCTGAGGGCAAAGGGGCCCTTTTTGCCCTGGTACTTCACTTGTAATCAGTTGATCATTGTTTTTTCATGGTGGTACATGCAACAACTTTCTGGACAGCCGTATTAGTCAATCTGCCAAGCCACAGCCTCAAGCCCAATTGTTCAGCATTTAATACCATGGGGTATCCCAGCCCCATCACAAGTCATCCCTCCTCAAGGCATTCTCTCAGTTCTCACATATAATGGCCTCTCCTTCCTTCCTGGACTAATTCCCCTCAAGGAATTAGTATACTAATTCTTATTGGTTAGTCCCTTCCAATAGGTGTAATCTCAGCACAACAAAAGCCAAACAGCCTACCTTACTCATCTCACCTATCCCTTTGGTGTTACTTATATAGCATTCAGTAATCAGCCATCCTAAAGAGCCTTACTCCTGGAATCTTCTCCTCCTTAGAATGGTCCTTACTCTACCAACCTTGTTGAAATCTATCTCACCTCTCAATACTGAGTTCTGTGAGAAGTAGTGCCTATTTCCTCAGCCCCTTGCATGTCTGGGGTGGTTGTGGCAATTTTCCAAAGTGGATCTAATTTTGGAGCTGGCAAATGATCAGAATTGAACTTGAAGGATACCATATTTTTGAAACCTTCTGAAAGAATGAAGCGAAGAGGAGAATATTTGGAATATGGAGTTGGAGGGGAATCCAGAGGAAGATAAGTTCAAGGAATTAAAGAAGAAAAAAGACCCACTGAAAAATTATATGTTTCAGCCAGAAGAAAACCATGGCATCCAAATATTTATGGTAGTTGGGCCAGAAAGGTGGTTAAGTTTCCTTCTAAATTCTTGGAAAGGTTCACCCCAGAATTCATGAAGTATTCTTGTTTCCATGAAAATTGGGTTTGAAGCAAGCTCTTTCACCATTTCTTTCCTTACTTCAATGCTGTCTTCTGAGTTTCTCCCCCAAAAAAATCCTGCTTCTCTAAATGCACAGTTGCCATCCATTATAAAATCTTGAACATTAAATATTTTTGGAATGACTGTTCTGCAGGAATCATTCTTCTTGTATTCAAGCTAACATCAAAAATCAGAAGTTTCACTAAATAAAATATGTTTTGAAGATACAACTAAATTGCTCAACTGACAATTTCCCAAAAATTCCAGAAAAAAATAAGATAATGTACAGGAAAGCTTGAGGAAAAATACAAAAAAAATCAGAAAAACTGAAAAAATGTGAAATTATCAAATGTAATCACTTTCACACTTATTTTTGTTGCTGTTTGTGCTAATAAATTCCTTACAGGAGGATGTCAAGGAGAGTCATAATAATCATTATCTTACTTTTTTAACTCAATTATCTTCCCATGATTTTATTCAGGAGAAGAAAAAATTTAATTGAAAATGGTTCCAGACCTGTGAGAAAAGATTAAATGAAAAAATTAATAAGAAATAATATCAAAAAAATCAACAAAAAGCAAAGCAAATCTCACAGTATTAATAGCATCAGAATCTGGAAGATCTTCATCTTCTGAATCATATTCTTCATCCAGATTTGGAAGCTCTTCATCTTTGGAATATTCCTCTTTAGTTAGAAAATCATCCTATTTTAAAAAAATTACAAGCAATCATTGAAAATGAAAATCCATTTTCAGAAAAAATAAGTATATATAGAAATTTGCCTCCTCCTTTGATTACTCCTTCTTTTTTCCCTTCCCCCTTTCCTTTTTGGCCTTCCAATTTCTTGGAACCTGAATAAATGAATAAAAAAATATCAATTATGAAATTTAAACTCTAAATTTTATTTCCAAAAATTGTTACTGACCTTTGAATTTGCTTTGAATTTATTATTTGGCCTTCCCTTCATCTTTGATTCTTCTACATATTTGGGCGTATCAAAGTTGGCAAACCCGCCATTTTTTTTGACAAAACCTGCCATTTTTAATGGCGGGTTTCTGAAATACACATACCCCCTAACTGGTGTATTTCAAAATGGTGTGTTTCATGAAAATGGCGGATTTCAATCATCAAACACGCCATTAAACCCGCCATTTATGCATCATCTTTGGTTCACCAATTTCACCCCGGCCGCCGTCACTGCCATTGCCTGCTCTCCTCCCTCCTGGGATCCAACACCCTACTTTGGTCCAGCAGCCTCTCAGAGAGCCATCCTAGCCGTCGGTAGGGCTAACGCTGATATCAAGATTTGGATCTGGATCAATGACGATCAAGCCAACAAGAACCCTCTCATCATCCCCACCCCCACCGCCCATCAAAACCCTAAGAAACCTGTTGGCTCAGCCTCCTCCTCCTCTCCCAAGGCTTGGTTGCTCTATTGTACCTTACCTGGCCATGCCCCATCCAGCACTACCCTTCCTGCTCAGGCCGCCACACCATCCACCACCTCCAAGGTCAAACATCTGCTCTTCGCTCATCAGATCCTCCCCACCGGACCGGACTTGGATCAAGATCAGGTTCATGCCTTGGCTCATCGATTACCCAGGTTGATTGGTAGTCTTGGTGCCAACCAAGTCCTCAAATGGGACTGGGAAGGTCCTTGTGCCGGAACAATCAAGGTATATACCCCCAGCCCATTTGTGTCCTATCGCAATCCTAATCATCATCTCCTCTCCTCTCCCCTTCCCCCTTCCACCAGCGTACACTCTCCATGCCACCCTCCCTCGCCGTTTGGTCCCTATCCGTCTCACCTGGTTCCACTCGCTTGGCAATTGGTTGTGACAATGGCCTGATTCAATTGGCTAACATTGCCAACAATCAACTCAAACTCATTCAAAAGTTCGACCCCTGTAAGACTCGATTGCTTAGTATCGCCTGGGGTATCTCCTCCCCCATCCCTGACAGGCTTGATCATCCCATTGAACCACCCAACTCCCAACTTTTCTTGGTCACCAGTTGCGCCAATTCAAGAATACGCAAGTGGACCGTCCATACCGGAAGATGCGTGAATCAAATGACCGTCAAAAAAAAAGAGGGCAAAAAGACCTTGGTCTGGAGTGTCACCGTTGTCAAGTTGAGTCCTCATCACCACTCCACTCCACTCCACCCCCCCCTTCCTCGAGTACGCTGTGGTGCCCCATCCTGGACACCCTGGCTGCCTTAAGACCTCAATCCATAAACTGTTGCGCAAACGTACCGCCCGGCCAAACAACTTATCCTCAGGCTCATCCAAACCATTATTTACCCGCGCACGCGCGCCGCGCCGCGCGCGCTGCGCTTCCATTATCCGCGTCGCGCGTTCTTTATCCATGTTGCTTGTCATCTCCGCCGTTGTTATAGCACGTCCTCATCTTTGTTGTTGCGTGTCTTCGTCTTTGTCGTTGCGCCTCCCAATCTCCTCATTGCTACCGTCGCGCGGCGCTCATTCATGATCTACTGAATCCATCCCGACCGCACCCGCAAGCATTTGGCAGATCCTTGACCAACGCGAGTGACCACATGGTTGCCTTCCCTTTTCCGCTCTATTTGTAGAATCCGTTGTATATAGTCTAACAGGGCCTCCTGCCCATATAAGGAGGGGCTCTCCCCTGCCTTTTGGCCCAGCATCCCAGCATCCTAGCATTGGAGAATTCCATCATTGGAGCATCCCAGTATCGGAGCATCAGAAAATCCCATCATTCTATGAGACCATCATCATAAGCAATTTATCCGTGGGCATCCTTCCCCACCTATCTGAAGCAAATTATCTGGGTATATCTATGATTTCCCCTTGATACTTTGAGCCTCCATACTCAAACTCAGTCCTTTGTGACCTTGATCTTTATCACCAACCAATAGCCTTGCTGGTTGAAGAAGAATTCCTGTCTGCCTGAATTCTTGAGTGTGTTATACCCCTCTGATCCCTTTTTCCGACCATACTGGTCTTGATCTCTCCTTGATCACCTTTCTGGAGCCAATCACGTTTGATTGAAGAGGTTTTATTAAGCTTAAAACCTGGAGTGTTATACCTCCCTTCTTCTTTGAGGTTGAATTTCGCCACACTATTCTTGAGTTCCTTGAGAAGTGTTGGGATATTCTTGCTCAAATTTGTTATTGATTTGCTTTTAGAGCTTCATAAACAAATTGCTTTTGTTTTTTTCAGCCTCCCACAGTTATCTGGTACCCTTCAAGCGCTTGATTGCGGAGAGTTGGGCGGGTTCATTGAGAACCTGGAGGTTGGTTGGGATTGAGTTGATCTTTCCTAATCAGCTGCTGACGACCAGAGTTATTAGCTTGTGGGCGTTGTTACTTACAACTGCCTTGTTCTATTGAACTCTGAACAAACCTTGACTTATTTGTTCAAGTCTTTCCCTGCACCATCTTGTCTCAGATAGTGTTGTTTCCATCGCTACCGACAACCCTTATCCTCTTCTCTTAGTTTGATTTCTCATCCATAAGGTTCTGGACCTTGATTCCGGTTACATTAAAATATTATTGTAACTCCTAGGAGGGCAGCCTAAACAGCACCTTTCCCCTCCACAGAACTGCCACGGCTTAGCACCGTTTGGAGTCCTACAACGCCCAACTACCTCATTGGACTCTAACCTCCATCCTCTTCCTCCTCCTTCTTTGATCAGTGATACAATTGTCTTGGGTGATTTGTTGGGAAACCTTCATTTTTGGGATGCCAAATCCTGTTCCCATCATCAAACCATATGAGCCCATCGTGCCGACATATTATGTATCACGCCATACTCCAACGGTCATTCAATCTTCACCTCTGCAGTTGATCAAAAGACGTGTCAATTGACAATGAATATTCAATCTTGGCCAAAGACTGGTTTGGTGTCTCAATCCAGATGGCTGCTCTCAGCCTCTCAAAGGTTACATTCTCATGATTTTTGGGCCTTGGAGGTGTCACCCCCTTACAACCCACTCTTCACTCATCAATCGGCTGGTGATTGTGATCCGATTCATCCCTTGCTACCTCTCAAGACTCCAACAATTGTTCCCATCTTGATCTTGGGTGGACTAGACATGTCCCTGGTCTTCTGTCCAGCCGCTCCACCCGCTTCGAGCTTGCTGACTCATCAGATTGATTACAGTTGCCTACCCAATCCGATCTTGGATTCTATCTTGGTCTTGTTTGCTGATTTGATGCAGAGAAAAATCTCTCATGTCATCACCCGTGAACCAGTGACTGAGACTAGTAAACTATCTCCTCAACTCTTGGTCTGCCGCAACTCCCAGAAGATGAGCATTTGGCAATTAACATCTTCCTCCCGTTCTCACCCTGATTGACCAATTGATAGCCTCAACAAAGCTCTCAATCAATCATCCAATCAAGACCCTGGTTGGACTAAAGTAGTAGTGATGGATTTGAAGGTATGTTTTCTTTTGGGGGCTGTAGACGGGTGGCTATTTGAAAAAAAAAACATGACCTCTGTCTGTTGTTCCCATCTCTGACGCAACTTTTTACCTTGTTGATCAACTCAATTGTTGGACAAATCTCATCAGCTTGGCCGTATCACCCAATGGCCGTTGGCTCGTAGCATCCAATCTATACAAAGTCAAGTTATTCTATCTCAAGAGAAAACTCAATGGTCAACATTTGACCGTACGGCCACGCAAGGTCAAAGGATTTCAAGCGTTCAAATGCTTGAGCAGTCCTCAATCAAAACGTCAAGGCGCTTGTTGTATTCAATTCTTGTCCAATTCCTCAAGGTTAATCCTCGTGGGCAGTCTGACAAGCAATTTGATTGTCTTGGGCCTCAGCTTTACATGTGATAGCATAGATGATGATCAAGCACATGATGGAAATCAGCAAGCCCCCAACAACTCTCCTCAGGTCCAAGTATTGAAAGTATTCTACCAGCATGCCAACAACCATTGTTTTCTCAATCATCATGAGCAATCAATCAAGCAATCGATTGGCAATTGATCAAGCGATTGATTGGCAATTGATTTGTCAATCGTTTGGGCAGATTGATGCAGAGTTTTTGGAGGGTACAGGGAACTGACTTTCCCTTTGTTTTTTCTTTGTTTTTGTTTCTTTTTTTTAGGTTTTCTAGCTCTGCCAGGTTTTGATTTTCATCTCTTTTTTATTTTTTTAATCCCACCGTTTGTCGCCAATAATGAGAACATTTCTGACATTTTTTTTATTTGTTTGACCGTTCTTTTTGTTTGTCCAAACCCTTTTTTGATATCAATTCCTTCACTGCCTACCAAACTCAAAATGTTATACAACCATTCAAATTTCACCTTGATCCTCACCTCCGGTGCAGCAAGTGCCTGGGAGGGAGAAAGATGGAAGGAGATGGTATGAAAAACTTAAAGAAAGGTGGCAAGCAGAGGAATCATTGATTTTCATCTCTTTTTTATTTTTTTAATCCCACCGTTTGTCGCCAATAATGAGAACGTTGCTGACATTTTTTTTTTATTTGTTTGACCGGTCTTTTTGTTTGTCCAACCCCTTTTTTGATATTGATTCCTTCACTGCCCTCCGAACTCAAAATGTTATACATCCATTCAAATTTCACCTTGATCCTCACCTCGGGTGCAGCAAGTGCCTGGGAGGGAGAAAGATGGAAGGAGATGGTATGAAAAACATAAAGAGAGGTGGCAAGCAGAGGAATTGTAGAAAAAGGAGGGCTCAAATGAGGGATTTGGAAATTTCTTTGGAAGTGACTGACGACTGGATCAAGGAAAAGTTTGCCTGGTCTAGACGTTGTCCAACCCCTTTTTTGATATCAATTCCTTCACTGCCTACCAAACTCAAAATGTTATACAACCATTTAAATTTCACCTTGATCCTCACCTTGGGTGCAGCAAGTGCCTGGGAGGGAGAAAGATGGAAGGAGATGATATGAAAAACATAAAGAGAGGTAGCAAGCAGAGGAATCTTAGAAAAAGGAGGGCTCAAATGAGGGATTCAGAAATTTCTTTGGAAGTGACTGACAACTGCATCAAGGAAAAGTTTGCCTGGTCTAGACAAAAGCAAAGGTATAGTCAAAATGGTTTGGGCGGCTAACAAGTACAAGCACTGTACCTTTCCAGCTGTGGAAACAGCAACCCATACCAGAATGGCCATGTCACTCCAAATTAATAAATAAAATCAGAGCACTTGTAGGGACATGAAAAACGGCCAAATTTACTCTAGAGAAAAAAATATCAATAGGGCGTATCAAAGTTAGCAAACCCGCCATTAGAAACCCGCCATTTTTTTTGACAAAACCTGCCATTTTTAATGGCGGGTTTCTGAAATACACATACCCCCTAACTGGTGTATTTCAAAATGGTGTGTTTCATGAAAATGGCAGATTTCAATCATCAAACACGCCATTAAAACCGCCAGTTATGCATCATCATCCATCCACCATCCATCACATCACAAACACCCATCCACATCAGCAAATCCATACCGGTCCCATCTCCATTTCATCACACACATTTCTATTGTTTTTCACATACCTTCACATACCCATCTTCACACAAATCCCATCATCATCTCATTGTCAAATAACTTACACTGTTCACCCACTTACACGGTCCACCTGCGCTCCCGCTCTCTACCCTCATCTGTCACTATTCTCTTTTCACATGTCACTCCTATGTTAATTCTTTATTTCTTCCATTTCCCATTTATCTTCTTCACAAAATGATCAAATTACAAATTCCCATCTCATCACAAATTCAAATTCCCAAATTACAAATCTTACTCAACTGATTCTCTTGAACCTCGACCACCAATAATCCTTTCACCACATCACAATGAATCATCAACCTTGAACAACCTAATCAATCCTCACACCATCTATTCTCAACCAAATCCTTTATCCTATTCATCTTTCTTTCATCGATCTTTCTCTTTTCTTTCTCTTTTTTTTTTCTTTCTTTGTATCTCATCTTTGTCTCAAACTTCATCAGTCTATTACTCAACATCAACTCGTCCACTTCCAAATTCATTCAATCTATGATCTGACTGGTAAGACGATCACACACTATTATCAAATCCTCACTATTGAATCTAATCTCTAATGTTCCTTCATTTGAAAGAACTGCTTGATTCTTTTATTATTATTGTCTTTCTGTTTTTCCTGCTGACTGTCTTACTCAACACCACCATTGTCATCCATCAAGTCTAGATCCGTTGCCAGATGTTGGTTCTCTTTATCCATCATTTCTTCTTTAAATCTTTCTTTTAATTCTTGACTGATGTTATTTTTGGCGTAGCCCTCTTTGTTCTTATATCATCAATCTTTTCATCAGCAATTAAACACGGTTAAAAGCCAAAGGTCCGTCCAACTCAACTAACCGAATCTAACCATGGAGGGATCAAACAAAAATGGTTTTTTACAGATCATTCTTAAAGCTGCACTTGAAGCAGTCCCCATTCTTTCGGACAAAAACTATTAAATATGGAAGGACAAGATGACGATGCTTTTGGAACTCAAAGGAGTCAAGGAGACCCTCGAGGATGATTCTAAAAATCTAAACCCCAACGATGACATGGAGACTTGAGTAATTCTTCTTTCTCGCAATGATTCAGTCACTCATAATAACGTGGTTAATCCAAAAAATATCTCATCGGCAAAGCTTCTCTGGAAAACCATCAAAGAACGCTTTGCCTCATCTCAAATCGCAAATCAAGCCCAAGTTTTTAACGAATTTCTCTACCAACAATTCAAACCCAAAGCAATTAATCTATTCATCACGGAAACCAAGATTTCACTAAAGAAAATGGTCAATGTGGGAATCAATTTACCAGATGACATACTCTCCTATCTTATTCTTTTTAAGTTTCCACCCTCTCTTCACTCTCTTTGTCAACAGATTATGCATTCGGATAAAATAGTCACCATGGATCTTGTGGTCAATCATCTTATACAACTCAATGATGAAAACAAGGTTAAATCAAAGGATACAAAGATCAATGATACTGCCCTCATCTCTTCTAGACCCCCCAAAAAGCCTGTTCCCAAAGAACTTTGATGCAAGAAAGGATACCACAACCCTCAATCTCCTGATCATTCCGCTGATAAATGTTGGCACCTCCACAAACACCTAGCGCCTGATTGGTGGAGAGAATCTCAAGCAAATTGGCGTGCTCAACTCAATTCAAATTCTAAAAACAAAGAAGTAGCCCACTACGTTGCCCTTCTTTCCACTTGGGTTCAAAATATTAATCCACTTAATCAAATCATTCTAGACTCCGGTGCCTCCTGCCACATGCTCAACACACCTGATTTCTTCAGCTTTCTCAAAGAATGTGCTGGTGACAATTTTATAAATACGGGAAACAAAAGTGCTAAACTTGCTATAAAAGGAAAAGGAACTGTAAAACTCAGTTGGAAAAATTCTGTCGTCATGCTCACCAACTGTTTATTTGTGCCCAATCTGGTAGTGAATCTAATCAGTCCTGGAGAATTGATTTCGTCAAAAAAATGCTCTCTTTCCTCTTTCCACAATCAATTTTTTCTTACGACTCAATCAAAGCCAGTTTTTTCAGGTTTTATTCAGGAGAATCTTTTCATTCTCAATCCCCCGTCTTGCATAGGAAACAACAACAAATTTTGTCACTTCTTGACTAAGGAACCAAATCATGATCAAATCAAACTTCTTCATCAATCCTTTGGACATGCCAGCCCGTATCGTCTCAAAAACCTCATTCCTTCTATTCAATCTCATTCAACTTCTAATTTCCAATGTGAGGACTGTGTATTCTCAAAAATCACCAAATCATCTTTCAAGAATTCCTCAAATCCTTCTTCTAAACCCTTTGAACAACTCCATCTAGATCTAATTGGCCCTATTTCACCAACGGGAAGAAACAACATGAACTACATCCTATCTGTTATAGATAATTATTTGGGATATGTCTTGGCTATTCCTCTTCAGTACAAATTGGATGCGTGTCAACAGATCAAAACTATCCTCAATCACAAAAAACTTAAAAGAAAAAGATATCCTGCTACGATTTGCACCAATGGCGGTGGCAAATTCACTTCCTCAGAACTCAAAAATTTTTTCAAGATTAATTTGATTCAACATCTTATCTCTGAGCCTTACCACCACAAACATAACGGAAAAATCGAAAGAGCTAACCAAACTATCACCAAATCTATACGTGCTACTCTTTGAAGCTCGAACCTTCCTCTCAACCTTGGGGCAGAAGTTGCCAAATCAACATGTCTCTCATTAAACCAGATTCCTAAAGCTCCCAATCTTCCTTCTCCTTTTAAACTATTTACTGGGAAGTCGCTTCCCATTAGTTATTTTCACCCTATAGGGTCCAAGGTAGTGTATCTTGATTACAAAGTAAATTGAGGTGACAAATTTCAAGATCGAGGACTCCCTGGAACCCTTGTGGGTTACAACCCCAATTTTCTCTCTTATTGCATTTTAAGACCTGACAATTTAATTATTTCATCTAAAAATGTTAAATTTCTCAAAATGACAATATGCCTCGGATTTCATCCACATTAAATTTGACTGAAGACTTGAAATCTCTCAAAATCAATCACAATCCACCTATTCTTTTTGATGATCATCTTCCTACCAACCCTACTGTCAATAATCAATCCATCAAATCACAAATAGATGATCCGCCCTCTTTATCCGTTCCTAATCCCAAAGTTTCCGATACTCTGTCAATCAACTCTGAATCAGACTTGTCTGAAGAAATTGAGCAGCAACTCACACCTGGATACAGTCTTTGCAACAGATTAACATTAAATCCATCCAATTGATATGGGTACCATCATTATTATGTTCCCAAATCCTTCAAACAAGCTAAAAAGTTCTCCAAAGCTCCCAAGTGGGAACTCTCCATGGATTCTGAACTCAACGGTATTGAATCCCTGGAAGTAGGGGAAGATTACAATGGTCCTGAACCTGAAAATCCGCTCAATACTACCTGGGTATATCAATTATAAGATAATTGTCACGGAGACCCACTGGTCTATAAAAGTCAACTCTGTGTTCAAGGGTTTGATCAAATCTACGGATTAGATTATCAAGACACCTTTTCTCCCACCAGAAAGGCTGCTTCTTTACATATTGCTCTTCTTTTTGGCATTTTTCATTCCCTTCCAATTACCCAATTTGACGTCAAGAGTGCTTTCCTCCACGCACCTCTAACTGATAAAGTGATTATAAAAAGACCCAAAGGCTCAAAAAGAAATTCAGAATTTCTCATTCTTCGCAAGTCTCTTTATGGTTTAAAGCAAGCTCCCGTCAATTGGTTCAACACCCTAACTTCTTGGATTTGTGAGCAAGGATTCCATGAATCCATATCTGATCCCTGCCTATACATTCATCCCGTCGCAAATTCAGTCCTATTCTTCCATGTAGACAATCTTATCCTTGTTGGTTCCGGCAATAATTTTCAAAACAAATTCTTAGAGCGATTTCCAAATTCTAGTCATCACAATCCTAATACAATTCTTGGAATGAAGTATGAACAAATCAACAATAAAATCTTGCTTTCTCAACCAAAACACATTGAACATGGATTAGAAGAACTGAAGATGGTAGACTGCAAGCCTTCATCTGTTCCCTTAACCGCGAATATCAATTTATCTCCGGCATCCAATGAAGAACACAAAGAATTTAAAAACTTAAACATCAATTATAGATCGGCCATGTTCCTTATTAATTATATTGCCTGCCTGACTCGTCCAGACC
The DNA here is from genome assembly GCA_025617555.3 of Puccinia polysora. NCBI lineage: Eukaryota > Fungi > Basidiomycota > Pucciniomycetes > Pucciniales > Pucciniaceae > Puccinia > Puccinia polysora. The sequence goes on from CM062618.1 coordinate 48,081,884, forward strand.
TCAGTTTTGCTGTTTCTAGCCTTGCTAGATTCTGTGAGAAACCCGGGATTTGTCACTGGAGGGAGGTAAAACGTTGCTGGAAATATCTCAAAGCTACGAATAACTTAAAACTCACGCTACAAATTCATGATTCAAAAACCCAAATCAAATGTTACAGTGACACAACTTGGAGTGATAATACTGAAAATCGACGTTCTCAGTCCGGACATCTTTCTCTTCATTTTAATTCTCTTATCTCTTGGAGTAGCTACAGACAACGCAACGTCACTCACTCAACAACTGAAGCTGAACTAAACCCTTTAGTTGATTGCTTTCTTGAAGCAATATGGATGAGAGGTCTAGTGGCGGAACTCTGGAAGAAAGAATTAGAATCAAGTCATCACTTTATCAACAACAAAGGTCTTGACGATAAAATAAAGAAGTTTGGATGTAATTCAAAAACTTGCCATATTGATATTAAAACAAAAGCGCTTTGCGAAGAGCTAAAACTTGGAAATCTTTCTGTTGACTTAATACCAGCCTCCAAAATTAAAGAAGATGGATTAACTAAGGCGCTTCCGCTTCCTACTCTTTCCTCACTTCTTAAATTAATAGATCCTTCTTTTAAGTGTTCAATCTTACCAGTCACAGGGGGTGTCAAATAACTTACAATGTTCACCCACTTACACGGTCCACCCGCGCTCCCGCTCCCTTCCCTCATCTGTCACTATTCTCTTTTCACATGTCACTCCTATGTTAATTCTTTATTTCTGCCATTTCCCATTCATCTTCTTCACAAAATGATCGAATAACAAATTCCCATCTCATCACAAATTCAAATTCCCAAATTACAAATCTTACTCAACAGATTCTCTTGAACCTCGACCACCAATAATCCTTTCACCACATCACAATGAATCATCAACCTTAAACAACCTAATCAATCCTCACACCATCTATTTTCAACCAAATCCTTTATCCTATTCATCTTTCTTTCATCAATCTTTCTCTTTTCTTTATCTTTTTTTTTCTTTCTTTGTATCTCATCTTTGTCTCAAACTTCATCAGTCTATTACTCAACATCAACTCGTCCACTTCCAAATTCATTCAATCTATGATCTGACTGGTAAGACAATCACACACTATTATCAAATCGTCACTATCAAATCTAATCTCTAATGATTTGTAAGAACTGCTTGATTCTTTTATTATTATTGTCTTTCTGTTTTTCCTGCCGACTGTCTTACTCAAAACAACCATTGTCATCCATCAAGTCTAGATCCGTTGCCAGATGTTGGTTCTCTTTATCCATCATTTCTTCTTTAAATCTTTCTTTTAATTCTTGACTGATTTTATTTTTGGTGTAGCCCTCTTTGTTCTTATATCATAAATCTTTTCATCAGCAATTCAACACTCATCACCCCACATCACTCACCACCTTTCTCAACATGTCCAATCAAACATCCCGCCAGCAAGTTGAAAACGCAAAAAAGCTGACTGAACTTTTGCTACTGTTTGACTCCCATTCAGACTCTGATTCAGACTCTGATTTGGAATCAACTTGTTTAGCTTTGAATTCTCTATTGGCAAAGAGATACATGGTTCCAAGAATACACACTCTCCATAACCCTATGTATGAAAGGCAAAAGCTTCATCTCATCCCTGACTTAAGCTTCCAGCAACTGTTCTAAACTTTGTTGCCTTCTTTCATGAAACTTTTGGCAATGATTGAAGACCACCACATCTTCCAGAACAATTATTGCAATCCTCAATGCAATCCAGCCATCCAACTTGCCGTTTCTCTTTGTAGATTGGGGTCAAATGGAAATGGAGCAGCAATCCATCGATTGGAAAATCTATTCTCAGTCAGTTACGGAAGGATTGACTTATACACCAAAAGAGTCATGATTGCTATCCTATCTTTCCTTTGCTCGGTCCTTTCATGGCCAACCAAAGAAGAAAGCAAGGAGATATCTCAAGTAATGGAGACAGAAGGCTTTCCTGGTTGCATTGGTTTTGTTGATGGAACCACCATCCCCTTGAGTCAAAAACCCAACCTAGATGGCAACCACTATTTTGATTGTAAAAAAAGGCAATTGATTCATTTCTTTTCCAATCGCTATGATAAAACTTTGGATCACACACTGACCAAATATGTTCCATCTCTTTGTTTAGATACTCCGTGGCACTACAACTTGTTTGCAATAACAACAAGAAGTTCATCTCCCTCCATGCTGGCCTTCCAGGTTCTTTTCATGATTCATATGTTTTCAATCGGACGCAGATTTCCCAACAACCAGAGATCTATTTGACCAAGATCAATACCTTCTGGCCGATTTGGCTTATGCTAGTGGGAAATATGTAGTTCCAGCATACCGGAATGTTTTGTCCAATGATCAAGGAAAAACCGATTTTAACTATCATCTTGCCCAATCACAAGTTTGGATTGAGCATGCCATAGGAATTCTGAAAGGAAGATGGGCCAGCTTACGGGAGATGCAAAACCAGCTCCAATGTTCCAAAGATATGAGGTTCCTCATCAACTGGATTATCACTTGTGTAATCCTTCACAACCTTTTGGCCGACATCAAAGATGAATGGGATGAAATATTCCAAGATAATATTCCTGATTGGCCTCAAGTCATCCCTGTCTCATCTGGTCCCTCATCTTCTTCTATGAGAGAGCGGATTCTTCCTCTCTTCCTTGCTCGCTTTGATGAGTAATTTTTGATTTTGAAATTGGTAAAAATTCCCTTCACGGTATTTTTTTGGTTTTGGTTGTTCACCCAAGATTCATAGGCTGAGTTTTTTTTTTTTATTTTTTTTTAGTGGACTTGAATCCAAAAACACCTCCACTTCAAACCCTGCCACTCACCAAATGCCACCCCCCTCCCCCTCACCACTCAACCCCTTCAACTTCACCCCACTCACTCACCGGTCAAACCCTGCCTCCTCCTCACCATACCACCTCACTCATCACCACCACCTTACTCACCACCACCACCTCATCTCACCTCACTCACTGAATCCCCTCCTCCTAATCCTGGTAAGCCCCCTCCACCCTCTTCCTCTTCCTTCCCCTCACCAGTTGCTGATCCTTTGATCATTCAACCTTTAGTCCCCCCCTGGATCCATTTCTCTATCCATCATGGTGAGCCCCTCCCCTCCTCCAATTCCATCTCTCATTGATTGAGAGATTGATTGCCAATGTCGGGGGTATTTTGAGAATAGACCCCTGTTTTTGATTACAAAGTCAACATGGATTCAATTTTTTGAATTTTCATAAACAATTGGACAAACCTGCAGAGGCACCCCTATCACTTCCAGTACAAAATCCAATGGCATGCATACAGCCAGTTAAGGCAGCTGTGTTGGTTTTGCTGAGTGAATGGTGGTTCTTTGCCATTAGGTACAAGTCCAAGATGATGTTGCACAAAGTATCCACTTGTGGAGTTTTGGGGGCCTCCAAACTTTTGTATTTGATAATGAAGTAGGGCTGGAATAGGCGGTTTGTGACAGCATTAACCAGCATGTCAGGGCACACTCATGGTAAGACAACATGATTTGGTGGAAGGTTTTCCCAAAGGGTCACAAAGTATGTTGGCTCGTAACAATCTTTTGCAAATTGCCTTCTGGCACGGTTGAACTTCTTGTTACTTTTGGATGTTGAAGTAACATCTGAGTTTGGTAGTCTGTGTTGTTTTCCTACTACTAGAGGCTTTGATCCATGTTGTGTCTCCTTGGCATCTCCTGAAAGGCCAAGCTCATCAAAACTACAAACCGTGTTTCAGGATTAAACCCAGGAATCACAACATAAATGGAAAACCCAAAGAAAAATAATGCAGAATCAAAAGTTCAATTAGTAATAAGGATATTGAGGAATAAAGTTTAAATCCCATACCCATTTTTACTAGACATGCCTTCATTCAATTCCATCAATATTGATATCTACAAAAAATGAAATTCCATCAATATTGATATCTACAAAAATTGAATACCCTCTTGTTTTTTTAAAAAAAAAGGTTACTTACCAATGGGGTGGTGGTCGTGGTGGATGAGGCGGATGAGGTGGGTGGTGGTGGGTGGTGGTTCGTGGTGGTTGGTGTTGGTGTGGTCCAGGTTACTAAATAGCTTCCTAGGTGGGGAGGGGATTGGAAAACCCCCCCACTAAGCCTGTCCCTCCCCCCTTGCTCGCTCGCTAGGTGGGGAGCGGATTTGAAATCCCTCCCCCCTTCCCCCCCCCTTGATCTCCCCCCTTGCTCAATCGCTAGGTGGGGATGGAATTTGAAATCCCCCCCTCCCTCCCCCCTCCCTCCCCCTCACTCCCCCCTTGATCTCCCCCCTCTTTTGCTTGCTAGGTGGGGAGTGGATTTGAAATCCCCCCCCCTCCCTCCCCCCTCGATGTCCCCCTTGCTCGCTCCCTGGGCGGGGGGTGATGTAGTGCCCCCCACCGCGAGCCCCACCAGCTCCTTCCCCCTTGCTCGCTTGCCAGGCGGGGGGGTGATGCAGTCCCCCCCACCATGAGCCGGTGGCTCGCTCCCCCCTTGCTTGGTTGCTGGGCAGGGGGTGATGAAGTCCCCCCCACCGCAAGCAGGTGGCTCGGTTGCTGGGCAGGGGGGTGATGAAGTCCCCCCCCCACTGCAAGCCCCAGTGGCCCCCCCCTTTGCCGCTTGCTTGGTCCGCCCACCAAGCCGGCCCCCCCACTGCAAGCCCCACCAGCCCCCCCCCTTTGCCGCTCTCTTGGTCCGCCCACCAAGCCGGCCCCCCCCACTGTGAGCCCCACCGGCCCCCCCCCCCTTCGCCGCTCGCTTGGTCCGCCCACCAAGCCGGCCCCCCCCACTGCAAGCCCCACCGGCCCCCCCCCTTTTGGCCGCTCGCTTGGTGTAAGACTCCAAACGGTGCTAGGCCATGGCAGTTCTGCGGAGGGGAAAGGTGCTGTTTAGGCTGCCCTCCTGAGTGTTACAAAAATATTTAAATGTAACCAAGATCAAGGTCCAGAACCTGGTAAATGAGGAATCAAGGAGTAGAGGATAAGGATGATAATAGTTTGGTAGCAATGGAACAGCACTATCTGAGACAAGATTATGCAGGGAAAAACTTGAAAAAAAGAAGTTAAAGTCCCCTTAGAGTTCAAAGAACAAAAGCTGTTGTATGTAAACAACGCCCACACACTAATAACTCTGGTTGTCAGCAGAAAATTGGGGATGATCAACTCAAACCCAAGCAACTTCCAGGCTCTCAATGAACCTGCCCAACTCTCCGCAATCAAGCACTTGAAGGGAACCAGATAACTGTGGGTGGCTGTACAGGACAAAGCACAATGTTTAAGAAGCTCTAAAGCAAACAGTAACTGATTTGAAGCAAGGATAACCTCAACACTTCTAAAGGGACTCAAGAGTAGGCTGGCAGAATGCAACTCCAAAGAAGCTAAGGGGAGGTATAACACTTCAGGTCTTAAGCTTAATAAGACCTCTTCAATCAATTGTGATTGGCTCCAGAAAGGTGATCAGGGATCAGGACCAGTATGGTCAGAGAAAGGGATCAAGGAGTGGTATGACACACTCAAAAATTTGAACAGACAGAATTTTTCTTCAACCAGCAAGGCTATTGGTTGGTGATAAGGATCAGGGATCAAGGGTTGAGTATGGAGGCTCAAGGATCAAAGGTGTGCTGATTTCATGCTGGATCATTCCATGCTCCAATGGTTTCATGTTCCCCCGGTGATTTCCAATGATGATCAAAAAGGCAGGGGAGAGCCCCTCCTTATATGGGCAGGAGGCCCTGTTAGACTATATACAACGGATTCTACAAATAGAGCGGAAAAGGGAAGGCAAACATGTGGTAACTCGCGTCTGTCTGTGGATGGGCGCGCGTAACAATACCAGAGTCACCCACCCCTCGTCTGAAGGCCGAAGCGGGTGGGAGAGAGAAATGAACCAAACCGCCACGGATGTCCGCGGGCGGTTGTTGGCACTCTTCCAAAGGCGGAAGCGGGTGGGAGAGTCCCAGTAAAGGTGACGGATGAAGTCCATGAGAGCGCGGATGGGCGGATAGGAGATTGGTTTGAGAAAGTTGAGTAAATCCTGACTGCCTTGAGATCCACGACTGATAGATCAAGTGCGATGGGAGATTTGACAGATCCAAGGATTTGCCAAATGCTTGGGGGTGCGGTCGGGATGGATTCAGTAAATCATGGATGAGCGCCGCGCGACGGTAGCAATGAGGAGATTGGGATGCGCGACAACAAAGATGAAGACACGCAACAACAAAGATGAGGACGTGCTATGACAACGGCGGAGATGAAAAGCAAAACGGATAAAGGACGCGCGACGTGTGCAGATGAAAGGAGCGCGGCGCGCGATGCAGATAATGGAAGCGCAGCGCGCGTGGCGCGGTGCGCGCACGCGGGTAAAGGACGGTTCGGATGAGCCTGAGGATAAGTTGTTCAGCCGGACAGTACGTTTGCGCAACATTTTATGGATTGAGGTCTTAAGGCGGCCAGGGTGTCCAGGATGGGGCACCACATTGGTCCGCCCACCAAGCCGGGCCCTCCCACTGCGAGCCCCACTGCCCCCCCCTTTGCCGCTGGCTTGGTCCGCCCACTGAGTCAGCCCCCCCCTTTACCACTTGCTCGGTTGGGGGGTGATGAAATCCCCCCACCAAGCTGCCCCCCCCCTTTGCCGCTTGCTTGGTCAGGGGGTGATGAAATCCCCCCACCAAGCTGGGCCCTCCCTCCCGCCTCGCTCACTCGCTCGGTTGGGGGGTGATGAAGTCCCCCCAACGAGCTGCCCCCCCCCTTTGCCGCTTGCTCGGTCGGGGGGTGATGAAATCCCCCCACCAAGCCCGGCCCTCCCTCCCGCCTTGCTTGATCGCTTGGTTGGGGGGTGATGAAGTCCCCCCAACTAGCCAGGCCATGCTTGGTGCATCGACCTCTTCGAAAAAAGCAAAAAAAAAAAATCAAAAAAAAACCCCAAAAAAAAACCCAAAAAAAAACCAAAAAAAAACCAAAAAAAACCCAAGAAAAAACCAAAAAAAAAAACCAAAAAAAAAACAAAAAAAACCAAAAAAAAAAAACCAAAAAAAAAACCTAAAAAAAAGCATAAAAAAACCAAAAAAAAAAAACAAAAAAAAACAAAAAAAAAACCAAAAAAAACCATAAAAAAACCATAAAAAAAACCAAAAAAAACACCATAAAAAAACCAAAAAAAAACACCAAAAAAAACACCAAAAAAAACACCAAAAAAAACACCAAAAAAAACAAACACCAAAAAAAACAAACACCAAAAAAAACACCAAAAAAAAACACCAAAAAAAAACCAAAAAAAAAACCAAAAAAAAAACCAAAAAAAAAACCAAAAAAAAACCAAAAAAAAAGAAGTCTTCAATTGATGCCTTGAATGTGAAAAATCATAGGGTATATAAATAAATAAACCCCACTTCAAATAAAAAAAAGAAACATACTTTTGAACAAGATCTTTACTCACAGGGCTGGTAATTTCTTGTAGTGGCTCAATTGTGGGGTTTCTTCTGTTAATAGATTGGAGAATGTTGGGTGACTGATTTTTCTGAATTTTTTATCAATGACACTTGACCAGTGATGTTTTGAAGTTTGATGAAACCTGGGAAAAAATCACTCACATACATTTGTAGAAAAATCTGATTGTAATTTATGCGTTTGATGTGATTTTTTTGACCTTCCAAAACCAGTATATAGATTAATAATACCAATAAGGAAAACATTCTCTATCTTGTAACTTTCTGCTAGTGGAATGTTGAGACAGATCAAGATGACTGCTCCCACTGAGATTGATTTTTGCCCAACCTTATTTCCAAATGGGTTGAACCAATCCACATAGAGACTGAAGACAAGGTGCCCTCCCCCTTGGTCGCTGGGTGGTGGGGGGGTGATGAAATCCCACCCTTGCTGGGGGGCTTCACCCCCTGGCCTGGGAACTTCCCCCCTCGCTCACAGCTAGCCAATGGGGGGGGGGGGGGGGTGATGAACAAGCCGCCACATGCAAACGGGAGGCTGCCCACATTGCCCGCGGCCTCCCCCCCCTTGGTCGGAGCTGGCAGGTGGGGGGCCGTTCCCCCCTTGTTTGCAGCAAGCCCGCGGCCATCTCCCACGGCCATCCCCCCTCGCTCGCATCTGTGGGGGGCGGTTCCCCCTCGCTCCCAGCAAGCCCGCGGCCATCTGCGTTGGCCATGCTTGCATCTGTGGGGGGCGTTTCCCCCTCGCTCGCAGCGAGCCCGCGGCCATCTCCGTCGGCCATGCTCGCATCTGTGGGAGGCCGTTCCCCCTTGCTCGCAGCAAGCCCAGTGGGGGGCAGTTCCCCTCTTGCTCGCAGCAAGCCCGCCGCCATTTCCCATGGCCATCCCCCCTCGCTCGCATCTGTGGGGGGCGGTTCCCCCTCGCTCGCATCTGTGGGGGGCGGTTCCCCCTTGCTCAAAGCGAGCCCGCAGCCATGCTTGCATCTGTGGGGGGCGGTTCCCCCTTGCTTGCAGCAAGCCCAGTGGGGGTCGGTTCCCCCCTTGCTTGCAGCGAGCCTGCCGCCATCTCCCACAGCCATCCCCCCTCGCTCGCATCGCAAAGCATGATCAGACTAAGCTAACAATCTGACTTTATAGGAGGTCATTGTTGTGGCATATGTTTGACACCAAAGTGTTTCAGCGCTGGAAATGGTTGACATATTGGGCCAGTGTCTGTATATCAATGAGATCACAGCCTGTACGATGGCATAATCCATTGGGCCTTTTCAATGGTTGTCAATGTGAGAGGATCGGCACTTGGTCAGTTGGGCCAAATTGTTTCATTTGCAACCTTGGGTTTGATTATAAAAGTGATCCCTTTGCAGGAAAGTATGATGTTCAAGACCATTGTGTGACAGGGTCTGGTTTGATTGAACCCACAGTGGCACTGCCTTGAGCAAACAATTGTCTCCTTGCCCACATCAGGCTCAAACAACTGGGCCAAAGTGCTTTAGTTGCAAGCTTGATTTCAAGCAAAAAGGTATAGTCAAAATGGTTTGGGCGGCTAACAAGTACAAGAACTGTACCTTTCCAGCTGTGGACACAGCAACCCATACCAGAATGGCCATGTCACTCCAAATTAATAAAAAAACTCAGAGCACTTTTAGGGATATGAAAAACGGCCAAATTTACTCTAGAGAAAAAAATATCAATAAAAACAAAAAAGATATGTATATTGGTGGGGTTAAGAATGCTCTCAAACGTTGTTGTAGTAAAAAATAATTTGTTTTTCTTTCATCCATGCAAATATATTTACAAGCCCAGCATTTGAGTAATCTGCTGTATTTCTTCTACCAATCTACCACTGCCAATGCAAGCCAAAGCTACTGATACCTTATCCTTTTTTTTGTTTGCCCGTTGTTCCCTCTCCTTTTCCAGTTGCACTTGCTGCCGATCCCTCTCCTTTTCCTCTTTTTGAAACTCTAGCTCAGCTTGTTTCAACCTCCACTCAGCATCCATTATTTTTTGATTAGCCAAAGTCTTGGTTGGCTGCTTTTGACCATCCATGACCAGTTGACAATCCCACTTTTGCTTTTCAAACTGAAGTTTATCTGATTAAATTTGTGATTTCACTGTTTTTTGGAGGGGAATGGCAATGAGCATGATTTTGAAAGCAAGGATATTGAATCAATCAACTTACATGAATCTTGATTCTCCATGATTTCTTCAAAGCCCAAAAAACTGGAAGTGTTTCTCCTCTTTTGATGACTTTTGGGTTTGACATTGATGGAATTGGAGGCCTTTTGCTTACCGTTGGCAGAGGAGGTTTGAGTCTGAAAGTCCTCACTAGTATTTGAAGGCAATGTGGGAGGCCCCATTGGCTTGAGGTTTTGGCCAATCAAAAATGGATGAGCCTGTTTTTTTACAATGTAAATCAGTCAGGAGCAACCAGAAAGATTTGAAAACAATTTAGTTCCTTACTTGAGCAGATGTTATTGGCCACAGTGATCAAGGAATAACATCCTCCTCTATGGGCAAGTTCTCCAGTTGTTCTGCCCCAGGAAGAGAGCAATCAAAAGAATGAAGTGAGGGGTTCAAGGTTGGGATTGACTGATAAATAAATACCAAAGTAGAAGTTATTGGAGCCAAATGTGTTTGAATATCCTCCTTGTCATCAGATGGGGGCCACTCCAAGGCCAAGGTTTCATCAAGGTCCCCGTTGGTAGGCTGAGCATCCCCAGCCAAGTCCTTGGCATCAACGGAATCGGATTGTTGGGCATTGAAAGCAGCTAGGGGGGTGATGTTGGCCTTCTTTCCGAAGATTTCATCCATTTGAATATAAAAAGGACAAATGGAGTCCAACTTATCAACCACCGAGTTGATTCCTTTGGCTTTGTCCAAGTCGGTGATACCAAAGCCAGTGGAGATAGACATGGAGTGGGCCTTTTTGTACTTGGCTCAATAGTTTTTGAACCTCTCCCTCATCTGTTTGGATGACAGATCCAGCCTAACTTTTGTTTTGTTCTTGAGTTCATTGGCCATCAGGAGATAACCATTGACCTTAGAGGATTGAGGTCGACCAACACGTGTTTTGTTGTTGGATCCAAAGCAGGCATTGTAGTTGGAGGGAATTTTCAGCCAGTTTACCAGGATGATGTGATCAGCTCTCTTGAGCTGACTTGAGCCCTTGGAAGCTGATGGGGGAGGATTTTTTGTTGTGGAGTTCCTTTGCAATGTTCTCTTGGGTGTGTTGGACTTGCGGGGGGAGGTTTGCTGAGGGGCCATTTGAAAGAGTTCGGGCTACGCAAGTGATGAGAGCGATAAAGTGATGACAGTTGTGAAGTTTTGAGAGCGATAAAGTGGATGAGAGTGATCAAGTGATGAGAGCGGTTAAGTGATGAAGTTTTGAGAGCAATGAAGTGAATGAGAGTGATCAAGTGATGAGAGCGATAAATTGATGAGAGTGATCAATCAATTTTATGATGAGGGTGGGGGTAAAAAATTTTCCAATTAGGTCAGAGGTAGAAGGAGGTGGGAAGACAGGGGTGTATGACGCGGACAGGTGGTGGAAGCATTTAAATAATTTATTTGAAAAAACCCACTTATTTCAGGTTAACTTTGAAACGTCTGATCTGAAATAAGTGGGTTTTTTTGATTTTCATGGCGGGTTTGAAATGGCGGATTTGGGTTAAAACCTGCCATTGAAAAATGGCGGGTTTGGTTAACTTTGATACGCCCTATTAAAAATCAGACTGATATCTTTTAATTGAGGACTGAGAGATATTCTGGAACTTGTTGGATGCTCCTTTTTTTCTTCCTCTCAATCTGGTTCTTTGAGTGGAATTGGCATTTTGAATCAGAACAAGTTGATATTTTCCACCATATAGCTTCCTGGTTTCACCCAGATAATAATACTGTTCTCCAGGTTGCAGATTTTGGAATTCTTCAAATATTTCAGTGAGATATAGTTGTTCATTACTTTTTCTGGATAAGAAATCAAGGTTTGCTGATTCTTCAGTTGAATCAGGGTTCAGAGTTGACTGGAGAAAGCAAAATAAAAATTTCAGCTTTCTACTATTGCAGAGCAAGCTGCAAAAGTAACAAAATTAACATAAAAAGAATAATCTTACAATTAACCTAAGAAGGATTAGGAAAACCTTGAATATTATTGCAGAAATGGATTCTCCACCCAACAATTGGGTAGGGTCACTCACTGACCACATCCTTGAAATCCAACTCCTTATATTTTTAATTAAGAAAGGAAAGACCCCAATACCATGGCAACACTATTTTACTTTTTTGGCCAATTCAATATTTGACATGTATTTTCAAGTATAGGTTTCACACCTAAAATTCAGTCAGAATTGAGGTGTTGTGTATATTTTAGGAATTACAGATGGAAATGTGTTCTGTCACAATTCTCGCACGCAGCTGCAGCAGCCAATAAACCCGCGCGCAGCTGAGCTTCAGCACTGTCACCCTGTCAAAGCCGTGTACGCAGCCCCGGGCCTCTGACAAGTACGCAGCCGCGGGACTACAAGTTGACAAAGTGACAGGCGGCCTGAGAAACCTAGCTACTGTGTAAACATGCAGCAACCTACACAGGGACATTCTACATATGTAATTAATGTTCCGGTGTGGTGTCATTATATAGCCTCGGGTCGGGGACTGCGTCGCGGCCTGCGCGCTCAGCATCTGGTAGGTTAGGCTCAGCAGTTGGGGTGCGCCGGTTCTCAGCATTAGCCGCTGCGGGTTCAGCAGCAGCCGCTGCGGGCTCAGCAGTAGGCGCGGCGGGATCGAGCACGCGACTGCGGGCCGGGCCTGACTAAGGGAGGCGGTCCGCGACCCGCTTGGATGTCCGACTCATGGATGGAGCCGGGCCGACCGGGTTCTCGGAGCGGCTAGTCGGGGAAGGAAGAAGCGGGGCGGCAGCGGGGCTATACGCGTGGCAGACGCGCGCAAGCGCGGGCCGGCCACGGGACGGGGAATTCACGACGGCGCGTCGGGTGGATGCGCGCAAGCGCGGTGGATCTTGGGTATCGCGCGGCGGAGGGCCGCGCCACAAAAAGACGAACCGGATGCGCGTAATGACAGGCGAGCTGGCGGGGGTAGGGTATGGGTATGGGTTTAGGGATGGGTTAGGGTTCTGGGTCTAGGTTTCCTTCTTCATGGTTGTCAGTCTGTCTTTGCGCTTGTGCTTAGGTTAGGGTTGAGGGGAGGGTTCAAACACCCTTCCCCTCGACTTCGGGTTGTAGGGAGCAATTTTCTCGGATATTCTATCATTCCATCATTCTCGGATTCTCCCATTCTCTCATTCTCTCTCTCTCTCTCTCTCGGAGTAAAGGAAAGGAAGCATTCTCGGTCTTACAGACGCTAGAACCATCGATCCCGTAACTAGGGACAACTTTGTGAGGATTAACCTCTAAAGTTTCCACATCTGGGGGTCTGGCCGGGAAATCTCGATCCGTTCTCAGTCTCTTGAAGATTACGCAGAATGCTACCGACAACCACTCCGGGATCCAATGCTCCCCTTCCCTACCCTCCACGCCCGACTCCCGTCTCTGCTGCTCAACCCCCTCCGCCACCGTCCGCTCATGCTCCTAGAGTCAGCGGGTTCGCTCCTCCCTCGGAAGGGTCGTCGGACATGGCGGTAGAGGCCCCTCGCCGCGTTTGGTTGAGGCCGAGGGATTTCCCCCATCTTCGGTTCAGTACTTCGGATGTCGAGCGGTTCCTTTCTAGGTTCGAAGGGATCGCGGACTCGGAGGGCGCGTCGGGCGCAGATAAGGTTCGGACTATCGTGCTGTTCATTACTGAGGAGGAGAAGCTGCGGGACGTGGAAGAAATGGTTGGATACGAGAGGCAAGACTGGGGGAAGTTGAAAAGCGAGATGTTGGCGAGGTGGGGAAAGCGTGAACCTCGGTTTTGGGAAAGCGACTTCGATCGAGCTGCGGAGGAGGCGATCGAGAATGGCGGGGTGCAATCGCGCGAAGGATTAGTGGAATACATGTCAAGGTTCGAGCGAATCTACGGGTACCTTGCAAAGAACGAGGTCGTCGCGGGTCAGACGGGTGCCATGAAGCGGGCTTTCCTGGGGGGTCTCGCGCCCCAGCTTCGTTCCAGGGTGCAACAATACCTGTACGACCACGGCCTGGTTAAGAGGTCGTTGGATGGGAGCGTCGCGATTCTCCCCGATCTTTCGGTTATCCGTCAAGCCGTGGAAAGCAAAATCGATTTGGACAAGCTCATCGCGGATACGGCACGAACGTACCCGTCTTCCTCCAGGAAATCGGTCACGATCTCGGCGCCGGCCCCCGACCAAACTTCGGCCGCGCGGCCGTCGACGCCCTCTCATGTCGGACTTTCCCAGCAGCCTCCGGGACCATCTGTCGGGGAGATAACGGAGATTCTGCGGGACATAAGGGTTTTCCTCAACCGGACACCGGCTCCTACAGCTCCGGCAGCCGCACCGTTTCCGGCGGCTCCTTCTCAACCGCGCGCGGTGCCGCCTCACATGGCGGAAGGGTTCCAGCCTCCTAGCGGATCATCCGGATTGTACGGGTCGCCGCGATGTTCATATTGCGGGGTGAGAGGGCACTGGAAGTCAGTTTGTGAGGATCTCACTCGGGACATGGACGAAGGGCTTGTTTGCGCATCCGGGATGACGTACATATTTCCGACGGGTGAATCGGTGGATCTGACTAAGGACAAGCCGCCACCAATGGTGCAAGTGCGGGAAAGAGCAAAGGCTAAGACCGAGACTGCTTGGGTCTCGCTCGGGATTGTCACCGCGCCCGGAACATGGGTAGCTCCGAGAGTGGAGGCCGAAGTCAGGGCGTTGGCGACGAATGAGCGCATTGCGATGGATGTCGACGAGCGATCAACGGCTTCGAAGCCAGTCGCGCGAGTGCCGATTTCGGACGGGCCGTCCTCTAATCCCGTGGGAAAGAAGAAGGCCGCGGACATCGTCCGGAGGGTAATGGGGAACGACTCACCAATACCCCTGACCCTACGAGAGCTAGCGGCGGTGTCCCCCGCGGTCGTCGACGAGATGGTCCAGGCCTTGAAAGATTGCGGTCAGGGTCGGGTGCCGACGACGGTTCAGCGGGTTAACGTGGCGGAGGAGGAAATGGATCCCGAGCCGTGCCGGTTGAAGTCGGTATCCGTTCCGCTTGCTTATGTCGCGATGACCATCGCCGGGCGGAAGGTGTGGGCGATGGTGGATAGCGGGTCGATGGTCAACCTGCTCCCATCAAGGTTAGTGGACGAGCTCGGTCTGGTGCGGAGGAAGTGTGCGATGGGTCTTCGGGCGTTAAATGGCGGGGAATGTCGCGTGGACGGGGTAGTAGAGGCGGAGGAGGTGGAAGTCGCCAAGGTCTGTAAGCCTCTGTCATTTCTCTCAGTGGAGTGCGGAGACGTGATTCTAGGACGGCCATTCATGTTTGGGTTCCAAGCCCAAATGGCCTTCAACGCCGAGGAAGGAACGGAGGCGCTGACCGTCGAAGACTCGCTCGGAGCACGGTTCGAGACGACGATCTGCGATCACGGGAGAGGGAAATGGGTACAGGACCCAATGTCTGACGGCAACGAAGAGTCCGGCGCGGGGGTTGACCGTAAGGGTTACCCTGCGGAGGATTTTTCCTAGTTGGCCGCGGGAACCGTGCGGAGCAGGCTCCGGCTCTGCACGGGCGGCCGACAGATGAGGAGCAGGCGGGGGAGGACGCGCGTGTGGCGCAGGTGCCGGAAGTAAGTCCCATTCCTCAGTATGCATCGCCGGAAGGCTCTACGCTTCAAAAACCCTATCATCGTGCCACAGTCGTGAGCAAAGGCGAAAGCCCCGGTCTGGTCATTACTAGGACTTACGACGGCGACGATCGGGTCTGGATGGCGCGGTGCAATGCGGGCAAGTACAAACCGGTAGCGCGGAAAGTCCGGCTGCGGAACGAGCCAATGCCTCAGGGGCTCAACGGACCCTTACGACCGATTGCGTGGTCCCGCGACCCGTGGGAGACGCCCCTTAGGAAGAATGGATGGGTAACGCGGTTGGCGCGAATCACGGACGAGCGGGTGGACGCCCTTAACTTCGGACCGACGGGATGGCTGAGTGCGGAGGAGATGGATCTGCTGGTGTCGGTATTGGTAATAAGGGAGAAGGCACTTGCTTTCGGACCGGACGAGCGCGGGTTGTTGAAAAGTGAGATCGGGGACCCTTACGTTATTCCCACTGTCCCTCACGAACCGTGGCAAATTAAGCCGATTCCGATCCCCCGTACCGTTCGGGAGCCCTTTCTGGAGCTGGTACGGGAGCGCGTGAGGACGGGGCTTTACGAGCAATCCACGTCAAGCTACTCGAGTCCTATCTTCGCGGTCGTTAAGCAGGACGGGAAGTCGCTAAGGATTGTTCACGACCTTCAGAGGCTAAATTCGTTCACTATTCGCGACGCGGGGCTTCCCCCGCGTGTTGAAGAATTTCTGGAGTCGATGGCCGGGCGCGCTTGCTACGGGCTGGTGGACGTGATGGGGGGATATGACCAGCGAGAACTCCACCCTGACTCGCGGCCGCTGACGGCGTTTGAAACCGGGCTAGGAAGGATGCAGCTGACGCGGCTACCACAAGGTGCGACCAACTCAGTGGCGGTATACCAAGCCCAAATGACCTGGATACTACGCGACGACCTTCCGGAAGGCGTGCAGATCTTCATCGACGACGCTGGCATTAAAGGCCCCAGAACGGACTACGAGGGCGCGGTCTTAGAGGATGCACCCGCGATCCGGCGATTCATCTGGGAATACGCGGAAACTCTGGAACGAGTCCTCTTCCGAATTGAGGAGGCAGGCCTTACTGTGTCCGGGAAAAAGTTGGCGGTCTGCGTTCCGGCGCTCGAAGTACTGGGGCATGTCGTGGCCTACGACGGGAGGCGAATAGCGGAGAAGAAGCGGAATAAGGTTCTTGAATGGCCGACCCCTCGGACAGTGTCACACGTCCTGCAGTTTCTGGGGTTGTGCAGCTACGTCCGCATGTTCATCGAGCGGTTCGCGGAAGTAGCGAGCCCAATGCGGGCATTGACGCGTAAGGGGGCGGAGTGGAAGTGGACCGAGGGATGCGATGCCGCTTTCGCGAAGCTCAAGGAAATCGTGGGGCGCGACATCGTCCTTCGGAACCTCGATTACGACGCCGGAGGGATACGCCTCGCGGTCGACTCTAGCGAGCTCGGCGCGGGGGGGGTCTTGACACAGGAGGAGGACGGAAAAGATAGGCCGGTGCTCTACGAATCGGTTACCTTTACCGCGACAGAGAGTCGGTATTCGCAGCCGAAGCTGGAACTGTGCGGTGTCACCAAGATTGTACGGCGGTTGCAGCACCTTTTGTGGGGCGTGCACTTCGAGCTCTTGGTTGACGCGGAGGCCTTAGCGCGAATGATCAACTCACCGACGCTGCCGAACGCGCCCATGACCAGGTGGGTAGCGTTCCTCCAGTTATTCTCCTTTGACGTGGTGCACATCCCGGGAAAGGCGTTCATGATGCCGGACGCGCTGTCGCGGTACCCGCGGGACGACCCATACGAGGGGGCGGAACCTTTGGACGTGGAAGCTCCGGTCGTTCAGGTAGCAAAGACGGAGGCGTCGGTTTGTCTTCCGTTGCGTCAGTCGGGACGTTACGCGGTCTTGTGCTCTTATCTGCAGGATCTCCGGTTCCCCAAGGGCACGACGGGAACGGTCACCCGATGGGTGAGGCGAAACGTTCTGAACTTCTTCTTACAGGACGGTCAGCTATGGCGGCGGAGCGGCTCCGTGCCTCTTGTTGTCGCGACTTCTAGGGCCGACCAGGAGGTGATTCTAGGAAGTCTGCACGATGACCTTGGTCATCGGGGTGAGGTCGAGACGCGGAGAAGGGTGAAAGCAAGGTTTTGGTGGCCGGGGGTCGTTGGCGCGGTGCGCGACTGGGTGAAGTCGTGCGAGGCCTGCCAACGGCGAAGCTCGAGGCTGCCCAAGGAGGTCGGCCACCCCACGGGCGAGGACGCGCTGTTCGGGCGCGTTTCGCTGGACGTGGTCCACATCAAGGCGGGTAAGTTTGCGTATTTGCTGGTTGCGCGCGACGATCTGTCTGGATGGGTGGAAGCGAGGCCCCTGGCGAAACTATCGGCGGAAAAGGTGGCTCAGTTTCTGGAAGAGGACTGGTTCGCGCGCTACGGGTCGCTTTGCTTGGTCACCGTCGACGGAGGGGCGGAGTTTCGGGGACGCTTGATGACGCTGGTGCAGAATTGTGGAGCGAAGTTTGGCCGCGTGACGGAATACTACCCGGAGGGCGCGGGGATGATCGAGCGGGGACATCAACCAATCAAGGATGCCCTGGTGAAAATGTGCGGCGAGGACGGCAAAAGGTGGCAGATGGCACTCCCCGCGGTCCTTTTCGCCGATCGGATCTCCGTGAAGCGCTCGACGGGGTATTCGCCTTACGAGTTACTCTACGGGCAGCGGCCCGTGCTTCCCGTGGACATCGAGCTGAACACGTTTTTGGGCGTGGATTGGTGGAAGGTTAAGACGTCCGCGGATCTGATCGAGGCACGCGCGGAACAGCTCCTTAGACGTGAGGAGACCTTGGAAAAAGCCGCGGAGCGGTTGAAGAAAACCCGGACGGCGTCAGTCCGCTATTGGGACGAGCGCTGTTCCCATCGGCTCCGGGATCCGCTGCGGAAGGGGGACCTGGTCCTGTTGTATAATCGGAGTCTGGAATCCCAGTGGGGCCGGCTTTTCGCCAACCGGTGGAACGGGCCGTACCGCGTGGCCTCTAAGTTTTTGGGCGGCAGCTACGGGCTTGAGGAATTGGACGGGACGCCGCTTAAACGGAAGGCCGCGGCTTCGCACGTAAAACGCTTCTTCGCGCGCGGTTCCACTTCCTTCGACGAGACGGCGAGCGATGATTCGGGGCCCGGGGGCGAGGCGGTCTCGGAGTCGGACGACGGCGCGGATTGTTCGGACAGCGGAGTAGCGGCGCGCGACGCGCGACCCCGGAGAAGCAGGAGGTTGCAGACGGCTGGGGACAGCTGTCAAGCTGGGGGGGGGCGCTAGGTGGTTAAAGAATGATTTGGTAAGGGGGTGTTCTAGCCGGTTCACAGCCGGGACAACTAGACACCCCAGAATGTTCGTTTCCTTATGTTTTGGTTTGGGCTTGGCTTTGGATTGGTACTGGCTATGGGTTATTTATTGCAGGTACGCGGGCGCGGCGTGGTGTCGGGCCCGCAAACGCGAGGACGAGCCCCGCTCACGGATGGCGGGACGAAGAGCTAACTAACTGTAAAAAAAAAAAAAAAAAAAAAAAAAAAAAAAAAAAAAAAAAAAAAATGGAATGAATGGAATAATAAATATAGGATATTTTCTTTCTCTTCTTTGGATTCGGGCTGTTTTCTTTCCTTTTTTTCCTATTTCTCTCCTGTTTCTTTCTTCAACGGACGGGCGCGACGGGCAGGGATGGTATGGACGCGGATTTAAGCTTAGCTTGGTAAGGGGGTGCTCTAGCCGGTTCACAGCCGGAACGACTAGACACCCCAGAATGTTCGTTCCCATCGCCTCTCCCTTATACTCCCGGTTGTGAGCGCGCGCTGTCGGCGCGGTGTTTGTTTTGTTTTGTAGAACGGGTACGGGGAACTGTGTGGCAGTCCGTCTGGGGCGGTCCAGGTACCTCTTTTCGTCGGGATAACTGGTCACTTACGGTCTCTCACAGAGGGAGCGCGCGGACGCGGATCTCAACCTCAACCTCACTCACACTCACTTCTCGCGCGGACGCGGATCTCGGCACTCACACTCACTCTTCACCCGGACGCGCGGACGCGGCCCTTTCGTTCCCTCGCGCAGCAGTATATATTTCTCCAACGAACGCGGTACAACAATAGGACTAGGAAGTACACGGGAAAGGAGGAAAGGGAGGGGGTGAGGGCGTCTAAGCCATTCGCATCATCTCTTCCATGTCCGCCCTCGATGATGCCAGAAGGGCCCGGTAAGACGCCAAGAACTCGCGCCGGGATTCGGAGGATTGGGCTCCGGGGGTCGCCAGGAAGTTGCGGAGCATCGCGGTCGACCGTTCCGCGAAAGCCTCGAAGCCAGCCGCCGGGAGTGCCATCACGACCGGGATCTCCGGGATCTCGGGGGAGCTGGAGGAGGGCGGTGCCGGTGCTGGGACGGGGCTTGATCCGAGCGGACGAGGAGGTGATGAGGGGGTCCCTGGGGCATCGCGCGGAGGGCTCGGTCCATCTAGGGGCAACGACGGAACAACGATCGGGGACGGCGGAGGAGGGACCTCGGGAGTAGTAGGCCTCCCGTCCGAGACCACTGGTGACGCGGGCGGCGGTGGAGTACTTTGCGGAGCCGGGGCGGAAGGAGCTGGTGTAGGGGCCGGAGGGGGAACCGGGGCTGCAGCAGGGCGACGTCGGAGAATCTCATCGAGTCGCGGGTCCCTCGCGCCTTCCCTCATCCGAACGCGGTCCGACCAGAATCGTACGGCCCTCCGATAGTCGTCAACGGACGTGAAATCCTCCTTCCGCGGCGGTCCCGCGCGGCGAAAGGGGGAAGCCGAGTCGCGATCCTCGCTCGGCGAAGGGCGGCGGGACGGGGAGCCAGGCGGAGTCCACGAGTCCTCCGAGATGGTGTCGTCGTCCGAAACCACGAACGGGTCGGGACGAGCCCTTTTGCGCGGCCTGGGGCGGGAGCCAAAGTTGGGTGGAGCTCGGGGCATGCCATTGCTAAGCGAGCAACGGCAATGGCTGCGACGGCAAGCGACACAGGCGCGTCGACCAGGAGCAATCGAGCACGTCTGCCCGGTCCGGGCGCAGAATTCGCAGGGGAGCATGACGGCGATGAATGTGGAAGGGGAGTTGGTGGAGTGCGAAAAGAGGAGTGGGTAGGGAGGAGCGTGGTGCGGGTAGTCGAGGTGGCGAAGGGAAGGGACCTCTGGGGACAGAACTCAAGTTGGGGGGGGATGTGGTGTCATTATATAGCCTCGGGTCGGGGACTGCGTCGCGGCCTGCGCGCTCAGCATCTGGTAGGTTAGGCTCAGCAGTTGGGGTGCGCCGGTTCTCAGCAGTAGCCGCTGCGGGTTCAGCAGCAGCCGCTGCGGGCTCAGCAGTAGGCGCGGCGGGATCGAGCACGCGACTGCGGGCCGGGCCTGACTAAGGGAGGCGGTCCGCGACCCGCTTGGATGTCCGACTCATGGATGGAGCCGGGCCGACCGGGTTCTCGGAGCGGCTAGTCGGGGAAGGAAGAAGCGGGGCGGCAGCGGGGCTATACGCGTGGCAGCCGCGCGCAAGCGCGGGCCGGCCACGGGACGGGGAATTCACGACGGCGCGTCGGGTGGATGCGCGCAAGCGCGGTGGATCTTGGGTATCGCGCGGCGGAGGGCCGCGCCACAAAAAGACGAACCGGATGCGCGTAATGACAGGCGAGCTGGCGGGGGTAGGGTATGGGTATGGGTTTAGGGATGGGTTAGGGTTCTGGGTCTAGGTTTCCTTCTTCATGGTTGTCAGTCTGTCTTTGCGCTTGTGCTTAGGTTAGGGTTGAGGGGAGGGTTCAAACACCCTTCCCCTCGACTTCGGGTTGTAGGGAGCAATTTTCTCGGATATTCTATCATTCCATCATTCTCGGATTCTCCCATTCTCTCATTCTCTCTCTCTCTCTCTCTCGGAGTAAAGGAAAGGAAGCATTCTCGGTCTTACAGACGCTAGAACCATCGATCCCGTAACTAGGGACAACTTCGTGAGGATTAACCTCTAAAGTTTCCACACCGGTGGATAGTAGATAGTCTAAAAGTACACAAAACCATATAAAAATACCTAAATAACCTGTATACGTATTTTTTATTAAATTTAATTCAAAACACCAGAAATGTCAAAAACAAGATAATGACTACTTCTAAAAATACCTTAAAATACTTTAATATAAAATTATGAAAATTTCTAGACATCAATATTTTTGTGAAACAATGAGAATACTAATGATGTTCAAATATTACATGAATACACATGAATTATATTTTTTAAGTAATTATTTTAGTAAATCAAAAGAAATTTGAAAACAAGAAGTAAAATCAATATCATGACTTTACTCCAATTATTTAGTACATAATGAGAACTCACATGAAATCAGAATATCCGTAGGAATTTCTATTAAAAAAATTATTAAATTACTGGGAACATTTACTAAGGATAATTAATTAAATAATAAATAAAATGGACAGATTAGTGTTATTTACACATCCAAACATCAATTATATAGTAGAATAAGTTCCATAAACTGTGGAATTAGATGCTACCCATGCTACAGCACCAAGACAAAGTGCCAGGCTACCACTGGTTACTCTGCTAGACTCAATTTCCGTCCCTTTGAGCCCCTGTATCCCTCAGAAGGACACTATTGGGACTCAAAAAGCTATAAATAAAGATATCTTTTGAGGATATTGATACCCAGAGAAAAATTTATATTTACATCCAGACACCATGCCAAGGTAATAAAATACTTATAACAGATAAGTAAGTGATTTATGGCTTTAGTCTGATCAATAATATCCGTCCCCAACCCTTTTTATCAATTTAAACTTCTGAACAACCTTTTAACCCCAGTAACAGGTTTAAACCATCAGTGCATGTCCCAAACAGGTACCCAAAGGATTAAATAATATAGCAGTGAGTATTATTATCAGTTTTCTGTTGTGGAAGCTTGGTTACAAATCCCTGTCACTCCACCCTGTATTTCATACAAATATTATCTTTGGGCAATATATTCTTTAAGAATATAAATTAAAGGTTCCAAAGTAACTAGGCCTATGTGTTTTCAAAGCAAATTCCCTGAAGAGAGGTATTTAAGATGCCCAATATCATTGTGGCCCCTCTATTAGTTTATTTAATGATCAATTTATTAATATTGATTCATAATATTAAACCATAAACTAAACCAATTAACCTTGCAATAGCTTTATCCAAATATTTTATGGATTTGTGGTGCATTTATTAAATAATATATTTATTATTTATTCTATCACCTCTGGTAGCTCAAGGAAAGCAAGCTTCTTGGCATCCAGGAGGCTGACAAAAAATCAATCTGGAAATTATTCATGTAAGCTTGAATCCAAAAAAATTTAAAAAACTATGGTGCTTCAATGAGGGTTTTCCAATTGAGAGATTTATCTTGAATTTAGGTTATTTTACTCTGAATAGTATTGAGATTGGTATGAACAGGAGGTGATTGAGGTTTTTATACAAGAGTTTAGAATGATTATGGGGGCAATCCAGCTCTGCCTAATATTTTTCTGTGGATGGGATGAGTGGAAGGATAATTGGAAGGTGGGTTTTTTTGGTATGGAAATGTAACATTTACCAGCCAGAGACCCAATCTTTTTACAAAATTTCCAGCTATCTGAAAGGAAAATTGGTCTTTCTTGATTTTTCCTATGTCATACTATATTTTTCTGGGCTTACATACCCAAATGAATCAAATTAGGGTGTATAAAAGTTAGCCAAACCCTCCATTTGGCTGGTTCCAACCCAAATCTGTCATTTAAAACTTGCCATTCAAAATAAAAAAACCCACTTATTCCACATCAGACGTGTCAGAGTTACCTAAAAAGAAATGGGGTTTTTAAAATAAATTATTTAAAGGCTTTCACCACCTCAACCCATCATTCCACATCATCACCCTGGTTTTGACCTCCAACCTCATCAGAAAAATTCTACCTCCAACATCATCCTAAAAATTTTATTGATTGATCTTCATCTCTTCAGCAATATCCTAATAATTTCATCACTCTCATCTGTTCCTATCTTCTTTTTTTAATCAATCTCACCACCTTAATTCTATCATTGCTTCATCACTCTCATCACTTCATGGCTTAATCCCCAATTTCATCACATCTTAACTCTCATTGCTTCATTGCTTCATCACTTCATCCCCGCTTCTAACACATCCCTTAATCACTTCATTGATTCATTTCTTCATCACTCCGTCCCTCTTAATCTTTTTAAATTGCCCCATAGAGATCCCCCTGAAAGTTCACCAAAAACTTCAATGGACCAAAGCAAACATCCCCCAGGAACTCAACATCAAACATTCTCCCCCCATCAGCGTCCAAAGAACCAAGTCAGCTCAAGAGAGCTGATCACATCATCCTGGTAAAATGGCTCAAAATTCTTTCCAACTATGATGCTTGCTTTGGATCCAACAATGAAACGGGAGTTGGCCAACCTCCATCCTCTAAGGTTAATGGTTATCCCCTTGTAGGATGTTAGGGACCTGATTCAATAATTTATTTCAGGGTTGAGCGCGCGCAAGGTATATATAGTATGTAAAATTGTCATAGGATATGTGATATCCGCCTGTGACATAATATGACTAGTTTGACCCAACACATACCAATCACAACACTCCCCCACAAACTAGGCATCCAAGAAAAATTGTTTAAAAAAAATAGATTGCTTATTTGCGCCCAATCTCTTAGTCATGATGTCAGCCAGCTGGGAAGTTTTTTCTACCCACCTCACGTCTATTCCTAAATCCCAAATTACATCATTAACAAAGAAAAAACTACGTGCAATATGCCTCATCCTTGTGCTTGAGCCGTTTTTGTTTGCAACCAATAACGCCCCTGGGTTATCACAATGTAAAGAAGTTTAGAGAAGGAGACCAAGGTCCAAAACCATTGAGTGAAGGGAAACAAAAAATTCCACCGCTGTACCCAGTGAGATGAACTCAGCGTTACATGTTGAGGTAGCAACTGTCTTCTGGCGTTGCAACACTCATAAGACTGGGGATCTGTCAAGGAGGATGAGGGACCCAGATGTCAACCAGCGGAACTCACCCCCCCAGTCAGCGTCCACCCATAGTTGGAGGCCGGTCCCATCAGGCTGGAACCGCAATCACCTGGTAGTGGTGCCAGAGATGTATTGGATGAGGTGTTTGAGGGCAAGCCAGTGGGAGGCATCCGGGCGTTTGCTGAACCGCGACAGGTAGCTAACCACAAATGAAATATTGGGCCGGGTGCCGAGTTCTAGGTAGTTGATGGACCCAACATAGCTCTGGAACACTTCAACGTCAATACCGTCTGAGTTGTCATTTGTAAGCAGAGCGGTATCTGGCAGGACAGTGTTTTCCAAAATAAGTCAAGATTAGGGGTATCAAAGTTAACCAAACCCGCCATTTTTTAATGGCGGGTTTCAAACCCGCCATTAAAAATCAAAAAAAACCACTTATTTCTGCTCAGACGTGTCAAAGTTAACCTGAAATAAGTGGTTTTTTTCAAATAAAGTATTTAAATGCTTCCACCACCTGTCCGCGTCATACACCCCTGTCTTCCCACCTCCTTCAACCTCCGACCTCATCGGAAAATATTTTACCCCCACCCTCATCATAAAATTGATTGACCACTTGCTTGCTTTATTGCTCTCATCACTTGATCACTCTCATCCACTTCATCACTGTCAAAACTTCATCACTCTCATCACTCAACCGCTCTCATCACTTGATCACTCTCATCCACTTTATCCCTCTCAAAACTTCACCACTCTCATCACTTTATTGCTCTCATCACTTGCATAGCCCTTACTCTTTCAAATAGCCCCTCAGAAAACCTCCCCCCGCAAGTCCAACACACCCAAGAGAACATCACCAAGGAACTCCACAACAAAAAATCATCCCCCATCAGCTTCCAAGGGCTCAAGTCAGCTCAAGAGAGCTGATCACATCATCCTGGTAAACTGGCTGAAAATTCCCTCCAACTACAATACCTGCTTGGGATCCGACAACAAAACACGTGTTGGCCAACCTCAATCCTCTAAGGTCAATGGTTATCTCCTGATGGCCAATGAACTCAAGAACAAAACAAAAGGTAGGCTGGATCTGTCATCCAAACAGATGAGGGAGCGGTTCAAAAACTATTGAGCCAAGTACAAAAAGTCCCACTCCATGTCTATCTCCACTGGCTTTGATATCACCGACTTGGACAAAGCCAAAGGAATCAACTTGGTGGTTGATAAGTTGGACTCCATTTGTCCTTTTTATATTCAAATGGATGAAATCTTCGGAAAGAAGGCCAACATCACCCCCCTAGCTGCTTTTGATGCCCAACAATCCGATTCTGTTGATGCCAAGGACTTGGCTGGGGATGCTCAGCCTACCAATGGGGACCTTGATGAAACCTTGGCTTTGGAGTGGCCCCCATCTGATGACGAGGAGGATATTCAAACACAATTGGCTACAATCACTTCTACTTTGGTATTGATTGATCAGTCAATCCTGACCTTGAACCCCTCACTTCCTTCTTTTGATTGCTCTCTTCCTGGGGCAGAACAACTGGAGAACTTTCCCAATGAGAAGGATGTTGTTCCTGGATCACCGTTGCCATCAAAATCTGCTCAAGTAAGGAACTATATTGTTTTTGATTCTGTCTGGTTGCTCCTGACTGATTTACATTGTAAAAAAACAGGCTCATCCATTTTTGATTGGCCAAAACCTCAAGCCAATGGGGCCTCCCACATTGCCTTCAAATACTAGTGAGGACTTTCAGACTCAAAACTCCTCTGCCAAGGGTAAGCAAAAGGCCTCCAATTCCATCAATGTCAACCCAAGAAGTCATCAAAAGAGGAGAAACACTTCCAGTTTTTTGGGCTTTGAAGAAATCATGGAGAAGCGAGATTCATGTAAGTTGATTGATTCAATATCCTTGCTTTCAAAATCATGCTCATTGCCATTCCACTCCAAAAAACAGTGAAATCACAAATTGAATCAGATAAACTTCAGTTTGAAAAGCAAAAGTGGGATCGTCAACTGGTCATGGATGGTCAAAAGCAGCAAGCCGAGACTTTGGCTAATCAACAAAAATTGGATGCCAAGTGGAGGTTGAAACAAGCTGAGCTAGAGTTTCAAAAAGAGGAAAAGGAGAAGGATCGGCAGCAAGTGCAACTGGAAAAGGAGAGGGAACAACGGGAAAATGAAAAAAAGGATAAGGTATCAGTAGCTTTGGCTTGCATTGGCAGTGGTAGATTGGTAGAAGAAATACAGAAGATTACTCAAATGCTGGGCTTGTAAATATATTTGCATGGATGAAAGAAAAACAAATTATTTTTTACTACAACAACGTTTGAGAGCATTCTTAACCCCACCAATATACAGATCTTTTTTGTTTTTATTGTTTTTTTTTTCTCTAGAGTAAATTTGGCCCTTTTTAATGTCCCTACAAGTGCTCTGAGTTTTTTTATTAATTTGGAGTGACATGGCCATTCTGTTATGGGTTGCTGTGTCCACAGCTGGAAAGGTACAGTGCTTGTACTTGTTAGCCGCCCAAAACATTTTGACTATACCTTTTTGCTTGAAATCAATTCCAAAGCCAAGGTCAGGACAAACAAATTGACCTTCCGCAACTTGATCTTCATGCGTATCTTCAATAAGTCAACCATTTGATTTTTTGGTTGGGACCACAAGCAAAAAGGAATAGCCTGAGATGTTGCCTTTGCCAATATGAGGAGAATTGTAAAAAGAATCCAAGGTGAAAGTGAGGTGTGGGGAGCAATCAAAAGGTGTAGGCTTGGAACCAAATTCCAACAAAGAGAAAGAGGGGATGTTGCTGTCCTTCATGGTATCACGGTTTGATTCAAAGGCAAGTTTGGCCAAATTACAAAATATTTGTCCTAAAATTTGGGATACTTTGTCGGCCTTCAGGTTGAGGACAGCGTACTCTTGAGGAGAAGATCTAATGGATGATTTCTTCACATAACGTCTGAATAACTCCAAAGGGTTCATCAATTTTCGCCAACCAATTGCCCACATTTTTCCACCCCAAGATCTTGAGGGACCAACCGGGTTGACAAATTTTTTCAAACAGTGAAGGGATGTTGTCAAAAAGTTGATATCTTTCTTATCTTGCTCAGATAGTCAATCCAAAGGCACAAAATCAATGACGGCAACCAGAGAATGGTGATCAGATTGGTTGATAACAATAACTTTTCCATGGTGGAAGAAATGGAAAGCCCCAATTGTCTGTTTCTCTTGCTTAAATTCTTCCTGGGTGGGTTTTTGAGGGTTGTTTTTCTTTTCAGCCGTGATAGCAGGGTACAGATCCAAAGGGCATAGCTTTTGTCTAGACCAGGCAAAATTTTCCTTGATCCAGTTGTCAGTCACTTCCAAAGAAATTTACAAATCCCTCATTTGAGCCCTCCTTTTTCTAGGATTCCTCTGCTTGGTACCTCTCTTTATGTTTTTCATACCATCTCCTTCCATCTTTCTACCTCCCAGGCACTGGCTGCACCCGAGGTGAGGATCAAGGTGAAATTTGAATGGATGTATAACATTTTGGGTTCGGTAGGCAGTGAAGGAATAAATATCAAAAAAGGGGTTGGACAAACAAAAAGACCGGTAAAACAAATAAAAAAAAAAATGTCAGCAACGTTCTCATTATTGGCGACAAACGGTGGGATTAAAAAAAATAAAAAAGAGATGAAAATCAACGATTCCTCTGCTTGACACCTCTCTTTATGTTTTTCATACCATCTCCTTCCATCTTTCTCCCTCCCAGGAACTTTCTGCACCCAAGGTGAGGATCAAGGTGAAATTTGAATGGATGTATAACATTTTGAGTTTGGTAGGCAGTGAAGGAATTGATATCAAAAGAATAGGATCAGCTGGGGAGGAGTGGTAATGATGAGGAGCCACGGCTGGCATCATACTAGGCGAACCAGACTTTCCCAGGACGTAGCTCAGTTGGCATAAGACTTGAGAGAATGTGTTCTGGAAGAGCTAGAAAACCTAAAAAAAAAGAAACAAAAACAAAGAAAAAACAAAGGGAAAGTCAGTTCCCTGTACCCTCCAAAATCTCCGCATCAATTGGCCCAAACAATCGGCCAATCAATTGCGAATCGATTGAGCAATCAATTGCCAATCAATTGCCCAATTGATTGCGAATTGATTGAGCGATTGATTGCCAATTGATTGCCTGATTGATTGCAAATCGATCAAGCAATTGATTGTGAATCAATTGAGCAATCTATTGCGAATTGATTGCTCGATGGATTTCTAATTGATCGAGCGCTTGATTTGCAATCAATCGGACAATCAATTGCCAATTTATTGATGGCAGGAAGAAGATGAAGGGGAGGGGGGACTCACCAAGGGCAGAGGATGGACCAGAGGATGAGGAGGGGGAGGGGGACAGGGCTGGCTGGACCTGGGGGGGTTCAAAGGGAGGGTTATGGTAGGAGATCAGCCAGGTGAAAAAAAGAGAAAGGTAATTAAATGAGGGGAGGGGACTCACCTTTGATGGTTGATGGAGGTTGGGTGGGAGGTAGGTATGTTGTTGGTGATTTGGATGTTGGTGAGGTTGGTAAAGAGTGAAGGTGGTGGTGTTTTGGTGAGGTTTTGAAGGTGGTGGTGATGAGTGAGGTGGTTTGGTGAGGAGGAGGCAGGGTTTGAACGGTGAGTGAGTGGGGTGAAGTTGAAGGGGTTGAGTGGTGAGGGGGAGGGGGGTGGCATTTGGTGAGTGGCAGGGTTTGAGGTGGAGGTATTTTTGAATTCAAGTCCACTAAAAAAAAATAAAAAAAAAACTCAGCCTATGAATCTTGGGTGAAAAACCAAAACCAAAAAAATACGGTGAAGGGAATTTTTACCAATTTCAAAATCAAAAAATACTCATCAAAGCAAGCAAGGGTGAGAGGAAAAATCCACTCTCTCATAGAAGAAGATGAGGGACCAGATGAGACAGGGATGACTTGAGGCGGATAAGGAATATCATCTTGGAATATTTCGTCCCATTCATCTTTGATGTCGGCCAAAAGGTTGTAAAGGATTACACAAGTGATAATCCAGTTGATGAGGAACCTCATATCTTTGGAACATTGGAGCTGGTTTTGCATCTCCCGTAAGCTGACCCATCTTCCTTTCAGAATTCCTATGGCATGCTCAATCTGAACTTGTGATTGGGCAAGATGATAGTTAAAATTGGTTTTTCCTTGATCATTGGACAAAACATTCCGGTATTCTGGAACTACATATTTCCCACTAGCATAAGCCAAATAGGCCAGAAGGTATTGATCTTGGTCAAAGTAGATCTCTGGTTGTTGGGAAATCCGCATCCAATTGAAAACATATGAATCATGACAAGAACCTGGAAGGCCAGCATGGAGGGAGATGAACTTCTTGTTGTTATAGCAAACAAGTTGTAGTGCCACGGAGTATCTAAACAAATAGATGGAACATATTTGGTCAGTGTGTGATCCAAAGTTTTATAATAGCGATTGCAAAAGAAATGAATCAATTGCCTTTTTTTACAATCAAAATAGTGGTTGCCATCTAGGTTGGGTTTTTGACTCAAGGGGATGGTGGTTCCATCAACAAAACCAATGCAACCAGGAAAGCCTTCTGTCTACATTACTTGAGATATCTCCTTGCTTTCTTCTTTGGTTGGCCATGAAAGGACCAAGCAACGGAAAGATAGGATAGCAATCATGACTCTTTTGGTGTATAAGTCAATGCTTCCGTAACTGACTGAGAATAGATTTTCCAATTGATGGATTGCTGCTCCATTTCCATTTGACCCCAATCTACAAAGAGCAACGGAAAGTTGGATATCTGGATTGCATTGAGGATTGCAAGAATTGTTCTGGAAGATGTGGTGGTCTTCAATCATTGCCAAAAGTTTCATGAAAGAAGGCAACAAAGTTCGGAACAGTTGCTGGAAGCTTAAGTCAGGGATGAGATGAAGCTTTTGCCTTTCATACATAGGGTTATGGAGAGTGTGTATTCTTGGAACCATGTATTGCTTTGCCAACAGAGAATTCAAAGCTAACCAAGTTGATTCCAAATCGGAGTCTGAATCAGAGTCTGAATGGGAGTCAAACAGTAGCAAAAGTTCAGTCAGCTTTTTTGTGTTTTCAACTTGCTGGCAGGATTTGTGATTGGACATGTTGAGAAAGGTGGTGAGTGATGTGGGGTGATGAGATGATCATGGGATTTGTGTGAAGATGGGTATGTGAAGGTATGTGAAAAACAATAGAGATGTGTGTGATGCAATGGAGATGGGACCCGTATGGATTTGCTGATGTGGATGGGTGTTTTTGATGTGATGGATGGTGGATGGATGATGATGCATAAATGGCTGGTTTAATGGCGTTTTTGATGATTGAAATCCGCCATTTTCATGAAACACACCATTTTGAAATACACCAGTTAGGGGGTATGTGTATTTCAGAAACCGGCCATTAAAAATGGCAGGTTTCATCAAAAAAAATGGCGGGTTTCTGATGGGGGGTTTGCTAACTTTGATACGCCCTATTGTGTATTAGACCACTGGTTGACAATCTGCTCTGCCAGAAAACGCTGGTCCAGGGTCAAGGAGTCACCAATACGTGTCAGTTGTATGCCAACAATCCAGTAGCACCTTTCCGCCCATTTCAACTTTACTTTCTCAGCCATGATGTTCCCCAAATAACAAAGCGTTCCCTTGTCATTCCCCACAACTAAGCCATTGTCAACATGTAAACAAATTGCCCTTATTTTTGTTCTAGTATAGGTAGACCGTCTGTTTGATTGAACCACCTTTGAACCCAAGGCCCATCAGTATGTCTCGGAAGAACAGCCACCAGCACCTTGCAGCTTGGCCAGTACCGTAGAGCAACTTCTTCAACAGCATCACCATACCTTGAAGTTCCTGCCAAACGTTGGTGGGAGGTTTGACATATACAGTTTTGTTGATTGGCAAATGGAGGTACGCTGCCAATACATCAAAGCTGTGGATATGCCATTTTCTGGAAAATGCCAGTGCGAGTAGGAGCCATAAGGAGGATAGGGAAGCAGTTGGCGCAAAGGTTTCATAACAGTCCACCCCCAGGCGCTGTCTGAAGCCCTTTGCAACATACCGTGCCTTCAGAGTGTCAACCAATCTGTCAGCCTGCCGCTTGATACTGGAAAGGTATTTTGCACCAATGAATTTCATCCCCGGCTGGCGTCTTACCGGTATCCCAACGCCCATGTTGAACAGTTGGTCAATCTCACTTTCCAGGGGGTTCAGCCAGACCGGTCGGTGAGTTGGCAATAATGCCTGATCAATTGAGGCGGGTAAAGTAAGGTTGGAGATTTTGGGGAGGGCGTCCAGTTGGCTATCTTGTTCAGCGCAGATCTGATTGCTTGGAAATTCTCCTAGGCGCAGTTCCACGCTTTGCAGTGCTGGGTTGATGTTGTCAATGGTTGTGGGGATAGGGACAAAAGGTTTTGGGCTCAAATCGTGGAATTTGGTTGAGTTGGTGTAGACAAGTGAACTTTGTTAAACACTCCATAGCACAAAACCGCGCTGGTTGTCCTGATAGCCAAGAAATACAGTCTTCTCCACGCAATCATCTAACTTGAGCCGTTTTTCCTTGGGAATGTGAGCCAGTGCAATGGAACCAAAAGGGTGTAGCAGAACGGGTTTGTCGGGGACACCGTAGAGAATCTCTGATGGCGTTGTTGGTGATGACCGGGAGTTAGGGAGAAAATTTTGGAGGAAGCATGCATGTTGGTAAGCAAATGACCAGAACAATTCGGGGATTCCGGCATAAGATAAAATGGTACAGGCCATGTTGCCCAGGGTCCAATTGACGCGTTCAGCTTCACCGTCTTGTTCCGGGGTGTACCGAGAGGTGAATAAAATCTTGGTTCCAATTACCAATAGCTTCTCCAAGAGGGACGTTGTATGGTACTCCTTAGCGTTATCACAGCGGATATGGATAGGGGATTTACAAAGTCAGTTTTTCAGATAGGTCACCGTTTTCATGAGTAGTTTGGCGAATTTGGAGTGCAGTTTGAAGGCGTGAAAAAAGATGAACTTGGAGTGATGATTGCGGATTGTGAGGAGGTATTGGTTGCTGGTTATGTCGGGGGGAAGTGGGCCGAGTACATCCATTACTAATAGGTCAAGAATGTGATTGGTTGGGATGGCTTCAGGCATGGCAGTGCAGCGCCGTTTGCTTGTTTCCGTCCAACAGGCCTTGCACAAAACAGAGTCCACAAGTTTGAGTCAAAATCCGGGGAATGGGCTTTCAGGTAACTCTTCACGATGCAATCCAAGACATGACCAAGGGAACAATGGTGGAAGTACAAGGGGGATCAAGGAAAGGGGAGGAGAGAAAGCAGTACGGATAAGAGGGGAAGGGGAAGGAAAGGAAGATTGAGAAGGTGAAGTCAAGATAATAGTCCAGGTCCTGTTATTACAGCAAGCAAGCAGACGGTGATGGAGAGAGGAAAGAACAATGTTGGATCCGCGGAAAATTGGTGTGTATCCTGCATTGATGAGATTTCCCAAAGACACAAGGGTCCCTTCAACTCATGGGCAGTACAAGACGTCACTCAGAAGGGGGTCCCCACACGGATTTGGCGTCATACGTATTGTTCCCCTACCAATGGCAAGCATTTTTGGGTGAGGGTCCGCCAGGCTGAGCAGGACGGGGAAGCAAAAGGGGTGTAGGTAGAGAAAGAGGGGAAATGACCACTTACCGTTGAGGTTGCCCCAGAGTCAACTACTAACGTGTTGGGGACTGCCACCCAATGTATGACAGGCTGCTCAGGGGGAGCCTCAGCGGTGTAAGACTCCAAACGGTGCTAGGCCGTGGCAGTTCTGCGGAGGGGAAAGGTGCTGTTTAGGCTGCCCTCCTGAGTGTTACAAAAATATTTAAATGTAACCAAGATCAAGGTCCAGAACCTGGTAAATGAGGAATCAAGGAGTAGAGGATAAAGATGATAATAGTTCGGTAGCGACGGAACAGCACTATCTGAGACAAGATTATGCAGGGAAAACTTGAACAAAAGAAGTTAAAGTCTTCCTAGAGTTCAAAGAACAAAAGCTGTTGTGTGTAAACAACGCCCAAAAGCTAATAACTCTGGTCTTCAGCAGAAGATTGGGGATGATCAACTCAAACCCAATCAACCTCCAGGTTCTCAATGAACCTGCCCAACTATCCGCAATCAAGCGCTTGAAGGGTACCAGATAACTGTGGGTGGCTGTAAAAGACAAAGCACAATGTTTAAGAAGCTCTAAAACAAACAGTAACTGATTTGAAGCAAGGATAACCTCAACACTTCTCAAGGGACTCAAGAGTAGGCTGACAGAATGCAACTCCAAAGAAGCTAAGGGGAGGTATAACACTCCAGGTCTTAAGCTTAATAAGACCTCTTCAATCAATCGTGATTGGCTCCAGAAAGGTGATCAGGGATCAGGACCAGTATTGTCAGAGAAAGGGATCAAGGAGTGGTATGACACACTCAAAAATTCCAACAGACAGAATTTTTCTTCAACCAGCAAGGCTATTGGTTGGTGATAAGGATCAGGGATCAAGGGTTGAGTATGGAGGCTCAAGGATCAAAGGTGTGCTGATTTCATTCTGGATCGTTCCATGTTCTGATGATTTCCCAATGATGATCAAAAAGGCAGGGGAGAGCCCCTCCTTATATGGGCAGGAGGCCCTGTTAGACTATATACAACGGATTCTACAAATAGAGCGGAAAAGGGAAGGCAACCATGTGGTCACTTGCGTCCGTCTGTGGATGGGCGCTTGTAACAATACCAGAGTCACCCACCCCTTGTCCAAAGGCGGAAGCGGGTGGGAGAGAGAAATGAACCAAACCGCCGCGGATGTCTGCGGGCGGTCGTTGGCACTCTGCCAAAGGCGGAAGCGGGTGGGAGAGTCCCAGGAAAGGTGACGGATGAAGTCCATGAGAGCGCAGATGGGCGGATAGGAGATTGGTTTGAGAAAGTTGAGTAAATCCTGACGGCCTTGAGATCCAGGACTGATAGATCAAGTGCGATGGGAGATTTGACGGATCCAAGGATTTGCCAAATGCTTGGGGGTGCGGTCGGGATGGATTCAGTAAATTATGGACAAGCGCCGCGCGACGGTAGCAATGAGGAGATGGGGACGCGCGACAACAAAGATGAAGACACGCAACAACAAAGATGAGGACGTGTTATGACAACAGCGGAGATGACAAGCAACACGGATAAAGGACGCGCGACGCGCGCGGATGAAAGGAGCGCGGCGCGGCGCGGCGCGCGCGTGCGCGGGTAAAGGACGGTTCGGATGAGCCTGAGGATAAGTTGTTCAGCTGGACGATACGTTTGCGCAACAGTTTATGGATTGAGGTCTTAAGGCGGCCAGGGTGTCCAGGATGGGGCACCACAGCGGTAATGGCTTGGTTGGGGGTAATAACGTTGTTGACCCGGCCGTCATTGAAAAAGTTTGGTTGTGGGGGACATGGGTTGCAAATGTGGGGTGCTTCTCTGGTTGGGCCAGCCACCCCCAGAGGTGGTAGGTAGGTGTCAATCCGGAGTTGCAGGCAGTCCCCCCTCCAGTGGTTGGGCAAACCGCAATAGACACATGAACCGCCGGTGCATTGACGGACCTTGGCCGGAATTGGTTGGTTACCGTTTGCTAGGACGTTCTGAGCTGCTTGTATGTCTGCTGCCGTTGGTTGGTGACTTGATTCATGGGTACCAAGGGGGGGAAGGGTTTGCGTGTTTCTGGAGTGGTTATTGGGACAGCTCCCCTGGTCCAGCATAGGCCAAGTCCAGGGGTTGACCGCGGCAACCAAGTACGGATTGTCGGATGAGTTACCACGTGTAATCTTGGTGTAGAAAAAGGTTAAAATGGACTGAGTATCTGCCGCCATGGGTTGTTCAATGCAATCAAGCTGCGGTCCAATGCTCTGGAGCATTTGGGTATGGGAGGATCCAGGGGGGGGTGTACTAAGGACTTGCATCACAAGGGAGACACACTTGTCTGGGACCGGCGTACCAAGACAGCCTAATTCAATGAATACGTTGGAGATCCGGCTGAGGTGGGAGGAAATACTACCCTCCATTGTGGTCAGCTTATAGAAGAGTTCATCCCAAAGTTCAATTTTTTGGGTTTGAGTCAACAGTTGGAAGTTCTTTTTAATCATTTCAAAAGCGCCAGCGGCGGTTACCTCCTTTGCTATGAGGGTTTGCAGTTTGCGTTCAATTGTCGGAGTGAAGAAGACACAAAGTATGATGCTTTTGTTATTGGTTAGGGAGTGTAGGTTTTTGATGTTGTGAGTGAATTTGCTAATACCAAAGACCTTAAGTCCAACCGTGTTAAT
Source organism: Puccinia polysora (assembly GCA_025617555.3). Classification (NCBI taxonomy): domain Eukaryota; kingdom Fungi; phylum Basidiomycota; class Pucciniomycetes; order Pucciniales; family Pucciniaceae; genus Puccinia; species Puccinia polysora. The sequence continues at coordinate 48,117,443 of CM062618.1, forward strand.
GCCCTCAATCCACGTGTCAATTTTGCTGCCATTGCGCCTTAGTTTTTCGACTGTCAATATATATTCCTTTGGGTTGGATAAGAATTGTTTCTTCAGGGTAGTTTTGACCGTTTGGGTGGTTGGCATTGCCTTTGCGTCCATGGTACGTGAGGTGATTGGAGTGGGGGTTTTATCGTTATTGCTATTGGAGATTAGTTTGTTGGAGATGGTGCCAGGCCTTCCGGGTCTCGCTCTACCACGCCAGGGCATAAAAGGGTTTTGGAATGTCAAGACAAGGAAGGGAGATTGGGAAGAAAGACAGGTGACTGAAGTGGTGAGGTATTGGAAGTGATGTTGGGAGAGGAAAGGGAGGTACCAGAGGGTTGGTTTGGCTTTTGACCTGTAGGATGTTAGGGACCTGATTCAATACTTTATTTCAGGGTTGAGCGCGCCCAAGGTATATATAGTATGTACAAGTGTCACAGGATATGTGATATCCGCCTGTGACATAATATGACTAGTTTGAACTAACACATACAAATCACAACACCCCTGATGGCCAATGAGCTGAAGAATAAAACCAAAGGTAGGCTTGATCTTTCATCCAAACAGATGCAGGAGCAATTTAAGGACTATCAAAGCAAGGGAAAAAAAGCCCACTCAATGTTGATCTCCACTGGATTTGGTATCACCAACTCTGATAAAGCAAAGGGAATCAAATCAGTGGTTGATAATTTGGACTCCATCTGTCCTTTTTTACATTCAAATGGATGAAATATTTGGAAAGAAGGCCAATATCACCCCTTTAGCCGCTTTTGATTCCCAAAAATCAGAATCAGTTGATGCTGAGGACCTGGCTGTGGATGCTCAGCCTAGCAATGATGATCCAAATGAAGCCTATGAGTGGCCCCAATATTATGTGGAGGAGGATATTCAAACAGAAACAGCTCAAATAATATCTACATCACTGTTTGTCAATGATTCAAACCATTCCTTGAAACCTTCACTTCCTTCTTTGGATGGCTTTCTTCCTGGGGTGGAAGAAATTAACAACTTGGTTAATGAGGAGCAAGCTATTCCTGTATTTCCACTACCACCAACATCTGCGCTAGTAACAGACCAATTTCTTTTATCTTCTGTCTGGTTAATCCTGACAAATTTAGATTGTAAAAGAACAGGCTCATCCATTCTTGAATGGCCAAATGATCAAGCCCATGGGGCCTCTCAGATCCCATTCAAATGAGAGCAACAAAGTTCCCACACAAACCTCCTCTGCAAAGGGAAAGAAAAAGGCCTCAAATTCCATCAACATCAACCCCAATATCCATCAAAAGAGGAGAAAAACTTCAAATTTTTCTGGCTTTGAGGAGATCATGAAGAAGAAAGATTCCAGTAAGTGAATTGGGTCTTCCTTGCTTTCAAAATCAAGCTCATTCCTATTCCCCTCCAAAAAAAAGTCAGATCACAAATTGAATCTGAAAAACTTCAATTTGAAAAGTAGAAGTGGTATTTTCAACTGGCTATGGATTGTAAAGCAGAAAGTTGAGAGTTTGGCTCATCAATGAAAGTTAGATTCTTAGTGGCAAATGAAACAAGCTGAGCTGGAGTTTCAAAAAGAGGAAAAGGAGAAGGAGCAAGAGGAAGGCCAACTCCAAAAGTACAGGTAAAGGCTAGCCAAATAAAAAAAGATAGGTTATTGGCAGCCATGGCATGTATTGGTAGTAGTAGAAATGTTGATGAAAGAAAGGAAATTAATCAATTTCTTGCCTTGTAAAATAATTGCTTTGATAAAAGTTTCAAAAGTAAAAACATAAATTATTTTCAAATGAAAAAATGTCTGAGCCTGTTTTTAACCCCACCAATGAAAAAATATATTTTTTATTTTTATCTACATTCTTTGGTATAGAATATATTTGACCGCTTTTCAATTCTTTGCATGTGTTTAGAGTGGTATTCTTAATTTTCAAACACAAAGCCATCCCAGTATGGGTGGCAGTCTCCACAGCAGGAAAAGTATAGTGCTTGTACTTTTTTGCTGCCCAAACCATTTTTAAAATACATTTTTCTTTGAAATCAATTCCAAATCCCAATTCAGGAAAAAAAAATTGGCAATTGGATAATTGATATTTTTCCTTTTTTTAAATAATTTTTCCATTCAATTTTTTGGTTGGGACTACCAGTAAAAAGGAATAGCAGGAGAAATCACCTGTGTCAATATGGGGAGATTTGTCAAAAGATTCTGAGGTGAAGTTGATGTGAGGGGAGCAGTTGAAAGGAGTGAGGCCAGATCCAAATTCCAATGAAGAGAAAGAGGGTATATTGTTGTCCAGCATGGTTTCTTGGTTGGAATTGTGTGCCATTTTGGCTATTTTTCTGAAAATTTGGCCTAGGATTTGAGATACTTTGTCCAACGTAAGATTGAGCAAAGTATACTTTTGAGGGGAAGATTGAATGGCAGGTTTCTTCAAATTTTTTTTGAATAATTCAGAGGGGTGCATCAATTTTTGCCATCCAATTTCCCCCATTTTTCCACCCCAAGAATTCCAGGGACCAACGGTGTTGACAAATTTTTTCAATTGGTGAAGGAGATTTTTCAAAAAGTTGATGTCCTTCTTATCTTCCTCAGAGAGTTTATTTAAAGGGAAAAATTCAATTATTGCAACCAGAGCCTCATGATTGGATTGATCATGAACAAATACTTTTCCAGAGGAGAATGAATGGAAGTTTTTGATCTTCTGTTTGGTATGTTTAAACTCTTCAGGGGAGGGTTTTCAATGGTTTTTTTTGGAAGAGATGGCAGGATACACATCCAGAGGCCGTAGTCTTTTTTCTGAAAACACAACATTTTCATTGATCCCTCCCTCTTTGATCTCCAAAGAGATTTCAGAATATTGGTATTGAGCCATCTTTTGATGAAAAGCCCCATTCTTCCCACCTCTCTGTATGCTTATTGAATGATTTACCCCCATCTTGTTCCCTCCAATCCAAATACTTCAATTGGGTTGAGGATCAAGAAAGGATTTAAACAATTTTTTAGCATTTTGAGTTTGGTGGGAGAAGAATTGGCAGAGAAAGCGGTGAAAAAGGGTGTGGCATTGCATGGAATCAAAAAAAAAATTCATTAGTCTGATATAATCAACATAAATGATCAACAAAAATATAAAATAAATAAACAATATGGGTGAATTATCCTACAAAAAAAACTGGAACAGTCAGTCACCTTGGAATCATCAGGGAGGAGGAGGAGGAGGAGGTGATGGGGGGGAAGGACATCATCCCCCTCCTACTCCTTGTTGATCAAACAGCCAGAAAACAATTGTTTGCTTGCCATTAAATTGGGAGGAGAAGGAGAAGGTGAAGGGGGTGGGGAAGGAAATCATCCCCCTCCTCCTCCTTTTCAATCAATTGGCAAGACAACAATCAATTGTTTGCCAGTCAAACAATCAATTTTTTTCTGGTCGAGAAATCAATTTTTTCTTGCCAATAGATCAATGAGTTGACCAGAAAGCAAACAATCAATTGATTGTGGTTTTGTTGATCCATTGAACCATGAACAATTCATTGCTTGGATTTTGGTGGATCAATTTTTTGTTTTCTGTTTGATTGATTGATTGAACTGCAAGCAAACAATTGTTTGCTTGCTGATCCATCAAGAAGGAGGAGGAGGGGGGTGCAGGGGAGCAGCAGGAGGGGGATGAAGGGGAGGAGGAGGAGGAGGGGGGAGGGGTGTGCTTACCAGAGGTGCCAAGCAAGGAAAGACAAAGGATTCTAAAAGGAGGAGGAGGAGGGTGGGCGCTTACCTGGGGAGTGGAGCCAAGAAGAAGGGGACCTGCATAAGGAGGAGGATGAACGGGTGAACTTGGAGGTGGAAGTGGATGGTGAGGTGGTTTGGTGAGGAGGAAAGAGGTGTGGACCAGTGGTTTTGTGGGGTGAGGTGGTTTGGTGAGGAGGAGGCAGGAGTGGACTGGTGGTTTGGTGGGGTGAGGTGGGTGGTTTGGAAGTTATGGTTATGTTTTTTGTGCAAGTCCACCAAAAAATAAAATAAAAAAATAATTGCCTAGGATTTGAACAACCAAAACCAAAAAAATTCCGTGATGTGATATTTCGCCTATTTAACAGTTGAATGCTAATCATCAAAGTGAGCCAGTATGAGAAGTAGAATCTGATCTCTCAATGCAGAAGATGAGGTAAAAGATGAAACCTGGATGACCTGAGGAGGATTGGGCATATCTTCTTCAAATATTTCTTCCCATTCATCTTTGATTTTGGAAAGAAGATTGTGAAGGATTACAAAAGTTATAATCCAGTTTATGAGGAACTTCATGTCTTTGGAATTTTGTAGCTGGTTTCAAATCTCCTGTAATCTGGCCCATCTTTCTTTCAGGATTCCTATGGCATGCTCAATCCAAACTTGTGATTGGGCAAGATAATAGTTGAAATTGGTTTTGGCTTCATCATTGGATGAAACATTGTGTTATGCTGGAAGCACATATTTCCCACTAGCATAAGCTGAATCCTCCAAAAGTTATTGGTCTTGCTCAAAGTAGTTATCTGGTTGTTGGGCAATCCACATCCAATTGAAATTATATGAATTTTGAAAAGAACCTGGAAGGCCAGCATGAAGGGATATGAAATTCTTGTTGTTTCAACAAACACGTTGTAGTGACACAGATTATCTATAAAAAAAAGGATAAAAAATAATTTGGTGGTCTTCAATAATCTCCAGAATTTTCATGAATGAAGGCAATAAAGTTTGGAACAATTTCTGGAAGCTTAATTTGGGGAGTAGATGAATCTTTTGCATTTCATACATAGGGTTTTCAAAAGTGTGTCTTTGTGGAACTATGTATCACTTGTCCAATAGAAAATTCAAAGCTAACCAAGTTGATTCCAAATTGGTTTCTGAATCAGAGTCAAATAATAAAAAAAATTTCAATCAGCTTTTTTGCATTTTGAACTTGTTGCCAGGAGGTTTGATTTGACATGTTGAGGAAGATGATGATGGGATTTGTGTGAAGAAATTGAGATTTGAAGTGATGGATATGAGATGTGTGTGATGCAATGGAGATTTTATTGGTATGAATTTGATGAGGTGGAGTTGTGGATTGGTGTTTGAGAAATATAATGAGCAGAAATTGACCAAAACAAATTTATTCAGAGACTTTATATAAGATGGAAAAGAGTTCTTTGGAATTATATATTGAGGTCTAATGAATAGCAGAAGATTTGATGTGAAAAGTTGATAATTATCCAAAACCATTTTTCAGGAGATAAATAATTTAATTTCTGATAGAAGAATTGAATTGAGTAGAATTGGTATTGTAGATTTGGAGTGTTTTGTTGTTTGAATTGAGGAGTGATGACAGATGATGAGTGGTTTGTGGGTGGTCATGAGGGGAGTGGTGTGGTGATGAGTGGAGTGGAGTGGTGTGGTGTGTTTCTGTTTGGTATGGATTGGAGTGGAATGGTGTGGTTTGGTGTGCTTGGGTTTGGAGTGGAGTGGAGTGGATTGGATTGGAGGGGTGTGGTGTGGTCTTGGCTGTTAGGGGGGGTATGGTATGGTAGTGGTGTGGTGTGATGTGGTGATGGGTGGGTAGAATCAGTCAAGGTAGTGGTTTAGAAGATTTTTGGAGCACTCCAATATGGGTGGAGCCCCCAGGAAAAAAGTTTGATTCATATTGAATTTATTTCTGCCAAAGGGCTCACATAAGGGGGCTGGAAGCAACAAGGGGTTTATTTCTATGAAACAGAATTTCACATGGTTTTGATGTTGGGAAAACATCCCCTGACATCCCAAATACACACGGCAATCCTGGAATTCATGAAGTTTTGCAGGGTTGTCAAAAAATAAATACAATGGGATAGACAGGCATCTCAAACCCCTGTAAAATAATTCTCAGAATATTTAGAAATTTCAAGACCTTCAAAATTGCACTCAAAAAATTGAAAAAAACAAAAGAAATCCTTTGTGTCTCAAATCTTTTTGGAAACAATTTTTTTTTCATTATTATTTTGGAAAGCTGAAGAGAAAAAAAGATTCAAAATGATTTTGGAAGTTCAATTATGATTTTTCAAGAATTTTATTGATTCATTTTTGCGCCAGAAAATGGGATTCACATAAAAAAAAAGACATTCTTTTCAATTTTTTCCCCTTATTTTGCCATTTGATTTTCCAAATTTTGAGCTTGTAGTCTTTCAGTGGGCATTGAAAAGGGCCCAAAGAACTTGGTTCAATGTTTTTTTTATCCTTGTAGTACAAGTTGGTCTTGATTGAATAATTTTTTTGTTTTTTTCTTTCAATTTTTTATAATTTCTTTTTCTATTGATTATTGAATCATTGAATTCAAGCAAAAAACATCACTTTTGTGTTTTAAATTATGATTTTTTTGGAAAAAAATAAGCTACAAGAAATCCCAAATTTTGTTTTGTGCCCTTTTCAATGCCCAATCAAAGGCTGCAAGCTCTAAAGTTGGAAAATCTCATGGGAAAATAAGGGGAAAAAATGAAAAGAATGTCTTATTTTTTATGTGAATCCTATTTTCTGGCCGAAAAATGCAGTAATAAGATTCTGAAGGAATTATAACCAAACTGCAAAAAAGATTTGGAAAAGTTCTGTATCTTCAGAATTTCCAAGATAATAAAGAAAGAAAAAATATGTCTGAAATCTTTTGAAATGTAAAGCTTTTTTTTTTGTTTCTCAATTTTTTGAGTGCAATTTTGAAGGCCTTGGAAATGGCCAAATATTCTCAACATTATTTTAAAAGTGTTTGAGATGCCTTTCTAGCTCCTGTTATTTGTATTATTTTTTTTTACCACCCCTCAAAACTGCTTGAATTCCAGGATTACCGCGTGTAGCAAGGATGTTGGGGGACATTGTGGCAATGTCAAAACCGCATGAAGCACAGTTTTGGGGGTGTGAAAAAGTTAATTCCCTTGAATTATTGATTCATTGATTTATTTTTTTTATTAATCCATTTATTTAAAAATTTCATTACTTAATTATTTAATTATTTAATCATTTATTTACTTACATATTTATGAGAGTGATGATAAATTCACAACTAAAATGAGCCATGTACACAACTAATTTGAGCAGTGTGGCACAGCTACAAAACAACATTTGAGCCATGTAGAGCCCCCACAACTCAAATGTGGTTGGGCTGCAGGCCATCTGGCACTAGAAAGCCATATGGGGGCCGCACAACTACATTCATGTCGTGTGGAACACAACATGGCTTGAATGTAGTCGTGTTGATGTGCCACAGGGCCAGCACAATCACGTTTGAGTTGTGTGGGGCTCTAAATGGCTCAAATGTAGTTGTGTAGCCATGCCACACAACTAAATGTCTTGGGGGCCAAAAAAAAACTAAAATAAACTAAATAAAAATGCAAAAAAAAAACAGAAATCAACCAAAAGATCTAAAAAGTTTGATTTTTTGGTTAAAAAAGAACAGAAAAATAAGAAATAAAATAAGAATAATTAAAATTAAATAAATAAAAAAAAACAAAAAAAAACACTGAAGAAAACCAACTAAAAAAAATTCAAGTAAAAAATTCAAGTTAAACTTGACAAGCCCTAAAGTCAAAGGGCCAAAAAATACAAAAATTCTTTTGACCAGCCCTGGATTAAAAGTGTCAAAAAAATACAAGTCTTTTGACCAGCCAAAAAATACAAGAATTATTTTTACCTTCCCCAAAGCAAAAGTGCTAAAATAAATACAAGTCTTTCAACCAGCCCTAAATTAAAAAACCAAAAAAAAAACAAGTTCAACTTGTGTTAAGCTGATCCCATCACAACCTTAACACAAGTTAAGCTTGTGATGGGATCAGCAAATCACAAGTTGAACTTGATTACCATTAAAATTTCATTCAAAACACTCATTGTAATCATGCTAACTCAAAACACTCAACATAATGATTCTCCAAATGTGTTAACCCTTTATATTAATAGAATTACAACATAAGCCTGTTAGACCAAACCCAAATGATTAGATTAATCTATAAGTTAGAATACAACTCAATTTTATCTTTGAGGTGATCAACCCAAAAGGTTTCTTTTTTAGAAATCATGGAATGTGGTTTGGGAACTATGGGTGGGATTGGAATAAAATCTCCCTCAAGTAAAAGCTGGAACAAATTGTTATTGTTAACAAAGCAAATGAACATAGGATCTGATTTATCTTTTATACCCATTTTCATAGGAGTATAAATACAACATGAATCCAATGAAATGAAAAATATTGGTATTCCATAAGTATCATCTATTATTTGACCCATGTCAAGCTTTGAAAGCTATTTGGAAGAGGGAATCTTTCCATTGATGTCATTAACATCAAGTCTTTTTTAAATCTTTTCCAAGAATTTCTTTCCAAACTTTAATCCATCAACCCTCATAATACCCAATTGATTTAGAAATGAATCTAAAACCAAAATTCACATCACCCACTGGGTCCCAAACCCCAGGTATTTGATTGAGTTAATTCACTTCCTAAAATCAAGCAGTAGTTAGGCAAAATTCTAATCTCATTAAAGGAATCACCGCTTACCAAAGATGAGCTTCTGTTTGATGCTCCATTGCATCTTCTTCATCCTTTGAAAAGGAATTGGATTTCAAAGGGACCAAACCCAATGAACTTTTAGTCTCTTCCACTGAACTATGAAATTCAGATGAAGATCCTGACTTGGACTAAAACCATTTCTCAGTCAGTTCATTAGAATCAATAAATGAACCTTTCAAAAACAAAAAGACTTAAAATATTTTGTATTTTCTTCTTTTGTTCCCTTCTAATTCTCTTTTCCTGCTCCAGTTCCTTTTAAAAAAATCAAATCAAGAATGATCTTTCCAGGTATCTTTAGTTTTAGACAGCCTCTGATTGATTGAAAGACTTTGGGTTCTAGTCTTGGATTTGTTTAATAATTTTCTGTCTAATTCATCAAGTGCTTCAAAAGCCCCCAATAATCTTGTTCCGAATAATCCAAGATCATCGCATTGAGCTTCTCATGTAACTGAGAATTTCTGAGAATTTAATCCACGTAAAACTTTCAAAAACCAAAAGGATTAAATATTATTCAAGTAGGAATCATCATTCAAAAAGCATTAATCACAAAGTGATTTGAAAAATCCAACAATCCAAAAATCCAAATTAAACCAACTTACAGTATTAGAACTTCAAGGGTCATAATCAAACCTCCAATGAGGATTAAAATCCTCAGGCACAACAGGTCCTCTTAACACTAGTAGGTCAGCTATTTGGGGGGAAAAGGGAAAACCCATAGTTCTTGAGTATGACTTGGTGCACACTTCCCCATCATACTCCCGCTTTAACCTCTCTAATTGATCCCCAACAGGTTTGATTGCTTGTAAAGACACCTTGTATCCCAATGGTAACAGTTCAGTAGGAATAACTATTCCAATCTGTATTTGAGAGTTTTAAAGGGCAGTGTGAACCAATTGAATGTGATTGGAAACTGTGCCCTCTAGGGTTTTCCTAACATCCAAAATGGTTCCCAATGAGTTTGCAAGGAATTATTTGAAAGTATCATGGGCCCCTTCAACCCAAGACGTTCTTTTATTTCCAAATTCTGTTTTTTTTTTCAAGTACAAGCCATTAGAAACGTCTCTTTGATATGGAAGATATTATGATCCATATACTCAAGCAAATCCTCACAGTCTGCCAAAAGACATTTTGTACAAATCATGATGGAAGCAAAACAAAACTAGGAAGATTAAAAGTAGAGGAAGTGATTTGACACTTAATCTAAGTTCTGCATCAATGAACCCTTCCTCCTCCTTAGTTTTTGAGGCCTCATGCTTAGCCCAAAGAGACATAAAGCTTTACCAACCTTCAAAATCATTAATAAAGCACACTTTAAAGTTTGCTTGTATGTTTTTAGACAAGTGCCTATGAAAGCACTGTCTTCTTTACTCAGGAAATATTTTTTATAGAGAACAGGTAAATACTTTTTCACGGTCCATTGCAAAGACTTTGGGAAGTCTCTCAGGACCATAAGCCAACTCCTTTAGCCCATTTACAGACCGAATGAAGAACTCAAACCTTTATCTTTTTATAAAAACAAGAGCTTTTGAAAACTTTTTCTGGTTGAAAGTAATTCCTACAACATGCAATAGGGGGATTTTGTACTTATTTGTCTTATAAGTACAATCCATCACAGCTATATGATGGAATTGCTTGCAAAGATTTAATGACTCGGGGTGAGACAAGAATAGAGCCCCCAAGTGATCCTCTCAAATTAATTTTGCTTGATGAACCCATACTGAATCACCAAGTTGTTCAAAGAACACCTCCAAAAAAATTTTTCCCTTCAGTGCATCAAGTGCTACCTTACGCTTAGTGTTATAGATTCTTTGGTCATCAACATATTTGCCACCATCAATCTTGCTCAATTTTCTTCTGAGTTGAATTTTATTGAGCCCATCTTTCATTCCTTCTTTTAGATTTTCTAAGGCTACCCCAGAGATTCTCCTCAGGTGAGGATGCACTGAGGGGCGTGGAGATGGTTCATGGTTATGTTGATCATTTTTGTAGATGATTTTCTACATGGGGTCTGTCTGCCTTTGTTCAAATTGCACTGATTAAAAACTTGCACCCAACCTTCCTTGTGTGAGTTTTCCATGACTGTTTGGTGAGAAATTTCACAGAGTAAAAATCATGTCTATCACCGGCTAGATTCACATATTTGTCACGCTTTGAGTTCAAAACTGTTAAAGCATAACCATGCTTCATTGCCCATGTTTGACAATAGTTTTACGCCTCTTTCCTAGTAGGAATAGCTCTCATGGGAGACGGGTGAAGTGGTTATGTCATAGTTACATATTCATAGTTAAAGTTTCATGGTTATATTGATGGCATGCACTCCATCAGTTTAAATCAAATTAAATCAGCCAAATATCAGATTAACATAAAATTTTACTCACCACCAGAGGTAGTGTCCATTTGTGACAAATTTTTTCCCTTAATTGTCACCCTTGATAAGGAGCCAATTGGGTATTTCAATAATCCATTACCCAAATCCTTCTTGTCCCCAGCTTTGTTCATGGCACTATCAATGTATTCCTTCAATGCAGCCATGTTACAAAAAGGAGGGCTTTCCACTGTTCCCATAATTCAAAAAAAAATGCAATGCTACTTCCATATTCAATTCAACTTTCAATAAAAAAACTACCAAGTTTTCTCAGTTTCAAGTTGAGAAAGATAAGTTTTGTGGAATGTTTTATTCTCATTTTCCCTTTGGTTTCAATGATTTGGTTCACAGATTCAATTTTTTTCCCTTTATAATCACTTTGATGTCACTTGGGGATTACTAGGTGTTGTTCAACAGTTCCACATAGTACGCATTGATCCCAAATTTTGGTTGATGGACCCAAAAGGAGATCCAGGGGGAATCAAAAAGTTTTGCATGACCCCTGGGGGGCTGCAAACCCCCAAACAAGGCTCAAAACCCCCTTTTACGGGGGCAAAAGGCCCAAATACGCTGTTTTTTGGGGGTAAAAAACCCCCTGGGGGTTGCGCTTGTTTGAGAAAACCCCTTGGGTGAGTGTAGACGCATATTTCATCCGCCACACGCGTCTTGGGCGCCTGAATGAGCCTCCACGCATCTATTGGGCTGTGTGGGGCTGTACACAAATCCCACACAACTCAGAGTTGCAAATTTATCATCACCATAGTTATTAATTTATTTATCTATTTATCCATTTATCTATTTATTTTTCATTTACTTACTTAATTATTTATCTTTAATTTACTTATTTGTATTTATTTATTTATTCATTTTACTTCTTTTTGAAACTTTTTGCATCAGCTTGCTAGTATTGCAGAGCAAGCTGCAAAAGTAACAGAAATAACAGGAAATTTTAATATTAAAAATAACCTAAGAAGGAGTAGGAAAACCATAAATATTATTGAAAAAATGGATTTCCCACCCAAAATTAGGTAGGATCAATCCCTGACCCCACCCTTGAAACCCAACTCCTTATATTTTTGAATAATTACAAAATAAAAGACCAAAAAACCACGGCACCACTATTGAACTTTTTGGCCAATTAAATATTTCAAATGTATTGTCACGTATAGGTTTCAAACCTAAAATTCAGTCAGAATTAAGGTGTTGTGTATATTTTAGGAGTTACAGACAGAAATGTGTTTTTTCACAATTCCTGCACAAAGCCACGGAAGCCAATACACCCACGCATGGCTGAGCTACAGCACTGTCACCCTGTCAAAGCAGTGTATGCAGCCCTGGGCCTCTGACAAGTACGCAGCCGCGGGACTACAAGTTGACAAAGTGACAGGCGGCCTGAGAAATCTAGGTACCACATAAAAATGCTACAACCTACACAGGAAAATTCTAAATATGTAAGAAAATGTTCCTTTGGATATTAGATAGTCTAAAAATACCTAAACTTATATAAAAATACTTAAATAACCTTTATACTTATTTTTTATTAAATAAAATTCAAAGTACCAAAAATGTCGAAAATAAGATAATTACTACTTTCAAAAATATATTAAAATACTTTAATATGCTATTATGAGTATTTCTAGACATCAATAATTTCGTGAAATACTAAGAAAACTAATGATGTAAAAAAATTACATGAGTACCCATGACTTATATTTTTGAGTAATTATTTTAGTAAATCAACTGAAATTTGAAAATAAGGAGTAAAATCAATATCATGACTTTACTCCAATTATTGAATACATAATGAGAACTCACCCAACATAAGAATATCCTTAGGAATGTCTATTAAAATAATGATCAACTTACTGGGAACATTTACTAAGGATAATTAATTAAATAATAAATAAAATGGACAGATTAGTGTTAATCACACGTCCAAACATCAATAATAAAGTAGAATAATTCCCATACCCTGTGGAATTACATGCTACCCGTGCTACAGCACCATAAGCACGTGACTGGAGGCCACTTTTTACCCTGCTAGCCTCAGTGTCTGTCCCTTTGAGCCACTTTACCCCTCAGAAGGGCAATATTGGGACTCAAAAATCTATAAATAAAGAGCTCTTTGGAGGATATTGATACCCAGAGACCCAGTTATATTTACATCCAGAAACTGTGCCAAGATAATCAAATACTTGTAAGAGATAAGTAAGTGATTTATGGCTTTATTCTTATTAATAATATCCGTCCCCAACCCTTTCTATCAATTGAAATTGCTGAACAACCTTATAACCCCAGTAAACAGGTTTAACCCATCAGTGCACGTCCCAAACAGGTAACCAAAGGATTTAATAATATACCAGTGAGTCTTATTATCCTTTCTCTGTTGTGGAAGCTTGGTTACAAAGCGCTGCCACTCCACCGTGTATTTTATATACATATTATCTTTGGGCAAAATATCCTTTAAGAATAAAATTAAAGGTTCCAAAGTAACCAGGCCTACGTGTTTTCATACTGAATTCCCTGAGGAGAGGTGTTAAAGATTCTCAATATAATTTTGGCCCCTCTATAAAAATATTTAATAATCAATTTAGTTATATTGATTTATAACAATAAACCATATCCAAACCAATTAACCTTGCAATAAGCTTTATCCAAATATTTTATGGATTTTTGCTGCATTTATTGAATAATATATTCATTATTTATTCTATCACCTCTGGTAGCTAAACAATAGTAAGGATTTTGGCATCCAGGGGGCTGACATTTTGGGTTTTGAGCCTCTTTTCACAACTCATATGGGCTGTAAACAGCTTTTTATGCCTGTTTGCAACCCCTTTGTTGCAAATTCAACACTGTCCAAAATCCAAAAAAAAGAAAAAAAAAATTCAACAGAGCTTGGGATCTTTCCTTTTTCCTTTCTCCTTTTTAATTTTCTTTTTTGATTTAAGGTCTTAACAATTCAAAAACAAAATTGCTTTCAAATATCTTCTTTGAATTTTTTGAATGTTTTCTTTTAGGGTGATTATAAATTCATGGCTCAAATGGGCCTTGTGTCATGGAAACATGAATAAATTTGAGCAGTGCAAAGCCCACAAGACTTGAGTGTGGTTGTGCTTCACTCCAAGCAGCACCCAACTGCTTTTTGGGGGCCGCATGACTACATTGAGCTGGTGTAGAGCCCCACACAACTCAAATTTAATCTTGTTGCGGTGCCACACAGCCAGCCCAACAACATTTGAGTTGTGTGGGGCTGTACATGGCTGGAATGTATTTGTGTAACCGTTCCACATGGCTAAAAGTCTGATGGGCCAGAAAAAAAAAAAAAAAAAAATGAAAATTGAAAAAAAAAAAATCAAGCAAAATATCAAAAAGGTTGATCTTTTGGTCAAAAAAACACAAAAAAAAGAAATAAAAAAAAATTGGCAAAAAAAAATAAGTAAATTTAAAAAACAAAAAATGCTGAAGACAACCAACCGGTGCAAGACTCCAAACGGCGCAGGGCGTTGGCAGTTCTGTGGAGGGGATAGGTGCTTTTTTAGGCTGCCCTCCTGATTGTTACAAAAATATTTAATTGTAACCAAGATTGAAGTCCAGAACCTGGTAAACGGGGAACCAAAAGTAAGACAATAAAGTTTGTAGTGGTTGGTAGCTGGGAGACAACACTATCTGAGGCAAGATGATGTTGGGGAACACTTGAATAGAAGGATTCAAGGATTGTTCAGAGTTCAAAAAGACAAGGCAATTGTGAGTGACAACGCTGTGGTGTCAATTTATAGACACTGATTGGGAACGGCTTCGCCGCTGCACGCTCAGCATTGGAGGCAAGCGGGCTCAGCATTAGGGTATGCGGAGTGCTCAGCAGCAGCATCCCCTCTGTTTGGCTCCGCACCTAGTGAACAGGTCGGGCTCAGCATTGATGCGGCGTGGGCGGCAATGCGCGCCGGAGATTGGATTTGGAAGGTAGTGCGCTCAACTAAGTTTGCAGGCACGCCAGTTTGGATACGTAGGAGCAGAGCAATCCGCGGGCTATAAAGGAACAGATGGAGCGCGCATGCAAGCGCGTGGATCACGCCGGATAATACCGGACATCCACGACGGGCAGGGACAAACGGATACGGACAGGCGCGGGGGGCTCCGAGTAGGGCGCGGTGCAAGGACCACGTCATGAGAAGGACAAACTGGATGGAAGGAACGGCTTACGGACGTTGGGGGGAGTTTGGTACGGAGGTGGGGAGAGCAGGCTAGGGTTTCTGCTTTGGGATTTTTTTCTGTTTCTTTGTCATACTGTTATTTGTGCGTGTACTTAGGCTAGGGTTGAGAGGGAGGACTTATCCTCACTCTCAACTCCGGGCAAGGGGGGGAAGGAAGGAGGGAGAGGGATCATCATCTCATCGGATTGGATCAATCATCTCACCAAGAGATTAAAGGAACTCATACCGGATACACATCCAGGTGGAAAGATCTTAGGATTGAAGGATTGGCGATTTCACTCTCTCTCTATTTTTCTTTATCCCTTTATCTCCTTATTTCCATTCCTCATTTAAGTGCGACTTTGGGCATCCTCATCTCCTTTCAGACGCAGGAAACCGTTAACTTCTGAACCTTGGGACAATTATAGGTGTAAAACCCTTATTCTTTCCACATCTGGGGGTCTGGCCGGGAAATAACCTTCTTTTTCTTGTCTTTCAAAGAGAACTGGGCGCAATTTCCTATTCATACCTCCCTACAGTCACTTCCTCTTCTTCTTCTTCTCCTTCCGCTTCTGGGTCCGCTACTCCAACCCCACTCGCGTCTTCCATCCCTCCTCCCCCTCCTCCCTCTGCTTGACCCAGGTCAAGCTACGCTGTTCCCCCATTGGTCTCCAGTGACCATGAACCCACTCGTCAGGTTTGAATCAGGCTGCACGACTTCCCTCACATCTGATTCAACACTGCCAATGTGGAGCGATTCATCTTGAGATACAAAGGTATTGCAGATGCGGAAGGGGCTTCAGACGCCGATAAGGCCCAGCTTGTCGTCCTGTTCATTATGGAAAAAGAGAAGCTCCGGGATGTGGAGGAGATGAAAGGCTACAAGAATCAGGATTGTCCAAAACTGAAGGCAGAGATCCTAACACGGTGGGGTAGGGGCGAACCTCGATTCTGGGAAAGCGATTTGAACCGCGTGGCCTTGGAGGAGAGCGCGCGCGGAGGAGTCAGAACTTGGGTGGATCTGGCGGATTACACCTCAACTTTCAATTGGATCTATCAGTACTTGTCAAAGAACAAGGTGGTGGGGGGACAGAAGGGGGCCATGAAACGCGCATTTCTGGGCGGTTTGGGTGCTCAACTCCGGGCAAGGGTGCAGCGGCATCTTTACAATCACAACTTGGTAAAGCGGTCATTGGGCGTGAGCATAGCACTCCTTAGGGAGTTGGCTGTCATTTGCCAGGCTGTGGAGAGTGAGCTCGACTTAGAAGAGCTTATTGAGGATACCGCTAAGTCCTTCCCAGCGGGACCAAAGAAATCCACCCCCCAGTTTTTGGCTCTGGCGCAATTTTTGTCCCCAGTTCCACTTACTTCCATGCGTGTTCTGGTTCCTCAACCTGCGCCCGCCCCTCCAGTAAGTGAATTGACTGAACTGATGAAGGATTTGAAGATCTGCATGAGCTGTATGGGCCAGCAGCAGCCGCGAGGGCCTCCACCTCACATGGTGGAAGGGTTTTGGCCGCCCGGTGTGGTGCCCCATCCTGGACACCCTGGCTGCCTTAAGACCTCAATCCATAAACTGTTGCGCAAACGTACCGCCAGGCCGAACAACTTATCCTCAGGCTCATCCAAACCATTATTTACCCGCGCGCGCGCGCCGCGCCGCGCGCGCTGCGCTTCCATTATCCGCGTCGCGCGTTCTTTATCCGTGTTGCTTGTCATCTCCGCCGTTGTTATAGCATGTCCTCATCTTTGTTGTTGCGTGTCTTCGTCTTTGTTGTTGCGCCTCCCAATCTCCTCATTGCTACCATCGCGCAGCGCTCATTCATGATCTACTGAATCCATCCCAACCACACCCGCAAGCATTTGGCAGATCCTTGACCAACGCGAGTGACCACATGGTTGCCTTCCCTTTTCCGCTCTATTTGTAGAATCCGTTGTATATAGTCTAACAGGGCCTCCTGCCCATATAAGGAGGGGCTCTCCCCTGCCTTTTGGCCCATCATCCGGGCATCCTATCATCCTAGCATCCCAGCATCCCAGCATCCCATCATCGGAGCATCAGAGAATCCCATCATTCTATCATCATAAACAATTTATCCGTGGGCATCCTTCCCCACTTATCTGAGCAAATTATCTGGGTATATCTATGATTGCCCCTTGATCATTTGAGCCTCCATACTCAAACTCAGTCCTTTGTGACCTTGATCCTTATCACCAACCAATAGCCTTGCTGGTTGAAGAAGAATTCCTGTCTGCCTGAATTCTTGAGTGTGTTATACCACTCTGATCCCTTTTTCCGACCATACTGGTCTTGATCTCTCCTTGATCATCTTTCTGGAGCCAATCACGTTTGATTGAAGAGGTTTTATTAAGCTTAAAAACTGGAGTGTTATACCTCCCTTCTTCTTTGGGGTTGAATTTTGCCACGCTATTCTTGAGTTCCTTGAGAAGTGTTGGGATATTCTTGCTCAAATTTGTTATTGATTTGCTTCTAGAACTTCATAAACAAATTGCTTCTGTTTTGTTCAGCCTCCCACAGTTATCTCGTACCCTTCAAGCGCTTGATTGCGGAGAGTTGGGCAGGTTCATTGAGAACCTGGAGGTTGGTTGGGATTGAGTTGATCTTTCCTAATCAGCTGCAGACGACCAGAGTTATTAGCTTGTGGGCGTTGTTACTTACAACTGCCTTGTTCTATTGAACTCTGAACAAACCTTGACTTATTTTTTCAAGTCTTTCCCTGCACCATCTTGTCTCAGATAGTGTTGTTTCCATCGCTACCGACAACTCTTATCCTCTTCTCTTAGTTTGATTTCTCATCCATAAGGTTCTGGACCTTGATTCCGGTTACATTAAAATATTATTGTAACTCCTAGGAGGGCAGCCTAAACAGCACCTTTCCCCTCCACAGAACTTCCACGGCTTAGCACCGTTTGGAGTCTTACACCGGTACCTTTGCGCCAAGGGGGTTCTTGTACTGCAGGGCAAACAGTCATTGGCAATTGGCGTGCAAGGAGCTTACAAAGGATCTCAACGTGGGATTGGTTCGACCGGCGGGGATGGGGTACATTTTTCCAACGGGAAAACAGATTTTGATGGAGCCAAGCCAGCCAACTGCAATGCAGCAGGTGCGCACAGGGGGTCAGGAGGTGTGAACAACGGCGCAAGCGTCACTAGGCATTGTTACCGTTCCCGGATTGTGGCAACCACCTCAGGTGGAAGCTGAGGTAAGGGTAGTGGCAACGGAAGAGAAGTTGGCGGTCTCGGATAAGATGGAGGTGGATGCAAAGGAGCAACCCCTGTCAACCGTTCCTAAACCAGGCGCACACGTGCCTGGAATCAAGGCGCCGGCAGCAAATCTTGTAGAGAAGAAGAAAGCGGCGGACATCGTGCGTAGGGTGATAGGGAACAAGACTCCGGTCCGGCTGACCTTGCGGGAACTGGCGGCTTTGTCTCCAGTGGTGGTAGACGAGATGGTGCAGGATTTGCAGGACTGCGGTCAGGGCTGGGTACCTCAGACGGTGCAGCGGGTTCATGTGGTACGGAAGGAGGAGGGGCGCGAGGAGTGTGAGTTTAAATCGGTTTTGACTCCACTCGCTTACATTCCAATTGTCATAGCAGGGAGGAAGGTGTGGGATATGGTGGACAGCGGTTCAATGGTGAACCTGCTGCCATCACGGATGGTGGATGATTTGGGGTTGGTTTGGCGGAAATGTGCAATGGGTCTCTGCGCGCTTAACGGAGGGGAGTGTTGTGTGGATGGGGTAGTTGAGGAGGAGGAGGTTGAGGTTGCAAGGGTCCGTAGGCCTCTTTCTTTTCTTGTGGTTGATTGTGGGGATGTGATTTTGGGAAGGCCGTTCATGTTTGGGTTCCAAGCACAAATGGTTTTTGATCCAGAGGCGGGAACGGAGGCGTTGATGGTGGAGGATTTGTCCGGCAGAAGGTTCGAGACAACTATCTGCAATCACGGGCAAGGAAAGCGGAGGAGAGTGTGGGAGTATGAGGAGGAACCGGACGCAGAGTTGGTATGCAACGGGCGACCCTTGGAGGATTTTTCCTAGTCGACCAACAAGACCGCACGGAACAAGCTCCGGTTTTGTGCAGGCGGTCAACTAATGAGGAGCAGGGAGGGGGAGGAACGATAGTGCAGGGCCCGCACGTTGCAGAAGTAAGTCCATTTTCTCAGTATGCATTGCCCAAGGGTACTACGCTTTGAAAACCCTATCATTGTGCCACACTTGTGAGAAAAGGCAAAAGCCGTGGTTCTGTTCTGTGCAGGACCTACAGAAAAGGATGCGTGCAGATGATGCGGTGCAACGCTGGAAAGTACAAGCCAGTGTTGCGGAAGGTCCGACCAACGAATGAGCCAATGCCCCAGGAATTGAACGGACCGCTTTGACCAATCGCTTGGTCTCGGGTCCCTTTGGTCACGCCAATTAAGGCTTCGGGGTGGGTTATAAAAGTTGAAGTGAATTAGGAAACCTGAAACAGGCTAATTAATTTCACATGAAAGAATGATTCAGCTATGAGATGACTCGACAGGGAACAGGGGAACCAATGAGATGACAACAAACAGAAGCAGGACCTCTACAAGCAGGGTTATGGCCCCTGAGCGGACTAAGTAGAGAATGGCACTGAGGATAAGTTTGGACAACGAGATAGCTTTTAAGAAGTCAAAGCAAAAGAGTCAGTTAAATTTATCCTGAGGTTAAGTTGAACAGTTGATTTTCAACGCCTACAAGTAAGCTGAGTCTGAAGGAGATTGGGGTTGCAAGTACTAAGTCGAGTGCCGATATGATCGATCAGAGGGAGTTGTAGGAGATCGGGGTATCAAGTACTGAGTCGAGTCCGATGAGATCCATTCGTCGTAGGTGATTGCGAGAATGGGAGAATTAGAAGAAGAAGAAGAGACTAGTTTATAATATAAAATGAGATGGCCGAACAATGGCCAAACAAGGATTGAAACAGAGCAAGACTCAGTGAGAGATCTTCCCACGGAAGGATGTACAGAGTGACAGGTGACATGTGACAGAAGGAGAGAAGACTGCCACGGCTGTACACTTGACATACACGTGAGAACTGACAGAAAATAAGGAACAGAAGGAATATAGGATGTAGTGAAGTTCACTGAGCAGAAGAGATGTGATAGTCAACACGCCCGCTCAACTTAACATCAGGATTGGTCTCATAACCCAAAATACTTAGCAAGCCGTTCCACTGCTGTTGTGCTAGCAGCCTTGGTGAGTGAGTCGGCCAGCATGTCTTGGGATGATATCAGTTTGATCTTGATCAATTGATCATTCCAGTTGTTCCTCAGGCTTTTTAATTTAATGTCAATGTATTTTGCATGGGATTTGCAACCAAATTTCTTGATCTTGTCATTTAATCCTTTGTTGTCAATAAGATGGACCGGTGGCAAGTTTGGCGTTCTCCAGATTTCTCCAATAAGATGATTGATCCACCGGCCTTCTAGGTGCCCAGCTGATAAGGCATTACACTCTGATTCATCAAGGAGTGAGCAATACTTCGCTGTCGTCGGCTAGTCCAGTAGATTGGAGAGCCTTTGAATAGACTAATGAAACCCGTTTGAGATAATTGAGATACTGGATCGTCCCCACAAGTCGCATCGCTGTAGGTGACTAGTTGAGGAGCTGGAGTTTTGACTCGGAACACAATTTGATAGTTGATTGTTTTAAGTAGATACCTCCAGACGTGTTCAACTTCTTTCCAGTGAGCAATACTGGGATTCTCAGAAAATTTAGCTAGATTAGATACAGCAAAGCTGATATCGGGTCTGGCCAGGGTAGCTATGAAGTTGAGACGCCCTATTGGTGATTGGTAATTTTTGTTTAGTTTCTTGAATTCTTTGGCCTCTTGTTCAGTGGCAGGTTGAAGGTGCAGCCCAGCAGTGCATGGGTTGTTCATTGGTTTGGCGTCCAGTAGGTTCATCTCTTCTAATCCTTTTTTGATATGGTTTGGAAGAGAGAGAGAAATACTGTCCTTCAATGTTGACCTTCATTCCCAATAAAGTGTCCACCTCGTGGGCCAAAGAATCTTTGAAACGCGCCAAAAAGCTGCTTTTAAAACTGTCTACATCGCCTACTACCACAAGGAAGTCAACATGGAAGAAAAGAGCGGTTACTTTATCTTCATGAAGATAGAGACAAGGATTGCTGTCACTTTCTTCAAAAACGTTGTCTTTGATCCAAGCGCTTAAGGTTTTGTACCAATTGAGAGGGGCTTGCTTTAATCCGTACAAAGACTTCTTGAGCTTGAGGTACTTAGACGTTCTTTTTGATCCAGTTGGTGTCCTTACAAAGACATCTTCCTCAAGGGGTGCGTGGAGAAATGCTCCCTTAACATCAAATTGGAGAATCTTGAGGGACTTGTCAACAGAGTAGCTGAGCAAGGCTCGCAGCAATGCAACTTTACCTGTTGGAGCAAATGTTTCAAAGTAATCAATACCAAATTGTTGGTTGAAACCCTGAACACAGACTCTTTCTTTTAGAGTTGTTTCTCCTGAGTGCAAGTCAGCCTTACTTCGGAATGCCCAGGTGGTATTGAGGGGGTTTACAACTTCTGATTCCTCCGCATCTTCCCATACTCCAAGATCTTCAATTGTTTCAAGCTCTTTCTCTATAGGCGGAATCCAGACGGGTAATTTCAGGGCTTCGGTAATGTTTTGGGGGAGGAAGTGATGGAAGTATCCGTATCTATTGGGAGCCTTCAGACTCAATCTATCCCTCAACTTCGGCTGTAAGACTTTGAGGACTTCAGATGCTGGGCAATCAGAGTTGGATGTTTTGGATTGATGGTATTTGTCGAGTTCTGGCTTCACTTCTTCAATGTTGGAGGGAGTTGGCCCTTTGTTGGGTGGCTTCGAATTTGGCTCTATGCCAGGGTAGAGGATTTTGATTGATTCTTCATTGCTGAGCCTGTCCGGGTTCTCAACTGGCGTAGATTGAAGAAACTTAACATGTTTAGTTTTGACAATTTTACCAGTCTTTGACAGGATTTTGTAAGAGAGAAAACGCGGATTGTAACCTATCAGAATTCCTTCTTCCCCTTTCTCGTTCAACTTAGACTTGATATGTCAATCGTTTAAGAGGTAGATCACTCCCACCCCAATCGGTCTGAGGTAATCATTTGGAAGAGGGGTATTGTGCATCATTTCCCAGGGAGTTAATACTCTTTTTTCAGCAGGAATCTGATTCAAGGCTAGACAGCAGCTTTGAATAATCACATGCCAGTAGGTTTTTGGAATTTTTCCAGAGCTGAAGCTTGATCTTAGGGATTCCATTATAGTGCGGTTTGCCCTTTCTGCTTTGCCATTATGCTGAGAATGGTACGGTTCTCTGACTAAATGATTGATAGATTTGTCTTGGAAAAACGTTTTGAGTGATTCATTCACAAATTCGCCTCCTCCATTGGTGATTACCTCTATAGGGAACCTTTGCTTCTTTTTTGCTTCATTTTCAATTAAGAATTTGATGGTTTCCACTGCCGCAGCTTTTGAAGGAAGTGGGAAGGCTGATAAGTACCCGGATTTTTTGTCGACCACAGTGAGAGCGAATCGCATTGCCCCCTTGCTGATGGGATTGAGGGGTCCCATTAAATCTAGATGTAACCTATTGAAGACTCTAGCGGCAGGTGATTGACTTCTGTTGAATGGGGATTTGCTAATTTTACTCTTCTTGCAGGCCACGCATTCAAAGGATTTGCAATTTCACTGCTGATGCCATACCCAAGGTGTTTTTCCATTCGTTCGACACTAGCATGGCCGAGCTTGAGATGCAGGTCCAGTAATTTGGTTGAAGACAGATAACAGGTGACTTGATTGTCTGTCAAGGGCTTCACCACGGTTGATGATGTTGTAGGTTGATCAATTGAAATAATCAGAAGATTATTTTCAATCGCCCCAGTCATAACTGGTGCCTTAGAACGTTGAAGAACAAAGGATGGAGGGTTGACTTTGGAGTTCACTCTAAGTGAGCATCCTTTCAACAGTAGCGCTCCAAGAGAGATGAGATTAATGGTTGCGTCAGGCACCCAAGCAGCGTTTTCGAGTTGAATCTTTTTTCCGCCGCTCGAGAGTAAGGCAGTTCCGACACCCTTTATCGCAATACCTTCCCCTTTCTTTCCGGTCTTGATAAATTCATCTCCCCTTTTATTTGTGAGTGAGAGAAATGAATTTTGATCTTGGAACATATGAATGGAGCAACTGCTATCTAGAATGTAGCGGTTGGCCGGTAGAATGCCGAGGTGGTTGGAAGCGCAGAAGAAAGAGTAGTCGTAAAAATGAGACTCTGCCTGTTGTTTCTTTTTGGATACTCGTTTGCTTTTGTTGGATGATTGATTGGGATGGAGTTCTGGAAATTCTGCCCAGCAGGATGATGCTGGGTGGGATTTCACTGCAGGTTTATGCTTTCCATTTTCACATCTTGGGGAATCGTATTCTCTGGAGTTTTTGCTGGAGTGGAACATAGCAGCATTGGTGTCGGAGTTTTCGACAGTCTCAGATTTCATTTCGTTTTTGTGCTGAACCAAGTTATTTAGGACTAGCTTGAATTTCAGGTCATTCCCCAAGTGCATTATCTGGGATCTCATTGTTTTGAGCGAGTCGGGAAGCTTGAAGAGAATCAAATAGCTGAGGATGTCTTCAGGAAGAATGATTCCGATTTCGTCCAACTTTCCAAGGTGAGTCTTGATGGATGTAACAAAGCCATCAATGTTGTTTTGATCGAAACCAAGGTATAGGAAGTTGAAGAATAGTCTAGCCCGATTGGCTGCTTGACTTGAGGCAAAATGGTTTTTGGCGGCGAGCCAGATCAGTTTGGTGGAGTCTTCATTTTCGGGTGTGATGATGTTGGTGTGGGTACTTGGATCCAGTTTGGACATAAGGTATCCAGCCATTTCGTCATCATCAGGAATAACCACATTAGTGTCTGGCGAGTTTACCAGGTCCAAAATGCCTCTCATCTTGAACAGTCGCTCCATCTTCTTTTTCCATATAGAGTAGTTTGTTTCCATCAGCAGTGGGGTTGATTCCATGAAAGATTTCAGCGCCAAAGCCTTAAAGTTGCCTTCAACTCCCGGTCCAGGTGATTCAGTGGTTCTTGCCAAGTTGGTTGAGCTCGGGTGATCCATGATTTTGGCTTTTAACCGTATAAAAGTTGAAGTGAATTAGGAAACCTGAACCAGGCTAATGAATTTCACATGAAAGAATGATTCAGCTATGAGATGACTTGACAGGGAACAGGGGAACCAATGAGATGACAACAAACAGAAGCAGGACCTCTACAAGCAGGGTTATGGCCCCTGAGCGGACTAAGTAGAGAATGGAGCTGAGGATAAGTTGGGACAACAAGATAGCTTTTAAGAAGTCAAAGCAAAAGAGTCAGTTAAATTTATCCTGAGGTTAAGTTGAACAGTTGATCGTCAATGCCTACAAGTAAGCTGAGTCTGAAGGAGATTGGGGTTGCGAGTACTAAGTTGAGTGCCGATATGATCGATCAGAGGGAGTTGTAGGAGATTGGGGTATTGAGTACTGAGTCGAGTCCGATGAGATCCATTCGTCGTACGTGATTGCGAGAATGGGAGAATTAGAAGAAGAAGAAGAGACTAGTTTATAATAGAAAATGAGATGGCCAAACAATGGCCGAACAATGATTGAAACAGAGCAAGAATCAGTGATAGATCTTCCCACGGAAGGATGTACAGAGTGACAGGTGACATGTGACAGAAGGAGAGAAGACTGCCATGGCTGTACACTTGACATACATGTGAAAACTGACAGAAAATAAGGAACAGAAGGAATATAGGATGTAGTGAAGTTCACTGAGCAGAAGAGATGTGATAGTCAACATGGGTTACTAGTTTGGCGCGGATCAGGGAGGAGCAAATTGCAGCTTTCAATTTCGGCCCAACAGGATGGTTGAGTGCGGAGGAGCGTGAGTTGCTGGTATTGGTCCTGGTTCTTTGGGAAAGAGCGCTTGCGTTTGGACCTGAAGAGCGGGGGCTTCTGAAAAAAAATATTGGAAACCCCTATGTCATCCCCACTGTCAATCACGAGCCGTGGAAGATCAAGCCGATTCCAATACTGTGGGCGGTCCGGGAGCAGTTTCTGGAGTTGGTGCGGGAATGGGTGAAGACTGGCCTTTACCAACAGTCAACGTCAAGTTACTCCAGTCCAATCTTTGCGGTAGTTAAGCAGGACGGAAAGTTGTTGAGGATTGTCCATGATCTGCAGCAGATCAGCTCCTTCACGATCCGGGACGCAGGACAGCCCCCTCGCGTTGACGAGTTCCTTGAGTCAATGGCAGGGCGAACTTTTTATGTTTTAGTGGATGTGATGGGGGGATAAAACCAGCACGAGTCAGATCCTTGCTCTCGGCCTGAACGGCATTTGAGACTGGGTTGGGAAGAATGCAGCTGACTCGGCTACCGCAGGGCGCAACCAATTCTGTGGCGGTGTACCAGGCGCAAATGGCTTGGATCCTGAAAGATGATCTTCCAGAAGGAGTCCAAATCTTCATCAACGACGTGGGCATCAAAGGTCCAAAATCCAATTACAGAGGAGCGGAGCTGGTTGAAGTTCCGGGCGTCCAACATTTTGTGTGGGAATATGCGCAGACGTTGGAACACATCCTGTTTCACATTGAGGAGGCAGGACTGATGGTTTCAGGGAAGAATTTGGCGGTTTGTGTTCCCGCGCTCAAAGTCCTTGGCCATGTTGTTGCTTCCAACGGCCAGCAAATTGCAGAGAAAAAGCGGAACAAGGTCCTCAAATGGCCAACCCCAAGGACGGTGTTGCATATCCTTCAGTTCTTGGGATTATGTAGCTATGTCCTTATGTTCATTGAGAGTTTTGCGGAGGTGGCAAGCCCACTCCAATCACTAACGCGGAAAGGTGTGGAGTGTAATTGGGGAGAAGAGTGCGATAGCGCGTTCTGGAAGCTCAAGGAGATTGTGGGACATGACATTGTGCTCCGCAATCTTGACTACAATGCGGGAGGAATTAGGCTGGCGGTTGATTCCAGCAAATTTGGCGCGGGAGGGGGGTTCTTACGCAAGAGGACAACAGTAAGGATAGGCTGGTGCTTTGCAAGTCAGTCACCTTCACTCCAACAGAAAGCCAGTACTCTCAGCCAAAGTTGGCGTTGTGCGGGGTCACCAAGATTGTGTGGCGGCTTCATTATCTTTTGTGGGGGGTTCACTTTGAGATTTTGGTGGATGCAGAGGCGCTGGCGCGGATGATCAATTCTCCGGCGTTGCCCAATGCTCCTATGACCAGGTGGGTGGCGTTTCTTCAAATTTTTTCCTTTGCTGTTGTTCATGTTCCGGGGAAAGCGTTCACTATTCCCAACGCGTTGTTGTAGTATCCAAGGGAAGACCCATTTGAGGACGCAAAACTTCTCAATGTGGAGACCCCGGTTGTCAAGGTAGGGGTTTTGGAGGGGGGCGTTCAGCTGACGCTCCGGCAGACCGGGCGGTACGCGATTCTTTGTGATTACTTGCCAGACCTTTGTTTTCCCGGCGGAACTATGGACAAGCACATGCAATGCGCAAGGTGGCGAGCGGCAAACTTCTATGTACAGGAGGGGCAGCTTTGGCAGCAGAAGACTCTCTTGTGGTTACAAATTCAAGAGCGGATCAGGAAGATATCCTCCGAAGCCTTCACGACGATCTTGGCCATCAAGGGGAGGTCCAAACGCAGAGGCGGGTGAAAGAGCGGTTCTGGTGGCCGGGGGTAGTGCCTGTGGTATGGGAATGGTTGGCGTCTTGCAAAGCCTGTCAACGGCGGAGCGCGAGATTGCCTAAGGAAGTCGGAAACCCCACAGGGGAAGACGCCCTCTTTGGTTGAGTCTTGCTTGATGTTGTCCACATCAAGGCCGTTAAGTTTGCCTATCTGCTCGTCGCGCAGGACAACCTGTCGGGTTGGGCCGAAGCGCGTCCGTTGGTCAAGCTCTCGGCGGAAAAAGTTGCTCTGCTTCTGGAGGAAGATTGGTTTGCACGGTACGGGTTGCTTTGTCTGGTTACAGTGGACGGAGGGGATGAGTTTTGCGGCCGTTTGGTTGAGTTGGTGAAGAGTTGCGGAGCCAAGTTTGGACAAGTAACGGAGTATTATCCCAAAGGGGCAGGCATGATCAAAGGTGGGCATCAACCAATCAAGGACGCCCTGGTCAAAATGTGCAGGGAGGACGGTAAGCGCTGGAAGGAGACACTTCCAATGGTTCTGTTTGCGGATTGGATTTTAGTGAAGCGGTCAACAGGCTAATCGCCGTACAAGTTACTTTTTAGACAGCGCCCCGTGCTTCCGGTGGACATTGATTTGGAGACGTTCCTGGGGGTTGACTTGTGGAAGGTGAAGACCTCCGCCAAATTGCTTGAGGCTTGCGCCAAAAAGCTCCTTTGACGGGACGGGATGCTCACAAAGGCCGCAGAACGGCTGAAGAAGACTTGGACAGCATCAGTGCGCTATTGGGACAAGTGCTGCTTGCATTGTCTTTGGGATCCCTTGAGGAAGGGGGATTTGGTGCTCCTGTACAACCGGAGTCTGGAGTCTCAGTGGGGGAAGTTGTTTGCTAACCGGTGGAAAGGCCTGTTCTGCGTGTCATCCAAGTTTGAGGGTGGCAGCTATAAGTTGGAGGAATTAGACGGTACTCCGCTGAAATGGAAGGCGGCAGCTTCGCATGTCAAGCGCTTCCTCGCGCAAGGATCTACCTTGTTCAACAAGACAGCGGAAGGGGGTGACGGATCAGACGAGGGGAGTGTGGAGCGCGCAGATGGTGTAGGAACGCAATCCGGGGATTTGTCTTTGGGCGGAGAAGCCAAAAACGTGCTGTTGCAACGGAGTAGGCGGTTGCGACAAGCTGGGGACAGTGGCCAAGTTGGGGGGGGAGGTGCTGGGGGTAGGGGATAAGTTTTGATTTGGTGAGGGGGTGCTCTAGCCGGTTCACAGTCGGAAAAACTAGACACCCCAGAATGTTTGTTTCTCCATGTTTCTTTCTTATCTGCATTGTGGGGTCTTTGCTGGCTTGGGGTTTTTGCAGGAAACGCTTGCGCGGCACAAAGCCGGGTCCGTGAACGCGAGGACAAGCCCCGCGGAACCAGGACGCGAGGACAATCCCGCGGATGGGGGAAGCGGGACAAAGAGCAATTTGTGGGCGGTCTACGGGCGTCGCGTGAAAAAAAGAAATTATGTGTTCTTTTCTATTTTTCTTCTCTGTTGGTTTCTTTTTCTCTTTTTCTTTTCTCTCAGGATATCTCAAGGATGGTTGGTTGGTATGGGAATAAGCTTGATTTGGTGAGGGGGTGCTCTAGCCGGTTCACAGCCAGGACAACTAGGCACCCCAGAATGTCCGTTCTCTTACTCTCTCTCTCTCTCTTCCCTTACGGTGGCGCGCGCTGGTGTTTGGTTGTTGTGTTTGTTACAGGAGGGTATGGGGAACTGTGTGGCAGTCCGTCTGGGGCGATCCAGGTACCTTTTGAAAGCATCAGAAGGCAACTTTGTGGAATGCGCGGATCTTGCGCACGGACCTACTCTGGCTCTGCCCTCTCTTTTCTCAACTTCGATCTTTCTCAATTTTTACTTGCGGGGTCTCTTACTTTTACTTAGGCTGCTCACTGGCTCACTTGGAAGTGGTACGCGCAATGGGTAATCTATTTCAAGCGCGGAATGATGAGAAGAAAAGGTACAACAAAAGTGAAAGAAAGGAAAAGGAAAAGAAAGGAAAGAGGGGCCCTGCCTAATCCGCCTCCATTGCCCGGACCATTCGATTCCTTGCGTTTGCCAGGAGCGCCCGGAATTGCGCCAATACTTTGCGCCAGGAATGTGTTCCGTGGGCCCTTGGGATTGAGAGGAAGCCACAAAGTAGCTTGGGTTGCCGGGCGCCATTCCTCCAAGGTTTTGTATCCGCTTTGTTGCAGAGGTCTGGCCCGGCAGAGAGGTGATGCCAAGTCGCGGCTCACGTGCGAGGTGGGGGGTGACGGAGCTCGGGGGCGGCGGGATGAAGGTGAACCAGGGGGTTTCCAAAAGCCTTCTGAGATCAAGTTGTTGCTCAAGACCACAAACAAGTCGCGCCTGGTTCTCTTGCACGGTCAGGTGGGGTTGGGTCCAGGAAGGGCTTGCGGCATTGTGTTGCCAAGAGAAAATTGGCCGTGGCCAGCACGGCAGGCCAAGCAAGCTTGACGGCCAGAGAGGAGTGTGCACGGAAGACTGTTCATTGCCCAGTAGGTGCAGGGAGGGACCATGATGAGGAAGGAGGATGGGGGAAGGTGGGGGTGGTAGTGGAAGTAGCTGTGGTGGTAGTGTGGTGAAGCAATGGAAGACTTCTGGGGACAGAACTCAAGTTGGGGGGGGATGTGGTGTCAATTTATAGACAGAGATTGGGAACTGCTTTGCAGCTGCGCGCTCAGCATTGGAGGCAAGCAGGCTCAGCATTAGGGTATGCGGAGTGCTCAGCAGCGGCAGCTTCTGGATCAGCAGAAGCCGCTGTTTGGCTCCGCACCTAGTGGACGGGTTGGGCTCAGCATCAAATGCGGCGTGGGCGGCCATCCAAGCCGGAGATTGGATTCAGAAGGTAGTGCGCTTGACTATGTTTGTGGGGGCGCCGGTTCAGATACATAGGAGCGGAGCAATCCGTGGGCTATAAAGGAACGGACGGAGCGCGCGTGCAAGCGCGCTGATCACGCCGGATAATAGCGGACATCCATGACAGGCGCGGACAAACAGATACAGACAGGTGCGGGGGGCTCCAAGTAGGGCGTGGTGCAAGGAACGCGTCATGAGAAGGACAAACTGGATGGACGGAACGGCGTACGGACGTCCGGGGGAGTTTGGTACGGAGGTGGGGAGAGGAGGCTAGGGTTTCTGTTTTGGGATTTTTTTCTGTTTCTTTGTCATACTGTTATTTGCGCCTGTACTTAGGTTAGGGTTGAGAGGGAGGACTTATCCTCACTCTCAACTCCGGGCAAGGGGGGGAAGGAAGGAGGGAGAGGGATCATCATCTCATCGGATTGGATCAATCATCTCACCAAGAGATTAAAGGAACTCATACCGGATACACATCCAGGTGGAAAGTTCTTAGGATTGAAGGATTGGCGATTTCACTCTCTCTATTTTTCTTTATCCCTTTATCTTCTTATTTCTATTCCTCATTTAAGTGCCAGTTTGGGCATCCTCATCTCCTTTCAGAAGCAGGGAACAATTAACTTCCAAACCTTGGGACAATTATAGGTGTAAAACCCTTATTCTTTCCACAACGCCCACAAGCTAATAGCTCTGGTTGTCAGCAGGAGCTTAGGAAAGATCAACTAAATCACAAACAACCTCCAGGTTCTCAATGAACCTGCCCAACTCTCAACAATCAAGCGCTTGAAGGGTATCCGATAACTGTTGGTGGCTGCACAAGACAAAGATAATTGTTTGAAGAAGCTCTAGAAGCAACACAAGAACTGATTCAAACAATAATGACCCAACACTTCTCAAGGGACTCAAGAGTAGCGTGGTGGAATTCTACTTCAAAAGAAGGGAAGGGAGGTTTAACACTCCAGGTTTTAAGCTTAATAAAAACTCTTCAGTCAAACGTGACTGGTTCCAGAAAGATAATCAAAGGGGTGATCAGGACCATTATGGTCAGATAAAGGGCTCAGGAGTGGTGTAACACACTCAAGAATTTGATTAAGCAAATTCTTCTTCAACCAGCAAAGCTATTGTTTGGTGATAAGGATCAAGGATCAAGGATCAAGGGTTTGAGTATGGGGGCTCAAGGCTCAAGGGTTTGAGTTTGGAGGCTCAAGGATCAAGGGTTTGCTGATATCATGGTGGATTATTTGATGCTGGATCCAAAAGGCAGGGGAGAGCCCCCCCTTATATGGGCAAGAGGCCCTGTTAGACTATGTAAAATGGATTCTACAAATAGAGTGAAAGAAAGAAAAAAACAAAATCAGGTGATCACTTGCGTCTGTCTGTGGATGGACGCGCGCAACAATACCGGAATCACTCATCCCTTGTCCAAAGGCGGACGGGGTGGGAAATGAAAAATGAACCCAACCGCCGCGGACATCCGCGGGCGGTAGCCGACACTCTCCACCCCTCGGCCAAAGGCAGAAGAGTTTGGAGAGTCCTAGGAAAGGGTGACAGATGAAGTTTGTGAGAGTACGGATGGACAGATAGGGGATTGGCTTGGGGCAATTGAGTAAATCCTGATGGGCTTGAGATTGGCGACTGATAGATTGAGTGAGGTGGGAGATTGACGGATAAGCGCTTTGGACAAGCGCTTGGAGGTGCGGTTGGGATGGGTTTGGTAAGTCATGGAGGAGCCCCGCGCAACGGTAGCAATGAGGATGAGCGATGCGCAACAGCCAACAATAAGGATGAGCGACGTGGTAAGTGCAAGGATAAGGCGCGGGACAATGATAGATGAGCGACGCGCAATGATGAAAGTGAGCAGCGCGCAAAAATGACAATGCGGATGAGGGATGCGTGATGCGTGAGGATGAGTATGAGTGGCGCGGGACGCGCAAGGAAAATTTTTGAATTATTTTCCCACGGTGTCCCAAATGGTTCACCACACCGGTTGTCTTCAGATTCAAGTAAAAAATTTAAGTTCAACTTGACTAGCCCTAAAGTAAAAGGGCTAAAAAATACAAGATGTCTTTTGAAAAGCCCTGTAAGCTTGCTACTATATACAGAGCAAAACTGTCAAATAGTAACACAAAATATGAAAAATAAGAAATACCTTGATTAACAAAGTAAGGAGTGAGAAATCCATAAATATTATTACAGCAATGGATTCCTCACCCAAAATTAGGTAGGGTCACTCACTGACCCCACCCTTGAATTCAAAGTCCTTATATTTTTAAAATAATTAAAAGGAAAAGTACTAAAAATTACAAAACTACACGCAGAAATGTGTTATTCCCGCACGCGGCCCCGCCAGCAGCAGGATCCCGCGTACTAGAGACCCGCGCGCAGCTAATTTTGCCATGCACGCAGCGGATCCTACCCCAGGCGTACATGCGGAAATGTGTTATGTCACAATTCTGGCGCTCAGCCCCGCCAGCAGCAGGATCCCGCATACTAGAGACCCGCGCGCAGCTGATTTTGCCACGCACGCAGCAGATCCTACCCCGCGCGTACACGCGGAAATGTGTTATGTCACAATTCCCGCGTGCAGCCCCGCATCATTACATAACCCTACGTGCTAGCAGCAGCAGGATCCCGCGTACTAGAAACCTGCGCGCAGCTGATTTTGCCACGCACGCAGCGGATCCTACCCCGCGCGCATCTGTACTACTAATCCCCGCGCCTGGATCAGTCGTGACTAATCTGACAACTAGGTACCGCTCAGAAGAGCTACAACATAGTTAGGGTTGCCTAGTGTATGTAAGGAAAGGACCTATGCATTTCTAATGATCCAAAAAGATCAAAACTTAAATAAAATTAATGAAAATTAAGTTTTAAACATTTTTTAATAATAAATCAAAGATCAAGGACTACCACGTAAATCACTGGTCTTGATCTTTGAAGACCACAAAACACTACAAGAAGTGTTCATAAAAATTATTAAAAATTATCTAAATGATCAACAGATAACAGAAAATCAGTAAACATCCACATCTTTCCGCTTTTAAGCAATATCAACAGTACAAATGAAGGATGAGTACAGAATGATCAAATTTACGCCATAACTAATTAACAGATCCTGTGGCTAAAATAGTATAGAAATCCAGCAGAGCTTAGGACAGCTGATTGACAGCACCAAGTAGACGTGCTAATCCTGCCATGACTGGCTTGCCAGCCTCATTCCACAAGCAGAACCCTCTCTACGTTCCCTGAGAAGACCAAAATCACCCCAAAAAGGTATTTATACAGACCTCTTTGGATCTAATCAGTTAATCAGTTTACCAGAAAATTATTTATTATCAATCAGACACCGTTTCATTGATAATCAACTGCTTATATGAAGATAAGCAAGTGATTCATGACTTAGTCTGCAGTAGTATTATTTTACCTTTATAACCAATCAACCATTGAAGTTTAGTCAAGCAATCTACCCCATCTGCTCTGAAACCCTTCTAATTATTCCAGGATTTTTGTGGTAAAGTGCTCAGAGTGAGTGTTACCCTTCCTGTCTAGGCCGCTTGTGCTGTTAAGCCCGGCCATCAGTGGAAAAAGTCCTTTCTAAGGCACCCATATTTATTCCAAGGTTCTTAAAAACTGCCTAAGGAGGCCCCTTGAAGAGAGGTTGCTAGTCTGTAAAGATCCCCAGTAGTATAATACTTTGGCCCCTCTTTTATATTAAATTGAAAACCCCCTACCACCAAACCAATTAAACCTTGCAAATGCTCTTATTTGAGCTTCTAAGCGTTTATTATTGGAATAATAATTATTATTATCATTCCAGCACTTTCATCACTCCCTGTAGCTAAAGGACTGCAAGATTCCTGGTATCAGAGAGCTGACAAGCCCTAAAGTAAAAGTGCAAAAAGAAATACAAGTCTTTTGACAAGCCCTAAAGTAAAAAAACCAAAAAACAAAAACCAGTTCAACTTGTGTTAAGCTGATCCAATCAAAAGCATAACACAAGTTAAGGTTCTGTAGGGATCAGCCAAAAACAACTTGAACTGAATTACCATTAAAATCTTATTCAAAATACTAATCATAATGATGTTGACTCAAAACACTCAACATGATGATGCTCCAAATATGATAACCCTTTATATTAATAGAATTAAAATATCAGCATGTTAGACCCAACCCAAATCATTGAATTCATCTATAAGTTAGAATACAACTCAAGTTGATCTTTGAGGAGATCAATCCAAAAAGCTTCTTTTTTAGAAATCATGGAACGTGGTTTGAAAACTATGGGCATGATTGGAATCAAATCGCCATTAAGTAAAAGCTGGAACCAATGTTTATTGTTGACAAAGCAAATGAACATAGGATCTGATTTTTTTTACAACCATTTTCATAGGGGTATAACTTCAACATGAATCCAATGAAATTAAACATATTGGTCTTAAATAAGTATCAGCTATA
Source organism: Puccinia polysora (assembly GCA_025617555.3). Classification (NCBI taxonomy): domain Eukaryota; kingdom Fungi; phylum Basidiomycota; class Pucciniomycetes; order Pucciniales; family Pucciniaceae; genus Puccinia; species Puccinia polysora. The sequence goes on from CM062618.1 coordinate 48,151,584, forward strand.
ATTTGACCCATGCCAAGCTTTGAAAGGCATTTTTAAGAGGGAATCTTTTCATTGATGTCATTAACATCAAGTCTTTGTTCTATCTTTTCAACATCTTTGCTACCTTCAAGGATCTTAGAATAGCACCCCTTATTTTTCCTCAATGTTTCAAGTATTTCTTTTGTAACTTGAAACAATCCATCCTCATCATAACCAAGTGATCTAGAAATGACTCAAAAACCACAATTTACCTCACCAACTTGTAACTGAGAACTTTTGAGAAGTTCATCAACATCAAAATTTAAAAAAACAAAAGTATCAAATATTATTCAAGTATCAATCATCATTAAAGTCAAGTAGGAATCATCATTCAAAAAGAATTTATCAAAAATTATTATTCAAAAAGTATTAATCAAAAATTAATTTGACAAATCCAACTTAAATCAACTTTCTGAACTAGAAATGCAAGGGTCATAATCCAACCTCCACTGAGGATTAACATCCTCAGGCACAACAGATCCTCTTAATGCTAGTAGCTCAGCTATTTAGTGGGAACCAGGCAAACCCATAGTCATTTAGTATGAATCAGTTCACACTTCCTCATCATGGTTCCACTTTAACCTCTCTAATTGATCCCCAACAGGTTTGGTTGCTTGTAAAAAGACACCTTGTATCCAAATGGTAACAGTTCAGTAGGAAGAACTATTCCAATATTTATTCAAGAGTTGTAAAGGGCATCCTGAACAAATTTAATTTGATTGGAAACTGTGCCCTCTAGTTTTTTCCAAATATCCAACATGATTCCCAAAAACTTTTCAAGGAATCATTTGAGAGTAGCATTGCCCTCTTCAACCCAAAAAGTTGTTTTATTTCCAAATTCTGTTTTTTTGCAAGTCCAAGCGGTTACAAAAGTCTCTTTGATATGGGAGATATTATGATCCATATACTCAAGTAAATCCTCACAGTCTGCCAAAAAACAGTTTATACAAGTCATGAAGTATGCAACCAAAAACTAGGAAGATTAAAAGTAGAGGAAGTGATTTGAAACTTACTTTAAGTTCCTCATTAATGGCCTCTGCCTCCTCCTTGGTTTTTGAGGCCCCATACTTAGACCACAGGGACATAAAGCTTTTCCACCCTTCAACATCATTATTAAAGCGCACTTTAAAGTTTGCTTGTATGTTTTTAGACAAGTACCATTGACAGTGCAGTCTTGTTGACGCAGGGAATATTTGTTCTAGAGCACAGATCAAAGCTTTTTCACGGTCAATCACAAAGACTTTGGGAATTCTCTCAGGATCATAAGCCAACTCCTTTAGAGCATTTACAGGAAAAATGAAGAACTCAAATGTTTCTCTTGTTGTAAAAACTAGAGCTTTTGTGAAAGTTTTCATGTTGGAAATAACTCCTTTGAAATGCAACAGAGGGATGTTGTACTTATTTGTATTGTAAGTACAATCCATCATAGCTATATGATGGAAATGCTTGCAAAGCTTTACTGAGTTGGGGTGAGCCAAGAATAGGGCCCCCAAGTGACCCTCTCCACTGAATTTTGCTTGATGAAGCCAACCTGAATCACCAAGTTGTTCAAAGTGGACCTCCATAACACTTTTTCCCTTCAGTTCATCAAGTGCTATCTTTTTCTTAGTTTTATAGATTTTTTCGTAATCAACATATTTTCCACCATTGACCTTGCTCAATTTTTGTTTGAGTTGAATTGTATTGAGCCCATCTTTCATGCCTTATTTTAGTTTGTCTAAGGCTACCCCAGAGATTCTCCTCATTTGAGGATGCACTGAGGAGTGTGGAGATGGTTCATGGTTATGTTTATCATTTCTGTGGGAGATTTGCCAAAAGGGGTCTGCCTTTGGCACCTTGCACAGATTTTAAACTTGCACCCAACCTTCCTTGTGTGAGTTTTCCTTGAATGTTTGGTAAGCAATTTCCCAGAGTACAAACCATATCTATCACAGGCTAAATCCACATTTTAATCATTCTTTGAGTTGAAAAATGTTAAAGCATAACCATGCTTCATTTTCCATGTTTGACAATAGTTTTGTGCCTCTTTCCTAGTAGGAAAAGCTCTCACTCGAGGTGGGTGAAGTGGTTATAACATAGTTAAATATTCATAGTTAACCAGTTTCATGATTATATTGATGTCATGCACTCAATCAGTTTCAATCAAATTAAATCAGCCAAAGACCAGAGTAACATAAAATTTTCCTCACAACCAGAGGAAGTGTGCATTTCTGAAAAATCATTTTCCTCAATTTTCACCCTTGATGAGGATGCAATTGAGGCTTCCAATGTTTCATTACCCAAATCCTTCTTTTCTGCAGCTTTGTTCATTGCACTAATGTAATCCTTGAATGTGGCCATGTTAAAAGGAGGGCTTGCCACTGTTCCCATGATGCAAAAAAAAATGCAATTCTACTTCAGTACTCAATTCAACTTTCAATTGAACAACTACCAAGTTTTCTCACTTTCAAGTTGAGAAAGATTATTTTTGTGGGATTTATGTTTGCTGTTTCCCTTTAGTTTCAATGATGTGGCTTACAGATTCACTTTAATTTCACTTTGGGATCACTAGATGTGGAATTAAAGTTTCACATTGTAAGAGTTGATACCAAATTTGGGTTGATGGAACCCAAATGTGGTCCAGGGGAACCCAAACCAGATTCCTTGGGAAGTTAAAAATCAGTCTCCTTGGGAGCTTATTTTTGGTAAGAAACTACCCACTAGTTACTTTAAAACCATAGGTACATCTGTAATATACCTTGCAAATCTCACACAAAATGGGCGCAAGTTTGATGAAAAAGGCAATGAAGGAATCTTTGTTGGTTTCAACCCGGTTTTCCACTCTTATCTCATCCTCAACTTGCTTGGTGCTGTTATAGAGACAAAAAATGTCAAATTCCTTAAGAAGACCCTGAAAGAGTTCCCACTTCTTGAATCACCCGGACTGGATATTTTTTCTCAATCTAGTTTGGACATCAATGAGTCAGACTTCTCCACATCCAGCAAACAATAGGCTATCTGAGAGGCCAATACTGAATGTCTCAAATTGGACTCTGATCCTGAAGAAGAAGATATTCCCTTAGATTCTCCGCCATCAAGCACTTCAACTCAAACTATTCCCGCTCCCAAATTAACATTGTGACCCAAACAAGAAACTCAAAAAACGCAAAGATATGGATTTCATCACTACTATGAACCACCCTCCTATAAAGTTTCCCAAAAATGCCTGGAATGGCCAAAATGGGAAAAAGTTTTGAAAGAAGAACTACTCTCAATAGAATCTCAAAACGTCTGGGAAGAATATTACAACAATCCAGACAACATTCTGAACACCACTTGGGTATTCAAGGGGAAGGAAAATCAACACGGAGAGCCTGTCAAATATAAAGCCAGACTATGCGTGCAAGGTTGTGAGCCAATTCAAGGTATTGATTTTGACAAAAATTGGGCCCCTACTGGTAAACTCGGATCCCTTTTTCTAGCCCCCCTTTATTGTCTCAAAAATAAAATGAACTTTACTCAATTTGATGTAAAGGGAGCCTTTTTACATGCTCCTTTGAATGAAACTGTTATAGTTATAACCCCCAAAGGATTGGATAGAAAATCTTGCTTATTAAAGTTGAAGAAATCCTTATATGGTCTCCAACAATCACCAAAAAACTGGTACAAAACTCTTACCACTTGGATCAAGTCTCAAGGATTCCATGGATCTACCAGTGACCCATGTCTATTTCTCAATTAAAATTCTGGTGAGGTCATCTATTTCCACGTGGATGATCTAATACATTTGGGAAGAATTAACAATTTTGCGACAGGTTTTCTAAAACAATTTGTTAATTCTTCTTGCCACTCCCCTAATACAATTCTTGGAATGCTAATGGAATTTGAAGGAGACAGGATTATGCTTATTCAACCCAATCATATCAATCATGGACTTGAAGTACTAGGCCTTGCTGACTGTAAGGATTTCAGTTCCCCTCTGACCCAAAATCTACATCTCAAACCTGCCTTGGATGAAGATCACGCAGAATTTTTTCAACTCAATGTAAATTACCAATCTGCAATTGGTCTCTTGAATCACATCTCCCAATATACTTTGCCAGACATTTCTTTTGCCCTGTCAATATTGGCTAGGTTTAATGCAAAGCCTGGTCTCACGCACTGGAGAGAGGTCCGGAAATTTTGGAAATATCTTAAAACCACAAAAATTCTTAAACTGGTCCTTTGATATAATCCCAACCATGAGATTGGTTCTGGCTATAGCAACGCAACCTGGGGTGATGACCCTGTGTTTTGCAAGTCTCAAACAGGTTACATTATTTTTCATTATGAAATTCCCGTCATCTAGAACTCATCAAGACAACAAAACATAACTTATTCATCCACCGAATCCAAACTGAATGCAATTCTAGATTTTTATTTCAAATTGAAATGGAAATCTCATCTGATTGGAAAAATTTATCTCAATCCCTCAGTGAAGCCTGCAATCTACATCAATAATAAGGGACTCAAAGACAAAATAAAAAAATAGGGGTCTCATTCAAAGTCTCAACATATAGATATTGAAACTAAAGGTCTAAGGGAAGATTTTTTGCTCAAGAAATACAAATTGCCTCTCATTCCTTCAGATAAAATGATGGTCAATTCCTTAACTAAGGCAACCTCTGTCCAAGTGCTCAAACTTCTTCACAAGAAGATCTTCTGCAAAATCAAGAACAATCACACTCCGTCTTCTCCTCTTACCAGTCACAAGGGGTGTTAAGATCATGGAGTATTTCCATGTGACACTTTATCTTTTGCAGTTTCATAGCGCATTTTCTGACACTCTCACATGAAAGCTCCGCATGACAGAGGAGGTTTCATCAAAGGAGGTTTTACATCTTTCAGTCTCAACCTTTACTCTCCTACCTTCTCCCAATCTTTTATTTTGGGACTCTTTTTCTTTTCCATGGAGATTCTCATCTTTTCTTTTTCTTTCTATCCACTTCTATTTCTCTTATTATCCTTCTAATTCTGATCACACATCAAACCAAGAATCACCAAAGACCTCCAACCTCAATCAAACTCAAGACTACGTCAAAGCTCATTAAAGATCAAATCAAATTGCCTCAATCATCTTTTCCTTTGTTTTATTCTATATTTCTTTTTCTTTCTTCTTTCCCATTCTATTCAAATACTACCCTTCTGTCATCATCAATCAATATAAACCTCAGCTTTAAGACTGAACTACCATCAATCTCTGCCTGGTAAGATCTCAAACCTCTAAAAGATCATCTGGGCCATCATACCCTTGATTTTGTAAACATCAGCTTTTGCCCAATCCATTCTATGTATCCCAAAGATGTTATTCTGCTCAAACTACCTACTATAACTCTTATGATTGGCTCTAGCTGTAGGATCTCATTTTCTCTGTTCTTTTATCCTTCTTACCTTATTTTATCTCAAATTCTTACCTGTTTCATGGTGTTCAGTTTTGCTGGTTCTTAGTTCTCTATAATCTTATCTCAAAAGCTATCAACAAGATAACAAGGACTCAAAGAGTCTCTGATCTGCTTTGAATGTTTATCTTCCCAATACTGAACCAATTTTTCTCTTTATTCCATCATCTTCTGATAAGCTTCACTGCAAACATCCTCACTCTGCTCCAGTTGCTTAGATAGGGCAACTAATGGATCAGTGGTAAAAGAAACCAGTTGCCATGAAATACCTAAGAAATATTCAATTTCCAGATCCAGAGGCAGGACAACCCTTTTACCAAAGACAATTTTGTAGGGTGATTAGACAGTGGTTTTTTTAGTTGAAATTTGATCAGAGAAAAGGACCAGAGGAAGAAATTTGCAACAATTCTTCCCACTTTCACCGGCCATTTTGACAAGAGCAGCCTTCAAAGGAGCATTACCTCTTTCCACCATGCCTTGGCCTTCAGGATAATAAGGAGTGGTCACTCTATGTTGACCAGGAAGCAATTGGATCATTTTTGACAGTTTGCCACCAAACTCAGAGCCACCATCAGTTGAATAAGATTGGGACAATCCATAGCACTTGTCCAAGTATCATTGAGAAAAGCTGCTACTGATTTGGAACCAAGATTCTGAAGAAATTTTGCTTCAACCCATCCAGAAAAATCATCTCTAGCCACAATGAGGTACTTATCTCCACCAGCCTTAATGTGAACCACATCCATAGCAATCCTTCCAAAGACATTGGACTCCCCAGTAGGATAAAGATTTTCAGCCAGGTGCCTAAGATAACGTTTCTGACAGACCTCACAACTGTTGCACCATTTAGCAACAGATTTCTTCAAGGATGTCCACCAGAATTGTTTGGATATTTTTTTGAGAAGTTTCCGTTTCCCCACAATGACAAACTTCATGGAGACTTTACAAGATCAAATCTTGTTTAGCAGGGATAGTGATAACAATAAGGGCACAAGTATTTCCTCTTTTCATAAGCCTAGTACCTTGTACAAAGAAGTTGGAGGACTTTCTTTTAAGGGATCAAAAATCTTTAGCGGAGAGATCAGGAGGTCTTTGGATAGTGGAAATGTGCTGCTCTAGCTTAAGCCAGAACCCTTGCTGGAAGACAGAATAATTTTGAGAGGAAGAGCTGAAGACAGGTAGAATTAAAGGTTCCTCCTTGTCAAAATCCACTCCAACATCCAATTCTTCATCTCCAATAGGACATCAAGATAACCCATCAGGCATGGTGAAAGACTTTTGAGGCCTATGAACAATATAAAAAGAAAAAAACTGCATAAAAGCCACCCAAAAAGTCATGGGAGCATTCCAAAGGCTGGGGGCATTGATCATTTCAATGATGTATTGTGCATCAACTTGTAACTCAAAGTTTTGACCCCAGAGAACTGTTTGGAGCTTCTTCAAAATTTGGGCCACACCACAGAGTTCCAGTTTTGGCTGGGAGTACCAAGATTCCACATCTGAAAAGAGGAGAGATTCATACAGAGCAGGAAAATCCAAACCATTTTTGTCTTCCTGGGTAAGGACAGTCCCAAAAGATTGATAACTCAAATCAACAGACAGCTCAATCTTTCTGGCTCCAGGTCCATGAGTGATCTTGATCAAGACAATGTCTTTCCCAAAAATTTTTTTCAGCTTCTGAAATGATTGTTCACAAGCTTGGGTCCAAAGCCATTCAGCATCCTTCCTGGTTAAGCAATTTAAGGGAATACAGATATTGGATAGTGAAGGGATGAAGATCCAAACAAACATTACAACACCTAAGAAACCTCTGAATTCAGTGGGATTTATTGGAGTGGGCCAAGAGAGGATTTTGTTGAATTCGGATGGAGCCATCCTTCTTCCTTCCTTGAAGAACACATGACCAACAATTTTTAGAGCAGGGACACAGGCAGCTAATTTTGATCCAGAGACAGTGAGTCCAGACTCCTTGATTTGAACCAAGATCCTTTCCAAAATGGTTGCATATTCCCAGATAAATCAATGTATTCCTGAGTGCCAAGGTAAGAGCTTGTTGGTATAGTCAGAAGCTGGACCTTTAATTCTGCCATCATCCATGAAGATACCAGCATGATTAGGGATTTCATCCTGGAGGATCCAAACCATCTGAGCCTGATAGAATGCAACCAAATTGGTGGAACCCTGAGGAAAACAAGCAATTTGGAATTTACCAAGAGGAATATCAAAAGTAGTGAGAGGAAAAAAATTGGATGTAAGGATTGTTTGTTGTAGCCACCCATAATATCACCTAGACCATATCAAGCCCCCCCAGAGAAAGATTCAAAAAATTATTCAGTAGCAGGGGGAATACCAGAGTCTTTAATAGTAACCTTATTTAGAGGCTGGAGATCATTAACTATTCCAAGTTTACCATTACTTTTGAGGACACAGAAGACAGAACTTGAATATCTGGAAGTTGACTGATCATATAAACCAGTAGGGACTTGTTTGAGGACCAATTTGATGAACTTGTTGACCTTAGCAGCAGGGATAGGGATCTTTTTCTTTTGCCAGGGATCATTTTCTACTACTGGAATGATATAAGGTAGGCCTTAGGATTCTTTCAAGAGACCTCTCTCTTCTTCACAGAAAGAAATATATTTTTCTCTAAGAGCTAAGATATAATTGATCAAATTTAACTCATTGGGAAGAAGCCATACATCTGGACCAAAGTTGACCACCTTCAGACATTCTTCAGTAACACAACCACAAGGAACAAAGGGATCAGTGAGAGATCAAGATAAGCCACAGTAAGGATCACAAGATAGAGGATGATGCAAAGGAGGAGGATTGAGATTGAAAGGCATTTGTTGGTTTACTGGTTGAACCTTTTTTGCAACTGGATTATACTGAGTGGCAAAAGAGAAAAATCCTTGCTTCCCCAAAGCATTGACCAGCAAGACCTGACTATGAAAGCTGAGACCAAGTTCCAACATCTCTGAAGTTCAATGTTATGCAACATCCTTCATGTTAGAATTTGAGTTTTCATATGTGACTTTCACAGGAATTCAGAGTATTTTTGATTGGATTGATTTGATTTTATTGTTGTTAATCTTAAATTACTAAAAAACAAGCAAAATATAACTGAGCTGCGCTGTATTATTGCCATTAAGTGTCAGCTTGCTACTATTTCAGAGCAAGCTGCAAAAGTAACAAAATTAAGGTGAAAATAATAATATTATACTAAACCTGAGAAGGAGTAGGAAATCCACAAATATTGATGCAGAAATAGTTTCTCTGCTGTAAGACTCCAAACGGTGCTAGGCCGTGGCAGTTCTGTGGAGGGGAAAGGTGCTGTTTAGGCTGCCCTCCTGAGTGTTACAAAAATATTTAAATGTAACCAAGATCAAAGTCCAGAACCTGGTAAACAAGGGACCAAATGTAAGAGGATAAAGATGATAGTAATTGGTAGTTGGGGAAAACAACACTATCTGAGGCAAGATGATTCTGGGAAAACTTGAATAGAAGAAGTCAAGGATTGTTCAGAGTTCAAAAAGCCAAGGCAATTGTAAGTTGCAACGCCCACAAGCTAATTGCTCTGGTTGTCAGCAGAAGCTTAGGAAAGATCAACTCAATCCCAAAAAACCTCCAGGTTCTCAATGAACCTGTCCAACTCTCCACAATCAAGCTCTTTAAGGGTACCAGATAACTATGGGTGGCTGTACAAGACAAAGCTAATTGTTTGATGAAGCTCTAGAAGCAAAAAAATAACTGATTTGAACAAGAAGAACCCAACACTTCTCAAGGGACTCAAGAGTAGCGTGGCGGAATCCAACTTCAAAAGAAATAAAGGGAGGTTTAACACTCCAGTTTTTAAGCTTAATAAAAACTATTCAGTCAAATGTGACCGGTTCCAGAAAGATAATCAAAGGATGATCAGGACCAGTGTGGTCGGATAAAGGGATCAGGAGTGGTGTAACACACTCAAGAATTCAATTAGTCAAATTATTCTTCAACCACAAAGGCTATTGGTTGGTGATAAGGATAAAGAATCAGGATTTGAGTATGGAGGCTCAAGGATCAAGGGGCAATCATGGATATACCCAGAATTCAGTTCTCAGATAAAGGGGAATGAAAACCCCACAGATGATTTATTTCCAGATGATAGTGGTGATATTTCTCCCATAGGATACCATATGATACCCCCCAAAAGGCAGGGAAGAGCCCCTCCTTATATGGGCAGGAGGCCCTGTTAGACTATGTACAATTGATTCTACAAATAGAGCGGAATTTTTTTTTTTTGATTTCAGATGATAAGAAAAATTTATCACGCCGTCCGGTGGAAATCCGGCCTCCCTGAATGGGGTGGGATCTTTCTCATCCATTCACGTCTCTTGCATCTGTCTGCGGACGGGCCCGTGCGACAACACCGGGATCACCCACCCCTCACCCAAAGGCGGAAGTGGTTGGAAGAAAATGAACCAGACCGCCCGGGGATGTTTGTGGGCAGTAGACAACGCTTTTCCACCCCTGCCCAAAGATGGAAGGGGGTGCAAATGATTGACGGAGGTTGGAGAGTCCCAGGAGGGATGATGATCAAATTGGGAGGATGGGTGGTGGTGGTAGCAGTAGTGCATTGGTAGTCTGATCTGGCCCAGCTTGACTGCCAACACGTTTGATTGGAGTGGAAGCATGACAAGATGGAGTTTAAGTCTTGAGATGGTTTGGTCGGGATCAATTAAAGTCAAGTCATCAATTAGTTTTGAAATCTGTTGGGATTACAAGTGTTAAGTTTTAAGACTCATCCGGATTTCCAAGTTTCCTCTTGCTCCTGCTTGAAAATCAATCACTCTTGACTGCCCAGGGGATTGATGTTGATCTCGGTTGTTGGAAGCCGGGTTGAGAGAATTTTGGAGGTGATTGATCTGGTTGTCAAACTGCAAGACGCCAAGCAAATTGATCAAAATCCTTGACAACGTGTATCTCTTTGATTGGTTGTAAGTCAAGGATCAAATCTTGAGATGATCCATCTACAGGATCTGGTTTTTGATCCAATGATAATCTGAGAGCGTTCCTAGCGGTTTAAAGGATGATTGTAAGTGCCTGGCGTGGAGTAGTTTCTGTGGATCAACATACTCAATCCAATCAATATCTAACTGGCCCATAATCGAGGAGGCTGAGGATGATGATAGGAGGTTTGGGTTTGAAGGATGATTTTGAGTGGTTGAAGTTAGAAGGGTAGTAGGATGGTCACCAGAGGGTTGCTTCAGATCAAGCAATCAATGGGATGGGATCATGATCACAAGTGTTGGATTGGATCAAGAAGAACCAACAAGGATGGGGGGAGGTTAAGTTTGAGTGTAGGTGGGGATTATGAGCTTATTGATAGGATGATGGTTGGATGGGAAAGGATGATGGGGGCGCGGATGAAGTTTGGGCCAACCAGGTCTTGGCCCGGGCGTTTGGCCAAAAGGAAGGGGGGAACAAAGAGATAAGCAATTGAATGCAATGCCTAGGTGATGAGACCAAGAGAGGCCTGTCCTAGACCACTGGGACAGAGGAATACTTGGCAGGTTGATGAAATTTGAGGAGTGATACTGATAAAAAAAATTCCGATTTTTTTTTTTGAATGACACCTAAATAAAAGCATCGTAAATTTTTTTTTGAATTTTACGCATCTGGTGCAGGGTGTCCAGATTTGGTCACCACACCGCACAAACTTAGGTAGGGTCACTCACTGACCCCACCCTTGAAATCCAACTTCTTATATTTTTAAAAAATTAAGAAAGGAGAGACCAAAATACCACGGCACCATTATGGTACTTTTTTTTCCAATTAAATATTTCACATGTATTGTAAAGTATAGGTTTCACACCCAAAATTCAGTTAGAATTTAGGTGTTGTGTATATTTTAGGAGTTACAGATGGAAATGTGTTCTGTCACAATTCCCGCATGCAGCAGCGGCAGCCAATACACCTGTGCGCCACTGAGATGCAGCACTGTCACCCTGTCAAAGCCGTGTATGCAGCCCCAGGCCTCTGACAAGTACGCAGCCGCGGGCTTACTAGTTGAAAAAGTGACAGGTGGCCTGAGAAACCTAGGTACTGGGTAAACATGCTACAACCTACACCGGAACATTCTACATCTTTAATAATTTTTCCCGTGGATAGTAGATAGTCTAAAAAAATAAAAGTATATAAAAATACCTAAATAATGGTTATAGATATTTTTTATTAAATATACTTTAAAATACTAGGAATGTTGAAAATGAGATAATGACAATTTCTAAAAATATATTAAAATACTTTAATATTCAACTATTATAAATACAAGAAATCAGTATTTTTGTGAAATACTAATGAAACTAATCATGACTTATATTTTTAAATAATTATTTTTAGTAAATCAACTAAAATTTGAAAGTAAGGAGTAAAATAAATGTCATGACTTTACTCCAATTATTTCATACATAATGAGAATTCACCTGAAATCAGAATATCTGTGGCAATGTCTATGAAAATAATTAATAAATTACTGGGAGAATTTAATAACAATAATTAATTAAATAATAAATAAAATGGAAAGATTAGTATTATTGACACGTCCAAACATCAATTATAAAGTAGAATAATTCCCATAACCTGTGGAATTATATGTTACCCGTGCTACAGCACCAAGAGCACGTGACAGGCTTCCACTTTTTACCCTGCTAGAATCAGTGTATGTCCCTTTGAGCCCCTGTAACCCTCAGAATGACAATTTTAGGACTCAGAAAGCTAGAAATAAAGAGCTCTTTTGAGGATATTGATACCCAGAGACCCAGTTATATTTACACCCAGACACCATTCCAAGGTAATAAATTCCTTATAAGAGATAAGTAAGTGATTTATGGCTTTGGTCTGATTAATAATATCCGTCCCCAACCATTTTTATCAATTTCAACTGCTGAACAACCTTATAACCCCAGTAAACAGGTTTAACCCATCAGTGCATGTCCAAACAGGTACCCAAAGGATTTAATAATATCCCAGTGATTCTTATTATACTTTCTCTGTCGTGGAAGCTTGGTTACAAAGCCCTGCCACTCCACCATGTATTTTATACACATATTATCTTTGGGAAATGTATCCTTTAAGAATCTAAATTAAAGGTTCCAAAGTAACCAGGCATACATGTTTTCATACTGAAATCCCTGAAGAGAGGTTTTAAAGATCCCCAATATAATTGTGGCCCCTCTATTAAAATATTTAATAATCAATTTATTTATATTGATTTATAAAAATAAACCATATTCAAACCAATTAACCTTGCAATAAGCTTTATCCAAATATTTTACAGATTTTTGCTGCATTAATTGAATAATATATTTATTATTTATTCTATCACCTCTGGTAGCTAAAGGATAGCAAGGATCTTGGCATCCAGGAGGCTGACATCACCAGACTGTTTAGTCATAGCTATCGGATTGTTTAGTCATAGCATTTCAATTTCCATGTCACTTAAACTGCTTATGTTAATTTTGCCTTATTCATTTTGTATTCAACCACTTGTTAGCCAATCATGTATTTAGTCTATATAAACCATGGTGCTCTCAAGTGGGATTCAAGATCTGACCATCCATCACATCAACCAGAGGGTCCTTTTTCCTCTTGATCTCAGCTCCTTTACGCTTGACATTACAAGTCTCTTTCATTCTTTTCTCATCAAATTTTACTTCATCAGAGCCTTAGCTCTTTTTATTTTTACATGGTTATAAGGCTATGCTCTACCAGAGCCAACTGTCTCTCAATTAACTTTTTTGCCTTCAACAGTCTCATCCGGAAATTGATCTTCAACTTTTTTGGCAAGGGGGTGAGATGAGGTTGAGCCTTGTTAGTGACAATTAAGCTCATACCATCCATTCACTTCAACGCTAGGCATCAGCATTCAAGAAGTATCCAATCAAAACCCTCAAGATCATCACACCAACCTTTTGTAGCCAACAGATGGCCAAGATAGAACAAAGCTAGGAGTTGAATAAATTCGCCACAAAGGCAACAGCCAAGCCACTGAAAGCAACATCAATCTGGGATTAAAGAGTTTTAAGTGTAAGTTGAACATACTCCTATCTGTGGCTGAGCTTGTTGGATCAATGGCGTTGGATCTAATAAGCTGATTGACTCATTTGAGACTAGCAAGCCACTAGTTCTGATCAAGTACCTCAATCACATCCTGACTCGGGCTTGTCAGCATGATGGAAAGCAAGCAGGAATTGGTCCAGAGCCTCTGAGAAAGAAGTTGATAGTGGCCACAAATCATCAGAAGTTGATTACTGCCAATTTTTTTTATCATAATATTTAATTGCTACTTAATTTCCACAATCTTTGTGGACAACCTTGATCATGATGGTTGGGTGGATGGCTCTGACCTTGAATTCAAACACTCTTTGAGGATTGAATCCCGGCTCAAGTTTGGACGCGACTACCTCCCTCATTCCGGTCATCAGTCCATCAGTAATGATTGCAATCATGACAATGAGATTGTTCAGAATTTTCAAATTCCTAAACTACAACTTCATCAAAAATCAAGGTGATCCAAAACACAGGCGGTCAATTTGTCGGTGTTTTTGTCACCCTGGATCTTCAGGAGCAAATGAACGATTCCAATTTGATTCCAATCAAGGCTGTTGAGAAGGAGTTTGGAGTCAAGGATTCAAGAATCAAAGTAAACATTGAGCAGCCACCATTCAAAATTTGATCTAATCTCCCCAAAGCCCAAGATCAATATCAGGTTTGAAGGAGGTAGAAGCATGTTCAAGTAATCTTCCTGTAATGGTGGGCGCCAATTGTTTGTTGTGGAGTTGATCAAAATCGATTTGACTACCGACACTACCAATAAGGATTGAATTGACAAAAGCCAAATGCGATAATTTTTGTGCAGATCCAATTCAATATCAAAGACTCGGGATGACAAGCAGTACTGTTGTGTACCCAATCAGCCTCAAATTCAACGAACCTTGAGACAATTGATTAAATAATTGACTGTCATTGATTGATCAAAGACTTGGGATGAGAAGCAGTCGGACAATTGAGGAAAGCTTGAGATTCAGAACTTGGATCCAACCAAAAACCGCAGGCCAGCCTTCAGTTCTTTGCCGGTTAACCTTCCCACTCATCTTGTGACCCATCTTCTACGACTTACTCCCAAGATTGTTTGCTTTGATAGTACCAATCTATTTCATCATCATCACCAGAATTAATTACCTTGCATATTTTTCCTGATCACCAGAACCCTTGAATATTGGTATTGACTTGACTTGCAAGGATTGGTTGACTGTCCAACAACTTGCCCTGATCACCATTGACCTCAACATCACATCATTTTGTCCTGGGAGGATCTCTACCTACACTTAGTTTTTTTTATCAATCATCCATTAAACCTTTTACTCTCATTTCAGTAATCAACTCCAAAAATCATCCAACTCAATTTTGTCTATTTGAAACAATCAAATCCAACCTTGAACAATTCAACACATCTTACAAGTAATTCACCATTTTAACTGTAGAATATTTCAGCAAATAGTAGAAATCATTAAGATAGAAGTTAGAATCAAATATGCCCCAGGAAGTTTACAAGTCAATCAGCTCATCTTATTAATCAGTCACTAAACTGTATGTAGAATTATTTCAACAGTTAGTAGAAAATTATGTTAATTAAATAAAAACAGTTAGATCCCTCTAGGACATTAACTTCCTCCAGTGCAAGTCAAGTGGGTGTGTTAGGATTTGAGTTTTCATATGTGACTTTCGCAGGAGTTCACAGTATTGTTGATTGTATTGATTTTATTTTATTGTTTTTAACCTTAAAGTACTAAAACAACAAGCAAAATATAACTGGGCTGTGCTGTATTATTGTGATTACCAGAATGTTTATTCATAGCTATTAGATTGTTTAGTCATAGAATTTCACTTAAACTGCTTATGATAATTTTGCCTTATTCATTTTGTACTCAACCACTTGTTAGCCAATCATTTATTTAGTATATATAAACCATGGTGCTCAAAAGTGGAATTAAAGATCTGTTCATCCAACACATCAACCAGAGGTTCCTTCTTCCTCTTGATCTCAGGTCCGTTACGCTTGACATTACAAGCCCCTTTCATTATTTTCTCATTAACTTTTACTTCATCAGAGCCTTAGCTCTTTTTATTTTTACACTTGAAAGGAGCCTTTTCCATAAAAGAGGATCCAAAAGATTATGCATTCCTCACTTGTGTGTCAAAGGCTGGGGTTTTGAAAATGACAGTAGTAGGAGCCCCTGATGGTGCACAATTGGGAGGACTTACTTCTACCCCAAATTGCCTCCACCTAAGGCCATACTCCTTCATACCAAAACCCCCAAGAAGAGAATCAAGATTGGGATCTAGTTTAGAATCATTGCAGAGATTCAAAACGGGAATAGGAAAAGAATTATAAGCCTGAAATAAAAAGGAAAAGAAGAGACAACAGCTCCAGAGAGAGAAGAAATATTTTTACAATTTTCGGATTTTTCATGTTTTTGATTTTTAGTTTTATTTGGATGAATAGTAAATGATGAGGAAAAAGAAAAATACACCTCTGAGACAGAAGTTTATCCTTGAGTTAAATCCTGAGGCTGGGAAGAACTACCACTATTAGTGGGACCAACTAATCTATAAAATGAGAGGAATAAGAGGTGTCCTCCTGTTTCCCTTTCAGAACTGATTTAGAAGGGTAACCAGGAAAATCTTGTTCTCAACAAACAGAATCCAAGGAGCAAAGGGGGACTTCAATCTTCCTGCCATCAGCATCACGGAGAAGAATTCTCCCCCCAACTCGATTAGAAAACATTAGGGTTGCACCAAAATCCATTGAGAAAGGTCTTCCCAAGATCATAGGTCCTTCCAAACAAGTAATCCAGAAATGAAAAGTGCCAAAAATATTCTGTCCAATTTGAACCAGGACATCCTCAGCAATACCATCTAATTTGCATGACTGATTCCCAATACCATACAAAGCAGAGTTAAAGCTGACCCTTGGGCTGAGTTTGAGTTTGCAGGCCATGGCATCCAAAATTAAATTTAGGTGGGAACCAGAATCCACCAGAAGAGAAACTGTTTTAGCATAGTACCAAGACAGCAGGAGAGGAAATGACAAGGACAGGAATACAAGTTGGCATCTGAAGGGGGATCTGTTCCACCAGAGTCCTCCATCAAAGTACCAGAAGAAACTTTTAATTTTTCCGGACCAATCTCCACTCATCAACAAGAAGCCCATCTCTTCATCCCTTCAGCCACAGATGGAGAGATCAATAGTAGTTCAGCCACATAAAGATCAGCTATTTTTAGATAAGAGATTGTCCTTAATACTCCTTCCACAGCATTGGGGTGATCCTTGTAAATGCCCCTCTCAAATGAAACTTTGGGCTGGGTGTACGGAGGATGATCAGGTTGAGCAGGTACTGGATCAGGATCAGAAGGTTGAGTTGATTGAACAGATTGAACAGGAGGAGGATCAGAGTGGTCCTGGAAACTTTCCATAAGTGGTTCTCTTTCCACTTGAATGCCTTCTACATCAGAGGAAGGGGGCTCAAGTGAGGATTGGCATTTGAAAGGATGTTGAAAGATTGAAGATGGAACTGGAGGGGACTTGTGATATTTGGTTTACTCATGGCATTTCCTAACTGGATCAGACAGATAAGTTCCAGAGAAGCTAGAAGAAGTGACAGCTGGAGGATACCAAGGTTGTAAAGTGCCAGAGGATGATCAAAAATCCAAGGAGAAAAAAGATGCCTTCTTGGGAGTTGGTGGTTAATAAGAGGCCACCACATGACGGATTGGTCAAGATGAATAAACAGGGATCAAAGCACCATTAGGAAGAAAGAAATTGTTTCCCTTCTGCTCCACCAATTTTTCCTCCTTTTCCTTCTGGAGTTCAGGACATTTCCAGTACCATGGCCTTCCCTATGAAAGTAATGGCTGACTAGAGTGGTTTTAGGAACAGAGTTAGAAGGTTTAGGAGTAGCTAAAGAAAAAAAAATCTTCTGATTGATTTTTTTTTCAAAGGCCTGAAGTAACTTAGTGATCTTGTCTATGGTATTAGTTTCCTTATTGGCCTGGGGATTTGGTTTGGGTCTATGATTTTCTTCCATCTTGTTCATTATTTCATTAGACTCTTTAAAGGAAGGAGCATGTACTGGTTCAGTGACTTTAGTTTGTTCAAAATTAAGGGCTGTTTGACCTTTCATCACTTTATCCACTGCACTCCTTAGGACCAGAAAAGCAGGGAGCTTGAACCAATTATCTCTAGTAGTAATCATAGATCCGGATTTAACTAATTCATCTCTAATCCTTTCCTGCCCTCCTGGAGAAAAATACTGGAAAAACAAAACTCAATTTTTTTCCACTGTGTCAATGTGATTGTTTCTGATAAGGTAAAACTGAATAGGATCCCAAGATTTTCTAAAAGATTGATAATCAGAGGCTGAAGAGACACCCACATTGGAGATCCTTTGAGAAACCAGAGCATCCAAGTCCTGTAAGGTAAACCTAGAAACATCTACTTTTCCCCAAAAAGCCAAAATAGCCTCCTTCAACAGCCGCAAGTTATGAGTTTTGAATCCATCAAAAAATTTGATCACTTCCATAACTTCATCAGAGGACATAAAAAATGTAACTGATAAGCCATATCATGTTCACTTGCACCATCCACTTCAGCAGCCATGTCATAGGGTTCTGTCACGACTGCCCCTGGCGTGCAAGGGGCTGAAGGAACAGGCACTACTACTCATAGAACTCAAGGATGATTGATTGGATTTCAATGAAGGAGATGAAAGGAGGAGTACAAGTGATGAGAAGAGGAAGGATGAGAAGACCAGTCCAGGAGGTTGTTGAAGAGAGAGTTGTTGAATCCTATAAGAGTAACACCAGGAAGAGGCAAGGTGATATGAGTTAAGCAGGCTGGGTGAAGGTTGTCTTGTCCTGAGATGACACCTACTGGCAGAGGGACTAACCAGTAAGAAGTAGTATACTAATTCCTTGGGGGGGAATTAGTCCAAGAGGGAAGGAGAGGCCAGTATATGTGAGAGCTGAGAAGGAGGCCTTGAGGGATGAGTGGCTGGTGTTGCAGGTTGGAGTTCCCATGGTATTACATGTTGACTGATTGGGCTGGAGGCTGCAGTTGACTAATTGGGTGATGGGCCTATCCAGGAAGGTTTGACATGTACTGATCTGGAGTCCTGGGAGTATGGGCTGAACAGACAGTGGAGAGTATGTACTATGTATATACTAAGTGTAGTATGTACTAACTCAGATACCGATTGGGTTGAGGATTGATGAAGGTTGTACCAAGACATGGAGAGAGTGAGAGGTCCTGAGAAGGTTGGCTGAATCAAATGATAGGTGAGGTGTACATGGACATAGAGCTTACACCATACAGGGAGAGGGTGAAGCTGGCGGAAGAGGATGGAGACTGCAAGAGATGCAGAGGTAGTACTATCTGGTGGAAGGTACAGGAGTAGTGAATTTGGGTTTGATATGAGGGTGAGTTTGATGAAGAAATTGGATTGGTTTAGTTGAAGGAGTGTCAGAACTACGGTTATGACAGTACCCCCCCTGAAAGGGAAGGGGCAGCTCCTGATGCCCAAAGAAGGATGTGCTGGGGGTGAGGATTGAGGTCTGCTGTACTTGCTGGTTGGAAGCTGGCAGGCTTGGAAGCAAGTGAAGTATTGCACAGTGACTGGGACTCAAAGTCTGAGGTTAGAATTGGAGTTTGAAAGGTTGAATTTTGAAGTTGGAGATTTGAAGTTTGAGAAGTTTGAGAAGTTAGGCAAGTTGACTAGTTCAAAGTTCCATTTTCCGCAAGTTTGACTGGTTTGAAGCTCAAAGTTCAATGTTTGACTTCAAAGTTTGACTGGCTTGACTGGTTCAACTTCAAAGTTCAACTGGTTCAACTTTGAAGTTTGACTTGTTTGACTTCAAAGTTTGACTGGTTCAACTTCAAAGTTTGACTGGTTTGACTTCGAAGTTCAACTGGTTTGACTTCAAAGTTTGACTGTTTCGACTACAAGTTTGACTGGTTCAACTTCGAAGTTTGACTGGTTCAACTTCGAAGTTTGACTGGTTCAACTTCGAAGTTTGACTGGTTTGACCTTGAAGTTCGACTGGTTCGACTTTGAAGTTTGACTGGTTTGACTTTGAAGTTTGACTTGAAGGGGATTGGAGAGGATTGGAGGGTATTTCAAAAGGGACTGAGGGGGATTCTTCCTTGGACTGGGTTGATGATGAGAGTGCTCCTGGAGAGATTGGATGAAAATGAAGGGAATGAAAAACATAGAGGAAGAGAAGAGAGAATGAAAAGAGGAGGTTCTGGAAGATGGTTGAAGAGGTTGGAAGTATTTGAGATGAAAGCTTATTGGAGGGTTCTGGTGTATTAAAGATTGTTTTGAAGTTCTGATGGTGATAAATATCCAGAAGTGAAGTTGGAAGGTTTCCAGGAATGTTTGGGATGGATGATTGAGGATAATGGTGATTTGATATTGATGGATTTGAGGATTGATTATTTGAAGGAAGAAGAAATATAAGGGATGGAAAAGGAATAGATAGGTGGAATGAAGTATATTTTGATTTGGAAGTATTTTCTGATGATGGTGATGAATATCCAGCAGTGAAGTTGGAGGGTTTCCAGGAATGTTTGGGATGGATGATTGAGGATGATGGTGATTTGATGTTGATGGATTTGAGGATTGATTATTTGAAGGAAGAAGAAATATAAGGGATGGAAAAGGAATAGATAGGTGGAATGAAGTATTTTTTGATTTGGAAGTATTTTCTGATATGATATTTAGGATGGAAAAGGCTATTTGGAAGATGAAGGATAGGAAGGAAAATATTTTATTTATTATTTATATTTTCTGTTCTTTTGGTTTTGATTTGATTTAGGAAATTATTTATTGGAAAGTGGATTGAGAAAAAGGATTATAGGATGATTTGGGTTTGGAATGATGGATGGAAATGAATTGATGGAGAAGCAGGGAAAATCCAGAGGTGATGAATTTGGATGTTGGTTCCCAGAAGGTAGTTGGTGAGATTGAGGATGGTTGAAGGGGTTGGTGGATGGATGGATGGATGGATGAATTGATCAGGGTTTTGGATTTGAAGCATGAGGGTCTAATTTTTCCAAAATAAGAAAAGGTTCCCAACCAACACTCAAAGAGCTATCTTGGAAGGTCTGTCAGTAGTGATTTTCATTGCAGATAGTCATACTTAATTCCCAGGATGGATGCCTTTCGGAATTCAGTTTCTATTAAGGTCAGCATAGTTCCTATACTTATCCATAGGCTGTTTTGATCTTGATCAAAGGAGTTTGGTTGATTGAAGAAGTATTTCTAGCTTTAGTTAGTCAGCATGTTGGGTATACCCACTTTAACCATGAACAGGAGTAAGCAACTGTAGGAATCTATAGAATTGTTAGTCACTTCATCCCCTTTCTTCAATCTATGAATAATATCCTGGAGTAACTTGTCAGCTTGTTGATTTATGGTCAATTCACTCAGTTGAGCTTCAAGAGTTATCAAAGAGAGGTAAAAAGGTTTAGAAGTTTCAAGTTCATCAGGATTCTGTTCAGAGTATGCGTTCCCCCGTCTGGAAAAACGTTGTCCCAACGTGACAGGAGGCCGGGTGAATTCAATGAAGAACTTCCAAAGAATGTAAGTGAGTGTTGAAGAAGGAAAGGAGTATCATGAACTACCCTTGTATTCTGATGAGAGCTTTGGAAGACATGGAAATACTTTTAGAGAAGAAAGATCAGTTAGTAAATCAAAGGCCTGTGATGCTTAAGGGGTAAGCACCCTGAGATCAGTTTGGGTGAGGATGGTAGAACCTGGAAAGACAGTCAGTGAAAGTCATTGGAGGAAATGGGTGAAGGTTCTCCTTGATAACAGCGTCAGGTTTCCAAAAATCAACACATAATTTTAAACCACTATCCTTCTTCTTGAAAGAAGAAAGGACAGGTGCTCCAGTGCTTGAAGTGCTGGGGCTGGATGAAACCTTTCTCTACATTCTCTGCTATGTAGGCTTGTAGGGTTGAATTTTCATTGTGAGGTAGTAAACAGACAAGCCCAACTGTAGGTATGAGCCCTTCCAGTCCAACATGGTGGTTGTAAGCCCGGTGTGAAGAGAGTTGGTCTGCTTTAACCTGAGAGAAGAGAATCTCGGAATGGATGGAAATCAGCAGTAACTTTCTTCAACACAGTTTCTGATTCTTCAGGAACTTCATCAGTAACAAAGAGAAACATCAGAAGAAGTAACCAGTTGCATTGTATGCAAGGATGAATCCAGTATATCTTCCTCCTGTGGAAAAATAAAGGATCAATGAATATCCAAGCAAGTGGAAAGAGTGTTGAACTCAAAGGGAATTGGAAGTTGTGTTGGGGAATTGCAAAAGGTTCTGAAGTGAGGGGGAATGCATTGGGCTGCAGCGCCAAAGGCAGAGTTGAAGGGAAGGACAGCTGTAGGCAGTGTAGCCAGGTTGAGTTAAACAGGATTGGAGGGAAGTTCAGTGGTTAGTTGGTGTCTTGAGGTGATCAGCCTCATCTTCCAAGTTTTCCTCTGGATTCCAGTGATGAGGAGAGTCAATTGCCAGGGTGAAGGTTTCAGGGGATGGTGCATTGACTTGAAGGGGTTCCCATTCAAAGCTAGGAAAGGAAGTAAGTAAAACCATTTGGAAGTAGATTTGATGAGCTGAGGTTGGAAAGATTAAATATGTTTGCCCAGAAGGAAGGGGCTGCAAGGTATAGATACTTTTGAACCAGTGAATTGACCATTACAGATTGATTTGCACCTGAATCAAACAAACACTAGAGATAAGCCTTGAAAAAGAGGAAGAAAAGGGTGAGTCTAATCTTGGTTTGGCCTTGGGTAAGCACTGGAAGGTGCTGGATTAGGAGAAGAAGATGTGTTGACAGGTTTCTTTCTACAGTCTTCTGTCTTGTGTTTACCACCACAATATAAGCATAAGCCTTCCCTCTCTCTTCTTTCCCTTTCATCTGCCTTGAGTTTTCCATCTGGACCTAGGTCCAAAGAGGGTCTGATAAATGTGGTAGTTGAAGGTGACTTTTCTGGGGACTGGTCATGCCCCCTACCCTCACCGCTACCCTTGTAAGGTTGATTAGAGGTAGATTGAGATTGAGAAGAACTGTGGGGTTGAGAATTAATGAGAGAAGAGTATTTTTCTTTTACCCTTTCATGATACCTTGTATCATAGTCCAAAACTATATCCATAAGGTCCTGGAGAGTTTCTTGAGAGCCATTGTACCCTGCTAGTTGGTCCAGAAGGCGTGAAGGGAGGCTTTGTCAAAAATGGAAGTACAAGGCTCTATCACCCCATCCAGAGACTTTGGTCATAATTGATTGAAATTCAGTGATGTGGGTTGAAGCATAGCCAGAGTCCTTCATCTTCAAGTTCACCGGTTCCTTTTCAGCCTTGAACACTTCTAGTCTGTCGCCAAAGAGGGTGTGAAGTTGCTCTGTGAAGTGGGACCATGAGTTGAGGAGGAAAGAGGGCTCTTGGTTGGAGAGATGAGCCAAGTAGGGTTGAATACAACGGTTTGCGTTCCCAGTGAGGTAGGAGACAGCAAATAGAACTTTCCTTCAGTCCACACGGAATGACCCTTCATCATTTGCAAAGATGAGTTCACAAGCTTGTAGGAAAGGTCTGAGCTTGGTAGGGTTATTGCCTTCAAATTTGTCTGGCAGATTCATTGATGGGGCTTTGAAATTTTCAGAGTGGGAAGTACTAGTTGTTGGGGGTTGGGAGAGTTTGGCCACTGCCGAAGTCATGTTTTGAAGCAACGCTAGGAGAGTAGGGTCCACAGTTGGAGGTTGAGGAGGTTGACTTGGGGGAGCAGGGATTGCAGTTGAGACAGAAGGTTGGGAAGCTTCTTCTTGAGGTCCAGAGGTTGGTGAGTTAAGGTTGCTAAGGATCCTCAAATCAAAACCTGAATCCTTGCTTTCTTCCTCCTCTTCCTCGTCCTCAGGGAGAGGAATTAGGCTGGGATTGTACAATGGAAAATCCAATCCATAACCTGCTTGGGGATATTGACCAGTCACTCAATTAATAAATGGTCTGACAACAGGATGAGCAAGGGACAGAGAAGCTCTTGGGGGAGCTGGAGGAAGGATACCAGTGTCCATGGTGTTGGAAGCTGGTGCAGGGAGTTTGGAAAAGGTCCTCCCTTGTCCACGGGCTTGAGGGGTAGATTGATCGTGGTCTTTTATGTCCATAGTGGCGCCATGTCCCCGGGCTGCCCTGGTAAGAGGTGGACTGGTGATGACGGAAGGTCATGCACGTTGAGGAGGCATGGTTCCAAGTATGCCGTAGGGAAGTGACCCAAGAAAAGTACGCAGCAAAAAAAGAAACGAGGACGGAAAATCAGCCGCAAAAGAATCTTGAGCTTGTACAACGTCCCGTCATAATCAGGGGTCGGAGTCAAAGGTTGAAGTCAAAGGTCAAAGTCGAAACGTCAAAGTCAAAGGTCAAAGTCAAAGCGTCAAAGTCGAAGTCAAAGTCAAAGTATCAAGGTCGAAGTGTCGAATTCAAAGGTCGAAGTCAAAGTCAAAGTATCAAAGTCGAAGGTCGAAGTCAAAGGTCAAAGTCGAAACGTCAAAGTCAAAGGTCAAAGTCGAAGCGTCGAAGTCAAAGGTCAAAGTCGAAGCGTCAAAGTCAAAGTCAAAGTCAAAGTATCAAAGTCAAAGTGTCGAAGTCGAAGGTCAAAGTCAAAGTCAAAGTATCAAAGTCAAAGGTTGAAGTTGAAACGTCAAAGTCAAAGGTCAAAGTCGAAGCGTCAAAGTCGAAGTCAAAGTCGAAGTATCGAGGTCGAAGTGTCAAAGTCGAAGGTCGAAGTTGAAGTCAAAGTATCAAAGTCAAAGGTCGAAGTCAAAGGTCAAAGTCGAAACGTCAAAGTCAAAGGTCAAAGTCAAAGCGTCAAAGTTGAAGTCAAAGTCAAAGTATCGAGGTCGAAGTGTCGAAGTCAAAGGTTGAAGTTGAAGTCGAAGTCAAAAAACGTTGTTCAAGGGCCAATTTCAGGGGAGGGGTTGAGACAGACAAATTCCGCAGGGTGTAACCTTGGAAACGTGGAGGCCACACACTGTTTAGCTCTGTACCACGCACGCCCACAAATATCGTAGGTAGTGTTATCCGGGAGAAGAAACGGTTTGGAGGTTGGATGGAATGGGTAGATTGAAATATAGAGATGGGTAGTAATCAAGGGGAAGGAATTAGTATAATGTCACGACTGCCCCTGGCGTGCAAGGGGCTGAAGGCACAGGCACTACTGCTCATAGAACTCAAGGATGATTGATTGGATTTCAATGAAGGAGATGAAAGGAGGAGTACAAGTGATGAGAAGAGGAAGGATGAGAAGACCAGTCCAGGAGGTTGTTGAAGAGAGAGTTGTTGAATCCTATAAGAGTAACACCAGGAAGGGGCAAGGTGATATGAGTTAAGCAGGCTGGGTGAAGGTTGTCTTGTGCTGAGATGAAACCTACTGGCAGAGGGACTAACCAGTAAGAAGTAGTATACTAATTCCTTGGGGGGGAATTAGTCCAAGAGGGAAGGAGAGGCCAGTATATGTGAGAGCTGAGAAGGAGGCCTTGAGGGATGAGTGGCTGGTGTTGCAGGTTGGAGTTCCCATGGTATTACATGTTGACTGATTGGGCTGGAGGCTGCAGTTGGCTAATTGGGTGATGGGCCTATCCAGGAAGGTTTGGCATGTACTGATCTGGAGTCCTGGGAGTGTGGGCTGAACAGACAGTGGAGAGTATGTACTATGTATATACTAAGTGTAGTATGTACTAACTCAGATACCAATTGGGTTGAGGAGTGATGAAGGTTGTACCAAGCCATGGAGAGAGTGAGAGGTCCTGAGAAGGTTGGCTGAATCACATGACAGGTGAGGTGTACATGGACATAGAGCTTACACCATACAGGGAGAGGGTGAAGCTGGTGGAAGAGGATGGAGACTGCAAGAGATGCAGAGGTAGTACTATCTGGTGGAAGGTACAGGAGTAGTGAATTTGGGTTTGATATGAGGGTGAGTTTGATGAAGAGATTGGATTGGTTTAGTTGAAGGAGTGTCAGAACTACGGTTATGACAGGTTCCAAGAATTGTTTGAAATTTGTTTCATTGAAGCCCAAGTTCTTGTTTTGAGGTTTAATATTGACCATCTTGACCCAAAAAGAGGAGGAAGAGGTACCAGTTCATTCCATCTTGAAGAGCAGAGTTAATATGAGATCAAAAGAGCAGAATTCCAACATGGCTCACAGGTTTGGCAAGAGTAGAGTTTTCACAAGAAAAGCAACAAGGATCTTGCCCAGATGGTGCACAATTGGGAGGACTTATTTCTGGAACAACTTGCCTCCAGGGATCAGATCTGGATGATAATAGAAGAAAGAAAAAAAAATCAGATCAAATGTCAAAGTTGATTCTTCAATTTTGGGACTGTAAATCCCAAGGTTTCTGGTTGGATCCCAGCCCAGGGGACTAAATGTAAGACTCCAAACGGTGCTAGGCTGTGGAAGTTCCGTGGAGGGGAAAGGTACTGTTTAGGCTGCCCTCCTGAGTGTTACAAAGATATTTAATTGTAACCAAGATCAAGTTCCAGAACTTTTAAGTGATGAATCAAGTAGTAAGGATCAATTTTGAAAATAGTTGGTAGCAACAGAAAAGAACTATCTGAGGCAAGATTACATGGGAGGTATTTGAACAAAAGAAGTTTAAAGTTTTTTTAAAGTTCAAAAGAACAAAGTTGTTGTATGTAAAAAGGCCCACAAGCTAATAACTCTGGTTTTCAGCAGAAGATTGGGGATGATCAACTCAAACCCCAACCAAGCTTCAGGTTCTCAATGAACCCGCCCAACTATCCGCAATCAAGTGCTTGAAGGGTACCAGATAACTGAGGGTGGCCATACAAGACAAAGCACAATCTTTTGAGAAGCTCTAAAATCAAACAGAAAACTGATTTGAAAAGGGATGAGTTCAACACTTCTCAAGGAACTGAAGAGTAGGCTGGAAGAATACAACTTTGAAGAACAAAAGAGGTATTACAATACAGTTTTCAAGCTTAATAAAACCTCTTAAATCAAACTTGATTGGCTCTGGAAAGATGATCAAGAAAGGATCAAGACCAGTATGGTCAGAGAAAGGGATCAAAGAGTGGTGTAACACACTCTAGAATTCCAACAGAAAGAATTCTCTTCAACCAACAAGGCTATTGTTTGTTGATAAGGATCAGGCCACAGAGGGGAAAAGACTGAGGATAAAGTGGATCAGGGGGCAATCAAAAGATATACCCAGGATAATAATTATAGTTTACTATGATGAAGGGGGGGGACATATGCACACACTCCCATGGATGATTCAGAAAAAGGTAGGGGAGAGCCTCTAATTTTATGGGCCATGGGCCCCTATAGACTAAGAACAAGTGATAATACACATAGAGCTTAAAAAAAAACACAATTTGAGTTATTTTTTTTGATTTAATTGATGATGAAAGATAGTTAAAAAATCATAAAAAATTCTAAAATTTTACGCACTGGTCTTGAGGTGTCCAGATTTGGTCACCAGAACGTTTCAAGCTTGAAGGAACCCCTCAGTTAAAGGTGACTGGTTCCGGAAAGACAATCAAATGATTGATCAGGACCAAAGTGGTTGGAGAAAGGTATCAAAGGAGTGGTTGAACACACGCAGGAATTTGACAAAATGAATTCTTCTTCAACCAGCAAGGCTATTGGTCGGTTATAAGCATCAGTTCACAGAGGACGAATCAAAGGATTTGAGTATGGAGGATCAAAGATCAAGGGGGAAATCAAAAGATATACCCAGGATGAGGATGTTCAGATAAAGGGGAAGGGTCCCATGGATCTATTACTTACACCATGATGATAGCTGATTTCTGGATGATTGGGCAAAAAGGCAGGGTGGAGCCCCTCCTTTTATGGGCAAGAGACCCTGTTGAATATTTACAAGTGATACTACAAATGAGTGCGTAATTTTTTTTATAGAAATTATCTGGGAAAATAGAAAAAAAAATGAAAAAATAACAACAAAAATGATTTGGAAATGTAAAAAAAATATGACAGGAAGGAGACCAGCCCGCCTCATGGATGAGAGTGGTCAGTGGATGGACATCCACGGAATCAAAAAGGAGAGTTGATGAGCTGGCAAGCAGCCAAGGCAACTGTGAGGATGGTGGATTGATTGATGGGCCAATCAAGGGTGACTAAGGAGCAAGGCATCACTGGATGACTGTCGCCGCAAGTGTTGGAGAAGGATTGAATGGATGAGTGTTGATGGTTACCAGTGGGTTGGCAGATAATGGCTTGCAAAGGCAACACCAATGCCCATGGGTAATTGGTGTTGGGTGATGAGCGTGAGCGATCTTGAGTGGGGTGAGAGGAAAAATGGCAGGTAGCGGTTGATGTTGGCTCTGATGTTACTTGTAGCGTTTCCTGGTGCTAGGTATTGGAAAACTATTGTCATTGTGGTGGAAAGCACCAAAGAACTGATGGGTGTGATCCAAGGGTGACCAAGGCGCAAGGCATCACCAGATGAGCCTTGCAGCCAGTGTCAGAGGTTTCAAAGTTTCCAATGGCCGCAAGCAACATCTTTCAGGCCTTGGAGAAGGATTGGATGGATGAGTGTTGATGGTTGCCAGTGGGTTGGCGGATGAAGGTTTGATTGGGATAGGAATGATCAGATGATTGATGGATTGAAGAATGATGAGGTGGGTCTGAAAATGAGGATGAAGAGCTGATGGAGGGAGGAGTGGAGGTGATGGAGACTGTTTGCGCGCGCTTGGGAAAAAAATATAGGTGCCAAGCAAACAGGGAGGAGTTGAACCAAGGATCTGGTGATTTGGATCTGCTAGAGGCCCTTCCTAGGCGGCTAGGACAACAATAAGTAGGGAGATGGGAAAGAGGGAGAGTATCCCTAGCAACAGAATTTGTTTTTTGATGACATAAAAAAATAAGAAAAAAATAATTGAATTTGGCCCCTTTTCTTTAGCTGTACCAAGTTGGTCACCACAAAGGAGAGATTTGATTGGAAATTGAACTCAACATTTGAACATGGACTTGAAAAATTTGAAGCATTTGAAGACATCATTTTTGGATTTCAGAGGGAAGACTTGGAAAAATTTTGATTAGTTTTCAACAAAAGTGACAAAATATTGATAAACCTCTCTAGAGAGAACTTCAAAGGATCCATGATCCAGGTCAATTATTTGAGCAGAAAATTTGTAGCAATATGGGCAATGAGACTTGAATGAATATGGCTCATCTTACAATGAATAAAAATGGGGCACTTCTGGACATTGATTTTATTCATGATTGTTATGGAAATTTGATTATTGCAAAGAATTATATTGAGTGGCTTGAGGCCTAAATGAGAGAACCGAATGTGATATTTTACTAAGGAAAGTTCAGTATGAGTTTTTTTGGTTGGCTTGGGGAAAATCTGAGCTCACAGGCCCTGAGGGAAGGTAATAGAGATTACCATTGCAGTAACCCAAACCTATCAGAGGATTTTGAACTTTGAGTTGTATATCTGGATGGATTTCACAGCCTTTTTCATTGAAGATGACAGCCAGTCCAAGATCAAATAAACTGGCTACTGAGGGTAGAGGCTCATGGAGTTAAGGAATAACAAGAGACTTAATGTGACGCAAGGAGTTGAGAGGAAGGGTGATGCAGCCACAATGTGTAAAATTGAAAAGGGAGTAGTCTGCAAGATGAACTTGCCTGTGGTCTGATTTAAGATTTTGAACCAAGGAGATATGTGGGGCAATAGATAGATATTGAGAAGCCAGACTCAAGTTTTGAGTCAAGCTGAGTTTATACGGTTAGTAAAGACTCTGCAACCACTGTAGTGCTTGCAGTGACCCCAACCTCCAAACCACACTAGTCTGATTCCCTGTAATTGCCTTGAGATTCTGGCAAGGGTAGTATGAGCATTGCAGTGGCCCTGCGGGCAAAAGCTGGAGGTTTCTGCTAATCATTTGCCTGATTTTTCTGTTTGTGGGAATACTTTTGGGATTTCCTTGACATTTTGTGTTTGTTGAGTACTCCCGGAGTGTTGTAGAAATTGTTAAGGTTTTTTCTTTTGACATTACAAAAGTAAAAGTGTGGCAGGGTTGAATTGTCAGTTGCAGGCAATTGCTTCATCTTTTCCAAAGAGGCTGATGCTTCTACTTCTGTCTGAGATTTTCTTTGGGTGTGCTCTTTTTTCAGTTGAATAACCAATGTTTCTGATTTGACTCCTTCCTGATTAATTAGTGAGGATACACAATGAAGCCATTCTTGTGGGATAGAGATGAGTAAAGCAGCAACGTGAAAATAATTGGCAGTGGGCCAATTCTCACTAGAGGATATGAGAGATTTGAGCTCTTTGTCATATTTTTCCATAGTGTTGATGCGCAAGAGAATGTTTTTACTGTCATTTTTGTAAGAAGGATTTTCCTTAATTAATATACACAACCACCTGTGGTTTGGTCCAGATTGGTGCACTTGAGCGCCTTCCACATTCCATCTGAATGTCTTCTATGCTCATGGACATATTTTAGATTTGCGAAATTGATAGCTTGAGTGATTAGGGCACAAAAAATTCTATTTTAATTAGTCCAGGAGGTGGGAGCATCTTCTGGCCTAGGTTTTTCAATATTTACTCTAGACAGGCCGCCTCAAAGTATGAAGTCACTACAAATTCACAGGCCAAGTAGTTGTATTCAGGGCCGGGAGCTTCAAGGAGTGGTAGTTTTGCATTTGGATGTTTATGAGTTGAAATAATGGGTTGTAACCAACGTTTATCAGGTTGGATAGTTGTTTTGATGAGTTTGAGAAACTCATTTGAGTAAAGTTACTTTATTTCCAAGCATACAGATCCTTTTTGGTGATTTTTTGCTGAACTAAAAAGCTCTGGGCTCATAACCTGATGAGTTTGACTGAGGTGGTGTAGATTGAGAGTGGAAGGATGATTCATTTTATATAAAAATGAATAAGAATGGAACACCAGTCAGAGAGAGAGAAGAGAGATAGAATCTGAAAGGAAAGAAGAGAGACAAAGACATACCTGAGGTAGCGCAGAGTAAGAGTAGAAGGATGGGGAGAACAATTGATCCACTCTCTTGAAGCTACCCCAGGTATACTACAAGAATGGGAAAATGTGTGTGAAAGATGTGTAGCAGACAAGTAAAGGGTTGAATCAGTGAAACCCAAAATGTTTTGAGTTCAAATCATTATGGTGATTGTTTTGAATGAGATTTTATTGGTAAGTCAGTTCAACATTTGTTGGGCTGATCCCATCATAAGGAGTATTTTTACTTCTTGTGATGATTTCAGCTTAACACAAGTTTAAGTTGTTTTTTTGGTGTTTTTACTTTAGGGCTGGTCAATTTACACACATTTTTTTTTGGTTTTTTTTCACTTTAGGGCTTGTGAAGTTACTTGTCTCTTTTCTTTGGTGCTTTGCTTTTGGGCTTGTCAGGTAACTTGTTTTTTTTTTGGTGTTTTTACTTTATGACCTCCGAAGTTGAACTTGTATTTTTTGGCACTTTACTTTAGGGATGTTTCCTAGCCTGTTTCATTGTTTATTTCATTTTTGGTTTTTTTACTTGAGGGCTAGTCAAGTTAAACTTACTTGTATTTTTTTGTGTTTTTTTGTTGATAGATGAAAATATTTACTGCCAATTTCAAATTTGCAACCCAAAAACGGTTGTGAATGTCCTTTCACAACGATACGCCGTTGCAAACGCCGGAGCACGCCCCAAAAAAGCATGATCCAGGTTGCTTCCAACAGGTGAAGCCCCCAAGAGGTTGAAAACCCCCATTTTCTACTCAAATCAAGTTTCAAACAAGGGTTTGCGACCAAAATTAGTTGCAAACAAGGATTTGAAACCCCCTGGGGGTTGCAAGTTGGGTAGTGCCTGTTTTCAAGGCCCATTTGGGGAAAAATGGCCCCAAATGGGTCATTTGAGGGGGGAATTGGGGTACCTAGGCACCCCTGGACCACGCTTCAGTGGTTTCAACCCAAATTTGGGGATGTGGCACACTATGTGGGACTATTATTGAACCACAAAAAGAAACTTGAGAATCAAAAAATCTGCAATTGGCAAAAACTCTTGACACAAACCTTGCACACACACACCACAAGCCAATCGTATAAATTAATTTTTCTCAACCCAAAAGTGAACTAAATTTTTGAGTTGTTGGATTTAAAATTGCATGGAATGCTAAATTGCCATTGAATTTTCTTGTTTTATGGGAACATTGGCAAGCCCAAGTCCTCCCAGATTGAACAAGGCTAAGTTAAAGGACTTGATTATAGGTGTAATTTACAAAGTTTTTGTGGAATCTAGGGATTTGGGGAAGGATTTGAAAAAGAAAACATTGGAAGCCCAAATTGCATCCTCATCTAGAGTTAAAATTGAGGAAAAATATTTTTCTTCACAACAGGAACAAGATGTTCTGTCACAACATGAAGTGACTAAAGGTTGTGGGTAACATTTCATATGTCATGGGACTGAGAAAGATTTGGCTTGAAAAATACTAATTTAAATAAGGGGTGCCAGAAAAGCTCAACCCTCCTCCTGTGAGAAAACTTGCTAGTAGGAAAGAAGCCAAAATCCATTGTCAAAAATGGGCAGCCATGCATGCCTAAGCATTGACAAATTTCAAATCAAGGAAGGATAAATATGATGATCTAGCTTGTGACAGATATGGGGTTTATGAAGGGCAATCCCTAACCAAACATGAGAGGGAAACTCACACCAGGAAGGTTGGGTGTTGATTCATGATCTGTGCAAGTAGGAAAAAGTATATCCCATGTGGCATATCTCAATTATAAATGGCCTACACAATCATCAACCATCAGAAATTACTTCAGTGCATCCTCAACTGAGGATAATATAAGTTAAAGCATTAAATTTAGTTAGGGAAGGGATGAAGGATGGGCTCAATATGCTTCAAATTAAAAGGAAATTGAGAAAGATTAATGGTGGAGAATAAACTTATGATAGAAAACTTTTTTACACTAAGCAAAAGGTAAAGCCTGCTGAACTGAAGGGGAAAGCTGTCATGGACACTCTATTGGAAATGCTTCAGGGATCCTGGGGGGTTTCCAGGTTCCAATTTCGTGGAGAGGGTCACTTATAGGCCCTTTTCTTGGCTCATCCTGAGTCTATAAAACTATGCAAAAAATTCCATCACCTTTCTGTGTTGGATTACACTTATAAAACAAATAGGTACAACATCCCTCTATTGCATGTTGTAGGAATGAATGCTAAAAAAAAGACTTTTACAAATTTTTTTGTTTTTATAACAAAAGAAAGCTATGAGCTTTATCTTTTGGTGTTGAAGATTTTCAAGGAGTTTTCTTATGATCCTGAGAGGCTTCCAAAAGTCTTTTTTATTGAATTTGAAAAGGATCTAAATAATGCTATTAAACACAGTTTTCCTGAGTCATCCAGACATTTTTGTCCATGGAACTTGTCTAAAAACATACTAGCAAATTGTAAAGTAATGAAAATAAAGGTTGGAAAACGTTTATGACTCTTTGGGGCAATTTTTGGGCCTCTAAAAACAAGAGGGAGGAATACAAAAATGATTCTGATTTCAGATTAGGTAAATATATTGGCTATTGGTATCTTTTGGGAATTAATCTTATTTTTGGAGTGCTTAATTTGAAAATTTTATGCAGTTTTTCTTGAAAGACCATGAGGATGTACTTGAGTATATGGAAAAGAATATTTTTCCTATCAAGGGTATGTTTTTAACAGCTTGGACTTTTGTCTACGCAGACTTTGGAAATAAAACTAACTCTTGGGAAGAAGGGGCCCAATCCACTTTAAAACAATTACTAGTGGTATCTTTGGTGAACATTTGCGATATGTGGAAACACCTTGAGGGAATTATTGAAAGTAAACTCCAATTGATCCATGCAGCACTTAAAGACTCAAATAAATTTTGGAACAGGTCTGCCAACAGAGCTATTACCTTTTGGTCAAAAATTGTTAATTGAGGCAATTCAACTCATTCAGGAACAAATTGAGAGGTTAAAGTGCAACCACAATGGTGAGGTGTACTCAAATTTATTTTCAAAAATGATGGGCTGGCCTTGTTCACACATTTTAGG